>ML677396.1:5183524-5231852 GCA_007922305.1 Dermatemys mawii | reverse complement strand
ATATATATATATATATATATATATATATATATATATATATGGAAGATTTACCTGCAACTCTTGTTGCTAAAAAGGAATTAAAGCTGTTTCACATACCATCAAGGTTCTTACAGAACTATCAATAGTCAGATAGTGCAGCAAGCCAACTGTTCATTAAGGGGAGAGACTGGCTTGCAACTATATAAAAACCTCTTCTCAGTAGCTATCTGCCCAAGGAATTTGCTTGTTTCCCTGGGAAGTGGTGGGGGAAGAAAGAAAGGAAATCAAGAGTCAGTTGCTTACCCTAGACTCGATGCTCTGTTTCCACTGGATGAGCAGACTAAGTAGGAAACCCTTAACACAGTCCCACAGGTATGTTAGCACTGTTCAAAATACACCTGCCACCAACACAGACTGAAGAGCGGCCACGTGTCCAGTAGAAAGAGTAACCCGTCCCAGATTTGTTTTGTTAGTTTATCTCCAAAACTTCAGGCCAAGGGCATGCATTAGGGCTTATGTGCAAAGGCAGCCTCTCCACAGTCATAACTCTTCGCCTAGGGCTGTTCACACCGAAAGGTCCTCGAGCTGAAGGCTATAAATCCTCCAGTGATGACACATAACCTCTTTGTGTGGACAGGAAGGAGGGCAACGAGGGAGGAACATTAAGTATTAGTGCTGAGTGATCTGCAGCGGTGCTGAGCACCTGCAGGTCCCATTGACTTCATCTGGAGTTTGCCAGGGCTTGGCACCTCTGAAGATCAGGACTCAGGAAGTCAAATGAACACATATACAAGAGCAAATAAAGGGGTGGCTGCTTATATATATTCTTCTGAAGACTGACTCAGCACGGAGTTCATCTTAAAACAAGGTGGGATGCAAGATCAGCTTGCAATCTCTGCCTGAGTTGACGTGGGCCTGATTCTGCTCTCCTTTATGTGTGTGTAAATCACAAGCAAAAGGCATGAAATCAACGGAGATACTGATGTGAGAATCTGATGTGAGGGGAGAACTGATCCCAGCATACCTCATCTTGTTATTCTGAATAGAACCCGCAGTGTGGTAGGCACTTTCCAAATACAGAATGAGATGCCCAGGAAACCAGGCAAGCCACAGAGAAGGGGAAAAGGCTGCAACATACAAACCTCCATCCTATTTAAATGGTTTCTTAATGGCAAAAGACAAGTGTTTACCTTTACTTGATTTACAAAAACAAAGCATACCACCTTCAAGTCCTCATAATTGATGACTCACTCACTGTTATACGTAGATTATAGATCCCCAGAATACGGCCACATCACCAATCCCTAGTAAAACCGCATTTCTTTCTTGCAAATAGAGAGCAAGACACTGAGCACCTAATTTTCAATGGGACTCTGTCCAAAGCTTCAGCAAGGTTAATCTGCAACGAGGGTACTTGGAACTTTTACAAACCAGGCCTTCAGCTCTTATCCATCAGAAGGTTTCAGAAGAGGCCTTCTGCTTGAAAATACCGATTTACTGATGGGACGATCTTGTGACCCACTGGAACATGCTCACAGTAAAACCCAGGCAGTAGCCAGAAGGGTAAAATTTGACATTAAAAACTTGCATGTGTCAAGGGAAACTGCCCTAGATCAGAGGTTCTTAATCTTTCCAGACTATTGTGCCCCTTTCAGGGGTTTGACTTGACTTGTATACCCCAAGTTTTACCTCACTTAAAAACTACTTGCTTACAAAATCAGACATAAAAATCACAGAAGTGTTACAGCCACACTACTACTGAAAAAATGCTGACTTTCTCATATTTAGCATATAGTTAAAAAATAAAGTGATTGGAATATAAATATTGTGCTTTCCTTTCAGAGGGATATATGAGTCTGTTTTTCACTTGTGAAGCCGAAACCTGACCCCCCACCACCCATAACTTAGCTTTGCGGGGCCCCTGTGGCGTGGGGTCCCGGGCAACTGCCCTGCTTGCTACCACCTAATGCCAGCCCTGTGTACGTTTCCATGATTTTATTGTTAAGAACATAAGAAAGGCCATACTGGGTCAGACCAAAGATCCATCCAGTCCAGTATCCGTCTACCGACAGTGGCCAATGCCAGGTGCCCCGGAGTGAGTGAACCTAACAGGTAAAGATCAAGTGATCTCTCTCCTGCCATCCATCACCCCCCTCTGACAAACAGAGGCTAGGGACACCATTCCTTACCATCCTGGCTAATAACCATTAATAGACTTCATTGCCCACATCCTGTCCATGACTTTTAATAAAAATATCTGTGCCAAAATCATAGCATTATAGATAGAGCAGTATAAAGTCACTGTCTGTATGAAATTTTAGTTTGTATTGACTTCGCTAGTGCTTTTTATGTGGCCTGTTGTAAAATTAGATGACTATCTAGATGAGTTGATGTACCCCTGGAAGATCTCTGCCTACCCCCAGGGGTACATGTACCCTTGGTTGAAAACCACTGCCTTAGAGCATGAAGCCTTATCTTGAAAGCAAATCCATTGTCAGTACATTGACTTTTCAATTGACAGTGAATGGTATTTAACTGGTTTAATGCAATTTTCCAATCATAGCCCCATCTGAAATACTGTAAACCCAAAAGCAAATTCTCCAGACAATCACCCACATCTTCACCTCCTGCAGCTTATTCTTATAATACTAGCTTTGCGGAACCAATGTAGATGTTCTTGGAGGTTCTGACAATTTCTCACCCCTAATTATCTATGTGTGTCAACTATAAAGACAGATTAAGTACCCAGAAAAACATTTAAAGATCACCTAAAGCCGGTTATAAGGAAAGATTATAATCTGCTTAATTTTATTACTACAAATAATAAAAATATTTAGCACTTTACATCTCTAAATCCCAAAGTGCTGTATAAAAAGTGGAGATAATGAAAACATGCCCATTTTATAGACGGGAAAACTGAGGCACAAAGAGGCGACAGCCAAAAGTTTGAAAAGTGGCCTTAGGCTATGTCTTTATTATCCTGCAGTTTGGACTGTAGGGGTGTGAATAGCAGCACACTCCAGAGAGCTGAACTGTAACACCCTTATGTGGATGCTGGGAGCAGGAACTAAAAGTTTCATAGTCACATTAACAAAGACCTCTTCAAAACAGGATTATGTTAATGTGACCTATGAACCTTTTCGTTCATGCTGCCAGCATCCACACGGGGATGTTATAGTTCAGTACTCTGGGACACTCTGCTATTCACACCACAGCAGGGCCCATACTGCAGGGTAGTATAGACAAGCTTTTAGTTTAGGGTTCTGAACATGAGGATGGGTCTTCAGAGACCTTGAGTCTACTACAGGCCCTGCAACTGATTCACTGTGTCACCTTGGGCATGCCACTTTAGCCAACATTTAGGCCACTGCTTTGGTTTCCCAATTTGAGATACTCTGGTCTGACTTCAAAATTCAATGGGATTTGGGCATCTAACTCCTTTAGAAATGCTAGCCATAATTATTTTAAAACAAGCATAAATATTATCAAACAGAAGCAGCAGCTATATTATTTTTTCTTTATATATTCCCCTCCCCAAAAATAACTTTTAGTTGGTGAGGGGGAAAATGTACAAAAAATGTATTTAAATAAAACATTTAACTCTTACTTGGTGCACTTCTTTTTATAACTGTTGAACCAGTATTTAAAACAGACTGCATCCTTCTGGTTTAGTATCTGTGACACCAGGAAACCAACCGGCCAGTGTCACACGAGGTCTCCCTTCACAAAGTTAGTCACCACCAGCAGCAAGCTCAGAAAACACACTTGTAGTGAAAATTATTTATTTTCTGGAGTAGCAGGGACACTGCCCAATATGGTCAGACAGCTGACAGCAGGCATTGCTACATCATATGGTTTGTACAGATAAACATTTGCCAATTTCTTAGGTAACAATGTAATATACAACAACAGTATATGCAAAAATATCAGGTCAGACCACTTGCTTGTTAACAGGTTTAAATATTTCCTCCTGTTCTCCCTTTCTTCTGCACCCTGTTAGTGCCCCAACACATGCTATTTGAAAATACCAAAGTAACAAAGAATGAATGCTTGGGGCTACATGATTTTATAAGGACAGTCCTGATTTTTGGGCCTTTTTCTTATATAGGCTCCTATTACCTCCACCCTCACCCCCGTCCTGATTTTTCACACTTGCTGTTTGGTCACCCTAGTTCCTGGAGATGTATGAACGCTAATTTAAATGAGGAAGGGTAGCCATGGCATTTGGTGGCCCATTTAACCACCCTTTTTAAATATGTTCCATAATTTGCCATGACAAAGGCCCAACATTCATCTTCCACAAGAAGATTCTAGAAGAATTAGCCTTTGTCATGGCAGAAAAGGGGGAGAATGGGAAGTTGTTTCTGTTCTTGAGGGCTTGTCTACACTTACCGGAGGTTCGACACGTGGCAATTGATGCATCCGCAGTCGATTTAGCAGGTCTTGATCGCTCTCCCGTCAACTCCTGTACGCCACCTGAATGAGAAGTGCACGGGGAGATGACAGGAGAGCATCTCCAGTCGACATCACATAGTGTGAACCCTGCAGTAAGTAGATCTAAATACATTGACTTCAGCTACATTATTCACATAGCTCAAGTTGCAATCTCCCCCTGTAGCGTAGACAAGGCCTCAGTATGCCACAGGCAGGCTGGCTGATCTTGGCCAAAGTCAACTGTAATCCTGTTTTCAACAGCGGTCACTGATGGTGGAGGCCCAATTTTGGACACCTTAGGCCTGATTTTCAGAAGCGCTGAGCACCTATTGCTCTGACTGGCACTTAAGGAATCTGCAAGTATTCAGTGCCTCTTAAACTCAGGCCTCAAGTGACTCAGACTGAGCACCGAGAAGGCAGAGGCACCCCGAATTAGATCGATATTTTCAAAACTGGCCTCTCCAGCTGTCAGGGCTTCAGATTTCCCAGGTATGAAATAATGCTATGCACCTACCACCCAGGAAGATGTGACGCTTTATGTGTTACCATCTGGAGTGGCTTTGAGACCTTCAGAGAGAAGGTGCTAGATAAATGTAAAATAGTAGTAGTAGTATTCTGAGGTTTCAGAGTGCTGTGCTAGGCAAAGAGACCATTTGCTTTCGAAATGTTCTCAGTTCAGCAATCCAGCCTCTCTGTTATTCTTCGCTTTCTCGCACACACAGTAGCTCATCTCAGTCCTTGCTGTAAATCCAGCGAAGTCAAAGGAGTTACACTGGGGTGAACTTAGTCTAGCAAAAAAAACTACTCTTTCCCCAACTCCTGTTGGGCAAGAAATCTGCAAAGGCCCAGGGCTCAACATTTAAATATTTTGTACTAGGCTCAGACTAGCTCTCCAAGTGCTGAGTGTTACGACTCTGTATTGGGTTTTGGCCTGGAAGTACAATCCTGCATCGAGGGTATGGCTGATCTTTGGAACTGGGGCCCGATCCTCTGTTTTTCTGCATCTTGTGCAGCCATTTACACCAGTGCAACGTGGAAGTAAAACGCTGCTGTTCTAACTTGATAGTATTTTACACACACACACCCTCTGCATAAGTAAGCCCGCACAGTGTGCATGGGCAATGAAGAATATGGATCAAGATCTTTTAAGACAGGGAACCTACTAACGGATGTCATCAAGCATCTGATCACTTAGGCCTCAATTAAATAAACTCCTCAAGTCAGCCTGCTTTCCTCCAGCAGCTGGGCAACATTTCCCACTTGACAAGTGAAAGCTTGTCAGTTTCACATGAGGTTTATTAGTCGCTGGCCTGTTCCTAGTACGTGCTCACTTGATCTTGTCCAGAAAACCAGAACTAGCCTTAGTGAGGATATTTCAGACTCAGCTGACTGAATGGCAGGCATCCCTGTAGGCCTTTGATCTAATCACTCCTGTTGTCCTTGGCGGGTTAAATCCTTGTCCTTGCTTATCCCTATCAGAAAGATTCCCAGGACCAGTCATCCTATTCCTACCGTCAGCAGTAGAAGACACACAAACCAGAAACCTCTTCAGGGCAGTGAGGTGTGTGTTTTATACAGTGTTACCATGGTACATTCATTAAGCTTCAACACAGCCTGGGTGATGATCTTTCCCCAGACAGGTTAATGTCAGGCTAAATACTGGTAGATCACCTTGCAAACATTATTTAGCTCCTTTACGGAGTCCCTGGTGTTTTTAGCTGTCGCTAGAGAGCAAGAGCAACATGGGAACTGCGAATATGGGCTGGCAAAGCCCCTCACCGCCTTAACCACACAAGAAAACAAGGGGGAATCCTGCCACCCTCACATTACGTAGTGTGGTCCCACTGAAACCCACAATGGTCCCACTGAAATCTATGGGACAACTTGCAAAGTAAGACATCACTCAGGATAGGGTTGGCAAAACGTGGTGCATAGTGAAACCTCTTTGTAGGAAGTAAAATAATCCTTTACATTCTTTTCCATGTACACATTGTACCATTCCAGTTCATGAGTGAAAAGCCCAAACCCTACCAACCTTCATTATGGCCCTGAGCCTGCAAAAGAAAATCCTGGAGACAGATCCCGGAGCCCACCTGGAGCCTTAATCAAAGTCAACAGGGCTCCCCAGAGATGTCTGCCCAAATTCATCTCTCTGCAGGACTGGGGTTTAAGCAATAAGCAAATGTATGATCTAAATGCACATGTATCTTAAACCTTGACTGCTCCTATGCTTGTGGGAGGAATTGCTGGGTAGCATTTTCCCTTTCTCTCCCTTAAAGGGGGCTGGGGAGAGGCCCATTCAGGCACATCATGAGAACGACTATATAAACTCAGATGGTGATAATGGGAAAATCCCTTTGGCACTGCCATTACTGTGGTAGGATTTTTGATATTTCCCCTTCCTGACGTGCCTCAGATGTTGGTGTGAAACCAGCAAGGGTGAATATTTACAGGTCAGTAAACTGACATGCCTGGAGCTCCAGACCTTTTTTTTTAAAAAAAACCTTTGGAAGAAATAGTCTGAAAGATCAGTTTTAAGGCAATCTAAGATGCCTGCCATTTCAGGAAATTTTCAATGCTCTCCATCCAGTCTGGAGTGAATAAAGCTTTGCTGGAATCCCAGTTCAGTGCTGCATATTACATATCTAAATCTAAATATGCCTCATCCCAGAGAGACTGGAATGGATGTCATGAATCAAACAAGCAGCCTTCATCCATCCCAACACACAAACAGAAAACAAAAGAAACATGGCTCACAGTCATAAATAATAAAAGTACATAAAAATCTTTATATATCCCTGCTTCAGTATAATTTCAATGCCCCAGTCTGCAGTGAAATGCTAACACCACATCTTCATAAAACAGAGCTCTCTCTGCATCTCTGAGGGATGCTACTACATCAGACATTCTGTTCAGATCGAAACTGTGAGAAGTGGACACTTGTGCGTATGCTAAACAAATGAGAGAGTCCAGTTCATGTCTAGCACATTGTTATTTCTGTTGAAGCCATTTCTTTTGTCCCTCGTATTGCTACTGTTCGCTCAGTTATGCTTAAATCTAGGCATCTCTCACTCTATTTGAGGAAAAGGAAGGGAAATAGCCGCTGTCACTTTGCTTATAAAAACTACATCCAAACAATGCTCCATCAGGATGATGATGGATTTTAAAGTTGCTGAATCCTGGTCACTGGAGGTTTTTAAGAGCAGACAGCTGTCTGGGATAGTCTAGGTTTACTTGGTCCTGCCTCAGTCCTAGGGGCTGGACTTGATGACTTCTTGAGGTCCCTTCCAGTCCCACATGTCTATGATTCGATGTCAGTCCATGCACAGATATTCTGCACCTTGCCATGCAAAATATTAAGCCATGTTTTCTGTCCCGTTTACAGAACATATTGAAAAGCTGAGAGCTAAAGCTTTGGCTAAGGAGACTGTTCCATGAGGTACCCTACCCAGACAGCTATTTTCAGCATGCCATTACATCACAACCTACCTCGTAGTGTTTATTAATGGCACGCTTCATTTCCTAATCCAACTCTCACACTGCCTGGTCCCCAACATCCCCTGTAACTGTTACATTCACTGAAAACAGGGGCACCTCCGGAGCGGGAGAAAGGTTTTACACTGCATCTGTGTCTTCACAGTGAAAAAAGAGGTGCGTGTTTGCCATCAAGAGGCTCACCTGAGACAGCCAGCTTGAGAGAAAATCCTAACAGAGAGAAGACACTGTAGCTTTTCCCTTGATGTTGCTAGTCAAGGTGAACCCCAGGTCAAATGTGTAGTGTTGACCTACACTAGCTACACTGAGGTCAAACCTACCTATAGCTTGTCTCCACTAGGATCTCACATTAAGACAGCTATTTCATGACAGCTATCTTGATGTAAAAACACATCTCTTTTGGCAGTCAAGACAGAGCTTAAGATTGTACTCGTCATTTTATAGTGTTAGAGAACAACAAGGTAGACCTGCTATTGCCATGCCTTAGGAAGCACAAGTTACACAAAACACGTATTCACTAGACAGAGTAGAAGCCTCCTAAACTCTCTTTCCACATGGCCATTATCACGGCCTCTAAGCATCAAGACATTACTCAGCCAGCTGTAATGTCTTAAATGAGGGGAATCTACTCCCTCCATGGGGGGTCAGATTGGGGGAAGGGCAAGGTCACCCCTCCCAGCCCAATGCCAGCACAATTTTCAGATTTATTTTTTCAACAGCCAAATCAGCATTTAATCATGGGTTCACATGATGGATAAAGCAAGCATCTTGTTACATAACACAGGAGTAAGTTATTAGGTCTTGCTTCTTTCCCTCCCACATCCTTTGCCCTTTTCATTCATTCTCCACTTTTCTGTCTGTGTCTTTAGGTGTCTTTTCTTCAGCCTATTTTTAACATCTGTTTTTCTCTTCCATCGGTTTGTCCGTAATTGTTCATCCCCTTAAATATTTCAGTGCATTTCTCTTCTTCCTCATCGCGCTATGCCAAGTTTTTCTTCTTCTCATCTGGTCTCTCGTCCCTTATTTTTACCTTCAGTGTTTTCTTTCTCCTCTTTCCCCCCCTCTCCCAATCACTTTCTCTTCCCCATTTCTAATCCTCGCCCCCGCATTTCTAATCCTCTTTCTACAGACCCCTTCAGATGGTAATTGGAGCACAGATCCTACTGGTCCTCAAAATGCAAGGGATGAAGGTGTCTAGGCATCAGAGTTAACTAGCAGCTGCTGTCCTCCAAAAACAGGTGAGCTTGCTTGAAAACTCTGCCAAATCCCCTGTCCTGGTCTCCGAAACTGTAAAATTCAAACCGCAAAACACATATACATACTCCTCTGAGCCAGCCAGTGAGGAGGAATCCCAGTTTACTAGAACCTGTGTTCTACTCTCATTGTACGTACAGGATTCCAAAGATCATCCCTTTCTCTAATTTAACCTAAGGATAGCCACAGATCTTCTTCTGTGTTAAGTATCCAAACAGTACTATACGTGTGCATGGCCAGGGAATAGGGGGAAGGGCTCCTGGCTTTTTTGAAGCTCTTCCAACTTTTTACTCTTTGAGCGATGGAACAGCCACTAGTAAGAGCTAGTAACACCAGAATAATTATCCCGTTAAATATATCAGTATACGTCCCCATGTGGACACACTGTTCTGGAATTAAAGTGATTTTATTCCAGTATAATTACTTCAGTTAAAAAGCCAGGATTGATCCCAAGATACTTGGAGCAGAATAATTATCTTGCTGTAACTATGCTGGGAAATTTCCCTAAAAATTAGTGGAGGAAATAAATTTTTAAATTAAAATTTCCCCTCCAAAAAGCCTTTGTAAAGTAGGACCCTTGGAAATACAGGGTTCCTGTTCATTTATATTTGCCTGGCTTCTCTGCTAGGTCGCAGTCTCTACCTCTTACATCAGGTGTTTTCACTCTTGGTGGCAGGCATGGCCAGTATCCCATTGTAGACTAAAGACTCCAGAAGACCGTGCCTAAGCCATCTACTCCAACATCCAGATTTATTCTGAAAAGGTGAAGAACACCCAGGTGCAGAAGACCTGTGCAAGACAGTGTCTAATCCTCGCATTGTCATTGTGGGGGGGCAGACTAGCCACGCAAAATGTGCCTGTGTTCTTATCCCCTGTGCACCATGGGCTCAGTTCTGCCAGGCACAGAACCCTCTGGCCCCCGTCAAGCAAAGCACTTTAAGGAGAATTGTTCACATGCTTCAAGTGGTTTGCTGGGCTGGAGCAAAGCAAGCCAGCATTTTGCAGGAGCCAGCTCCATGTTTGGGGACGCTCCAGCAAACCTGATTAGGCTGGCACAGAGGGACTACTGGATTGGCACTCGGATACAGTAACCAGAACTCCTGCATAGGGGCATGGATAGGCTGTGACCACGTACCAGTCCACAGACTGGAAAAGCAGCGGCACCTGCCCTCATGTCTCTGGGGTGGATTTTGTCCCTCCCCCATCCCCAGTGGCATTCCTAGCACAAAGCCCAATGAATGGTGGTTTGTGGGGTATGCAGGAGAAAGAGGGGAGACGGGAGGGATGAATTTCAGCCAGCCTCCCTGCAGAAGCTATATATCGATCATAGGAAAGCAGCAATGCTCCAAAGCCCACTGCTCTGGTGCATTTCACAGTTACCAAGATGAATCCTTTGATTTCCCTCCTGAAGGGGGCTTCCTTCCCAACCCTCCATTACACGCTGGTTTATTCTTGAAAAATGTAGAGTGATGCCCTATTAAAAAAAGAAAACCCCACTAATTGAGTTTTCAGCACGATGACTGAGCAACCTGATTTGTTATTGTAGAGTTGCTCCTGAGAGCTAGGCTCCTGATCCCAATTTTTATTTTTTTTAAAAAAAAATTGAAATTGCATTGGCTATTTATTTATTTATGTTAATCCAAACCCTCAAACTGAAAGAATTACATGGAGTTTTAATGCGGGGGGGGGAGGGGGAGGGAGGGGAAATCAATCCAGTTATGGGCCTATTGACCTTAAATAGTGCCCCTTTTAAGTCAGAGTGATCACATATTCAACTGATGAGGGGCGAATGCAGTGACAACGCAATGCCATTCAGTAACATTCAGCTAGAATTATGCTATTTAATTTATGTTCATCAAGATGCCCATTTTAATACAATGTTATCTGAAAACCAAGGCAAAAATCCAAAATACGGTCACAAGGTTGTTGTTGTTTTCAAATGGGCCTATTTACCACGGTTACCTCCATTTCTATCTTCAAAAAAGAAAATAATGAACAAAACTATTATTAAACTCTGGAAAACGTAACATCCAAAGTAAACAGTCCCCAAAATGCTATGCAACAAATCCACCCAGCTCTAAACTTTTCTCCATATTATACATTATGAATGTATCCCAAGGCACTATGGTTTGCAAGCTGCATTTCATGGCTCTCTTTGCCTACCTACTTCGACACTCAAAACGACGAAGGGTTGCCTCAATTCTGCTGCATTAAAGAGAGAAAGACTTGGTGGGACTTACCACCAGCAAGTAAAACAAAAACAAAAAAAGAAATCAACCGGCTTTGCGATTTGTGGCCTTACCTGCTTCTGAAGTAACACATGAAAAGGGAATATTTCCAACAGCAGCAGCCTGCAAGCAAAAGGCAGCACCTTACACAGCACAAATGAAAAGTGCAAAGGTTCCATGCTACCAGAACTAGCCTGGCCTTCAGGAGAGCAGATAAAATATCAGAGAGACAAACTACTGGTATGTGCTGCTAAGCCATTTAAGTTCAGAGAAGCATTTCCTCTAAGGCAGTCTTTAGCAAACCCCAAAGGACTGAAGAATCAGCTGTAAAAACCTCTTAAATAAAGCTCGACATGATCCATACCTCTGTCTGGCTGTGCCGGCTTTTAAGATTTTCATCAAGGATTTCAGAGGCCTACTCTGGTCTGTCCATGAGTCCCAACCCCACGGGAGGTGCTGAGGAGCATGCTCAGTGAGGGCTTTCTTACAATGCTCCACAGCTTCGTTCAGCTCATGGCACTGCAGTTGTGCTAGCCAGCTGAAGAGGAAGTGAGTGGAAGCAAGGTGCAGGAGATAGTGCATTGCTCTTTGGGTGTTTCAGGGGGAAAGGAAGCAAATATTTCCCTTCCAAACGGAGAAATGGGACAGTTTTAAGCCCTCCAGATCATGTCTCAGACTGAACTAAGAGCTTAATCATTAAGCGATTAAAATGTGCAAACATTTTGCTTGGTGTTCCGACGGCCACATTTCATGTTTCAAACAACATCCCCGCCAATATTACTCCTTCATTGAACCATAACTGGATCGCGGGGACATTTCCAACAAATTAAACCACAGAAATAGCCACATGTTTTAATGAGGATTTGGCACTATTCAAAGCCAAACAGCTTTTAGCAATATTTATAGGCCATAAATTCTTTCAAAAGAAGGAGAGAGGGGAAGAAACCCCAATGGTAACATATCAGCATTCCCTACATTAGAGCCTTTTTGAATTTTAAATGCAAATTAAAAACCCTAAATATTAAGTGTCATGATAATTCCAGCAACATCTGGACAATTTTCCTTGCCTTGTAAAATATTTTAGCCAGCTTTTTCTGAGACTCAGTCCATGTGGTTGACACAGAAAAATCTCCTTTTAGATTTGCATGCTTCAATCACATTCTGTAGTTTCTATGCCAACATGCATTTGTAATTCTTTAAAAGGCATTTGGGAGAGGGGGAAAATAGAGCCTGAAACATGTTAAAGGGTTGGGGATTTTTCTGTCCAGGCATCCATTCCCATTTTCTCTGAGCCACGGTAGCCTAAAAAAGGCCATGAAGCCATGATCTTAGCCATGTGAACATTTCCACCTGCTTTAATGAGCAGTGACAACTCAGAAGGAGGACACAAAAGTTTATTCAGTCACTCTGGATTTTTAAAAAAATTATTATTCCAGCTCTCCATCCATCTCCATCCAGGATTTTGGAACAGCAAAAAACTGTACACCAATGAATCTTGAGGAGATCACTCTGGGTTAAAAATGACTGTGGCCACAATCCTGCAATTTGAAGCCCGTGGGTAGACCCCAGTACTGATTTCATTGGAACTCTGTTTGCCTATAAAGGTCCCTCTGCCAGGATCAGACTGCAGAACTGAGGCCTATCAATGTTCTCAAACTCAAAGTAAAAGTACTGAGAGGCAAACAGCAGCTGTTGAAACATTACTGGGAAACAGTCGTTTATTTTTTTAAAATCAGCCATAAGCAACAACCCCACCACACCCTGCAAACAACTCTAATTTTATAGTCTGCCTTGGTGCTCAGAACTATGCAGAACTGTGAAGTTAAAGGTGCAGCTGCCATGGAGACAAAGAAAGCCTCGATCAAGGGAAAAAACAGCTTAAGAGAATCATGGAGATATGTATAACCGCACTTAGGGGGGAAAACCCTTCTGAATGCACTATCCCTGTGGTTTTCTGTTTCAGCTAAAGTTCATGCATTGTATAGGGTAATGCTTTTGGATCTATTCTTATAACACAGAGATGCCAAGGGCTCATTAAGAAGGTACCCACTGGAAAAATACACAGGCTAGAAGGCTAAGCCTGAAGGAGAGTTGAAATGGGCCTTTCCCACGGATATGCAGAATTGACAGGACTGTTTCTTAACAAGTAATCTCACTAAGAAGAGAAGCTGCTGGTTTCTCTGTCTACAAGGATGCCAGACCATTTTCTCATCTTTGGGGTCTGGAGGGAGAAAGAGCAGAATGCAGTGTTGGATGATCCATTTCAGGGATGGAAAAGATCTACTGGCTCCCTCTGCATGAGCAGAATCAAGTCCCGCAACACAGGAGGGGTCAGACTGTAAACTGCTGTTAGGATCAATCTGAGCCATGAGACCAAGAGGAAGTACTCCAGGGTGAACTCCTCCCACTGACTTCAGCTGGAGTTTTGGGTGCGCAAAGCATGCACAATGAGCCCCTTAAAATTTGGATGGCAGGGGACATCAACAATGAGAGCGCGTTGGCTGACTAGGGGATAAACGATAGTATTCAGTATCACATACGTGTAGGACCCTATTAGCTTTGTAGAGCCGTCTGCCTACACGGTCTGCTAATTTATATCACTACCGCTTCACTGTGTGCCAGCCCCCCAGCTTTTTGTTCCTTCCTGTGCTGATGAAAGAAATAGGCTTGGGATACAAGTTTAGTTCTTTATAGGGGTACGCACCTGCCACCCCACAAAAATGAGCAATGCCGCAGATTAGGGAGCTCAGCCTGGGCTCCCTCCGGATGAAGAGCGTGCGGTTGTGTTACTGACTCTGCAGTATTCAGGGATAAACAAAACACCTGCAAAGCCTCAGGGCTTTGGGGATGGGTTTGTGAGTGGGCAAAGGGGAAAGTGAACGTGTGGACATATATACATCTGCATAGACAGTCAAGTCAAGCGAGTTAGTCTAAGTGTCTTAACCAGTCAGCAGATGAGGGAAGAGCATTGTACACGTCAAGGGTGGCCCTTTTTGATAGATGCAACCTGCAAATATGCGACTTACATCTTCTAACAGGTTACGCTGGCAAAAGGGGGAGTCATGATCATTCCACCTCTGAAGCGATTCATTTCTACCCAAAGATGGGGCCGAAGTCCAGGGCCCCGAGTCTCATCAACTGGAGCTGAAGCCTGAGCAACTTAGCTTCGTGGGGACCATGCGGCATGGGGCCCCAAGCAATTACCCTGTTTGCTACCCCCAATGCCAACCCTAGCTTTTAGATGCAGAAAATCAGTTGTTGTGACACAGGTGGGCCATAGAGGTGTTATAGTATGCTGGGGGGCCTCAGAAAGAAAAAGATTGAGAACTCCTGGATTAGAGGAACTCTCAAAGGGGCCTGCCTTGAGCTGAGACAGTGGCTCAGTAAATTAAACACATTTTAAAACAGGAATAGATATGGCAAGTCTTGCCCCCTATGGAGCAAATTCTGCAAGGTGACTTGCTACCTAATGTCCACAGAGGCAATATTGGACAGTACTGGTAGCCAAGCTAAGTTGGTCAGTCTCATGGTACCTGTTATTATATGAATGGTTTCATTCAACTGACTGTCTACTGTGAAAAGAACTGAACCACACTGTGGAGCAATGTTCTCCTACAGAATAGTAAAAAGCAAGCCCAGAATTCCTTATTGTCCCTGCACTCGCTCCCAAGGCAAGACCAGCTAGTTTGCTGGTTGTTTCTTGTCTATATTTTCAGCAAGGTTTTGTTAAGGTGTTCAAAGTACAGCCCAGTGGAACACCCAGATACACAGGTTTTGGGTCATGGTCCAGCTTTCAGCATGATGTTAAGATGTCCAGGGACGCAATGCAGCTACATTCCTGTTGTATACCCCATTAGAAACCTGCTTCATCAGTTGCACCAAAGCTGCAACTAACAGGCCAAATCCTACAGCTCCTAGCCAGCATGGCCTCTTACAAAATCTCAATGTCTTAAAGCACGGATGAAGCGTTAAACTCTGAGGGCCAGATTCTGACCTCTGTTAAACAAGTGTAAATCAACAGTAAGCACCTTGGACCCAATCCTCTTTTGCCCTGCAATTCTATAGCACGCTGCCATTCTAATCTAAACGATCACACAAGATGCAGTGCATTGGCCAATCAGTCCCTTGATTTGAGTGGGTTATTCCAGACTGACAGTAGCAGAGAGCAGAGTCAGGCTCACAGAGTGCTGGTATTATCACATAGTGGAAAACAGAGTAGGAAAGTGGCAGCAACATTAAGTCGACACAACAAGACAGGAGCGTCACACTGGGGTGGACTAGAAATGGGACCCAGTAAGCCAAAGCAGTGAAGCACCACAAAGAACTTGGAGGAAAGAGAGCGGAACCTGTAAAACACTGGTCCTTTGAAAAGACTATTGCAGGGGTAGGCAACCTATGGCACACGTGCCAAAGGCGGCACACGACCTGATTTTCAGTGGCACTCACACTGCCTGGGTCCTGGCCACGGTCCGAGAGGCTCTGCATTTTAATTTAATGTTAAATGAAGCTTCTTAAACATTTAAAAACCCTTATTTACTTTACATACAACAATAGTTTAGTTTTATATTAAAGACTTATAGAAAGAGGCCTTCTAAAAACATTCAAATGTATTACTGGCATGCGAAACCTTAAATTCGAGTGAATAAATGAAGACTCGGCACCCCACTTCTGAAAGGCTGCCGACTCCCAGACTACTGAATGTTGAAGGGGACACAAGCTAGGGTCCTGAGAAGGTCAACATTGCCCTGCAAATGTTGGCCTCTACCATCCATCCTCTCTACTCTTTGTTTTGCAGCTGTCAACGTACAGATCGATTTTGGTTAAAACAAGTTTCTGGTCTTTCATAAACTTTGACATTTCACCATGGCATGATCCTCCTGTAATACACATACCTTCCAAACAGAATCCCTTGGGTTTAGAGAGCACTGCACCTTTAAAACCTCATCCTGAGGGGGAGAGGAAGTGGTGGTTGTTCTCAAAGGCCGAGGACAGCGCCGTGGGGTGTCTGTAGCCCAGACAAGAGTGCCTACATCAAACAGACCCTCGCGAACCGAAGCAGCTGAGAACCAGCCTGGAGCCCAGGAGGGACAGAGCAGCCAATCAGGATGGGAGCCATGGGAAGCACTGTGCCAGGAAGGAATCACCTAAGGACAAACTGGAGCTGGACCCAGAATCACCATCATCACCCAGAACTGTCTGGGGTCAGGACTAGTGGGGCTTGTGACTTGGCACTGGGAATGAGGGAGGTTGTTGCTCTGTGTGGATTTGCAGAGAGGGGCAGAAGGCGGCACCAGAGGGGTTTGTTGGGAAAAGTTGACAGGTGCTGAAGATGACCAGGAACACCCAAGACTCATTCCTGGACTGGAACTCTCCCAGGGTTCCTAACCTCTGAGTCTAGACACATTGCTCAGCATCTATACTTTTATACTGTGGTACTCCTGGACCCTTGGGTCCTTGTGTTGGATGTTACCCAGTTTTACTGCTCTCCCTATCCTTGTTGTTTTTCGCCATTCATCCTTCTGGAAATAAATATTCCCCTTTCCTATATTCATTGTACCATTCTGGGAGGGGGAGGATGTTTACTCCACAGGGTATGGAACAGGTGTCCCTGGGGTGGTAGGGAGTTTCCCTGCTTCATTCCTGTGCATGCATCTTCCTCGCCAAACTGCCCTGTAGAGAAGACTCCATCTTGACTATTACGGTGCTACAGTTACACAAAAGTGTTTTTGACAATAACCTGCCAAGTACAGAGCATATCTTTACAACAAAGCTCAGCATGGCTTACAGATTCAGCTCTCAGCTTATGTATCAGGAACATCTGAAACACTCTGCCTGTGGGTTGGATCCTCAGCTGATATAAATCAGGATAGCTCCATTTACCTCAGTGGAACTAGGTTGGTTTACATTAGCAGGGAAACTGGCCCTGTGTTTAACTAAGGGACTGATCTGGAAACACTGAGGTCAATGGGAGCTTTCCTGTTGACTTCAAGGGGAGCACACTGAAATTGTAAGCTCCTCGGGTCTGGGACAAGGTCTTCCTTAATGTTTGTTAAGTGCCAAGTACAACAACAATGCTTAGGGTGACCAGACAGCAGGTGTGAAAAATCGGGATGGGGGTGGGGGGTAATAGGAGCCTATATAAGAAAAAGACTCAAAAATCAGGACTGTTCCTATAAAATCAGGACATCTAGTCACCCTAACAGTGCTCAACATGTCATCGTCATCATTGTATTAAGCAGCAAAAGAAGAAACAGAATTGGACGGCTTTATGCCATGGGATATCCCTGGAGGACTTCAGACTGGGAAGGAGAGAGAGTTCTGTTGTAACATGCTGTACAGACCAATTCTAAATCACTCTGTTGCAAAGCAGAAAGCTATTAGGAGCCTCACTAATTAACCGTCTCGCTAGTTTGATGGTATTTAAATAAAAATAAAAGACCACCCCAAGATCTACGCTGAACGAAGAGGGTAGAGATTTGTTCTCCCGTACATGGTGGCCCAGCCGAATTGAGGGTGGAAATGGGCAAGGGGGTCTCACCCGTGTGGTTGGGCTGATGGAAATCTCTCTGGGCTCTTGAATCTTTGCGCTGAGCCTCTTCCAGTGGGTTCCTTATGGGATAATTGCAGCAGCCTAGTAAAACGGTTACTACTAGCTGGACTAAATGCTACAAAAAGATCATGGAAATTCATTAACTCTTATCCCGTTCCTTCCTATGATGGATTACCTTCCAGCTCTTTTGGGACAGCCTCACAACAGGAGGTGGAAACACACATGACAGATACGAGGGATTTACTGCCATGTGGCTTCTTGGTACCCTTCCGTGTTGAAACAGTGTTGGAGCTGCCAAGACCCTGTCCTCGCTGTCTTCTGATCAGGCAGCAAGGTGAGAAGGGAGGTTTCAACCCAAACTCAGTCCTGGTGTAAGTATCTCCACTGAAGTCGAGGGTGATGCACCCACATGTACCAATCTGAATTTGGCCCCTGGTATATAATGCTGGCGGGGAAAGCGAATGGTTTGGACAAACAACCTCTTGTTCATCCCTTCGTCTCTCCTGCCCTGATACCAGGCAAATCTTCGGTCTGACAGTATTCACAGCTTTAAACTTTTCTGTATTTCCCATAGCTCAGCAAGCTGTGCCGAAGCCACCAGTGTGTTTTAAGCACACCTGGCAAGTGCAATGGATGACACCGGCCTGAGCACTTATAGCATTCATGGTGGGCAGAAGGCTGAGCATGTCAGCCACAAGAAGCCTAGTTTGCCATTGAGTAGCCAATCTGTTGGTTCGGCCCATACATCATTCTGTCATGTGTTGAACCCAAGCTCGTGGCGGAGGCAGGGGGAAATCTGGGTGTGTCCATTTGGGTTGGGAATTAATCTAACTGGCAAAAGGGAGGGGCTGAATCTCCTCTCGGTTGCACCTGCCTGAATGTGGAGTCACTCCATAGACGTCAATGGAGATACACTGCTGTAAATACCAGAGTAAAAGCATTTTTAAACAAGGAGAACAAAATTTAGCAGCAGGAGCAAAGATAATACGACCCGAGATAAAGATGAAATTCTCCTCTTCACCACCCACAGACACTGACCTATATCTCTCTCCAGTAGCTACTCTCATCACTAAATATTATGACACTGCTTTTGATCTTTGCCAAGAAGCCATACAGCATTTTGCTGTAGTAAATTTAGCTTGTCCTTGCGCAGACAAGAAATCACGTGGTATTTAACAGTCCGAAGAGCCAGGTATGATACGCAGTAAAAGTCTCATTGTTCCATCACAGCTCACTGAAATAGATCTTTAACTGTTTTCAAGCAGTTTAATGCAGCTGAAACTGACTAGCAGGCAAACAAGTAAACACAATGAAAATCAATGACAATGCTCCACATTTTAAAAAAAAATAGTTTGTGTTTAATGCTGTATAATTTTTAGGACTTCAATTTCAGCCAGTTCATATTGCCAGCAAAATCCTAGATAAGACACACTATCTATCACAACAGGTTTGACCCCACTTTTAATATGTAGAGAAAAGACTTCATAATCCTACAGAACGCTAAGCAAATGGAACTCTTTATGGCAACTTGAATACTAGCCTCTTAAAATCCAAACCCTCTCTTCTAGCCACCATTTAAACACCCAGCCATCTTTTCAGCCCAGATTTTAAGCACTTTGCCTAGCAACTCTGCCTGAAGGGCAAATCACTCCAGAAACAGGCAGGCAATTAATTTTCTTTTATTCTGGAAGAGAGGATTATTGGAATAAATAAAATAATCAGCTTAGCCAAGAGCACAACCGACACCTTCGAAAACCAGGGGCCTTTCTCATTTTTCCTTCCCATTCAAGGTGTTCTTGAACAAAGCTTGCAAGACAACTGCAGAACTTCTAGAGGTAAATAGCCTGGGAGAGTTAACCCATGCCACTCTCTGGATATAATCAGCAGGAGAAATACTTAAAAGATTATGGTCATTTCAGACACTAGTATTAGTTATGTTAACTGCTATTTAGAAAGTAAAGAACAATACAGAAATTAAGGGCCAGACTGATCTTGCTCTGGTGTGAATCTAGAGTAACTCCACTGAAGTCACTGCAGTTCGAATGGATTTCCATCAGTTTAGAGAAGATTGGAATCTGCACCTATATTAAATGTAGGAGGTAGGTTACTTGGACAAGGTTTGGTGCTGAAGGCAGAGTAGAAGGGTGCTGCTTTCAGTTTCATTTGCTTAGTCACTTTTTTTTAAAGTATTTGAGATATTTGGTTCTCTGTTTTGTGATTAATCCAGTTATTAGGATACCTGAAATGCCCTATGACCTTTAAACACACAGGTGGCTCTACCAAATATTTGGCATTTGATTCCCAATCTCCAACAGTAGAGCAGGGAGGGGGAAAGGAGATCACCAGTGTCATGCTACGAAGAGGGCAGAATTTGATTTACCAAGAGTTGTACACACACTACTGAAAGATTCCAGATCATAAGCAGTTTGGGTTATATATAAGAAACAGTTTGGGAACTTTGTTTCAAGGTTGCTAAGGGCCTGACAAGGAAACCAAAGACACCAAGATAACGACTGATGGACCCAAAGATTCCTGAGAACACTAAGGACTGCAGAAGCACTGAGAAATCAAATGATCTGGAAAATAAAATGAGATTAAGACATATCAAGTTAATGGGGGCTCCTCCAGGCGCAGAGGCCGGGAAAGCAGACTTTTAGTTTGCAATGGATTATGAAGGAGGTTAGGGACAGATAATTTCTAACGCTCATAATATGTCATGGTGAGATGTATCCCCAGGCAAGCCAATTAAGTAACACCTGTGTCGTTCTTGGGGAAATAGCTGCTCTTGCATTAAGGGGCTTGCACATTAAAGTTGGTAGATAAATCTGTGTCTGGTTTCAGGATTTCAATACTGTCCTCCTTCAGTCTCATGATTCATAACACCAGAGTGAAATATGAGGCCCTGGGTTTACCCTTCTGCTTCCTCCAGAGGGTTCACTGTAAATTCCAGAGATCTGCCTCTCCCATTGTCCGTAAGCTCCTGGAGAAGGCAGAGTGGAAAGACGGATCTCTCTCTTTTCTAAGGAGAACTTCAGTTTCTTTTGTTTTCCTTTCTAACTGCGAATTACTGACAGCCAGTAGGTCAGGAAGTAGAGGATGCCCTAAGAATGATGTGTTGTGCATTTCCTTCTCTTCACGCGCCACTATGTCACTTCCCCTCTTCAAATACTACCTTAAAAACCTGCTTGTTCCCCACCCACTTGTCCTTTCCCGGGTTTTTCCATTCTCCCCTCTTTGTAACTAGCATCCTCCATATGGATCATTTTCATTTCAGAGCTTTCCCTTCTCTGTTTCATTTATTATTCTTCCCCTGCAAGTTGCACACCCATCACTCTCTCCTTTCACTATATATCATTTTTCAAATGATACTTCATGGACAATAACAACATTTTGTTTCCCTGTAGCACCTTTCATCCAAGAACCCCAAGGTACTCTACCTATGCTCGTTAATTAATTAAGCCTTGTCCTCCTGCCGGTAGCATAGTTGTTAACCTTGTTTTTCAGATGTATAAAAGACCCTGAGAGAGAGCCTCTAAACTACTTCCCACTTTCTCGTTATATACCTGCCTTGATATGCCCAGGCAAGAATCCTCTTTCCAGCCAGTGTAACCCACATCCTGCCCTGTCCCCTACTAGCTGCATCACACCAGTTTTCCTGGGGCGGAACTCCCACGGCTGATTACGATACGGTCCAATTCTTCCTGCCCATCCACACAGGTCATCGCAGAACACTCCCCAGAGCTCATGTATGCTGAGGGAAGGTGGGGATGGACAGTCATTCTGAATGAGTAGGTAGGACTCTGATCCCCGGTAGTGGAGGGACTGGCAGTGAACCATGTTGCCAGAGCAGAGAGAACGCAGCAGTTAGGAGCCCTTTGTGGGTTCTGAAAAGCTGAAATGCAACCTTTGAATTGGATTCCAAAAGGTCCCGCGAGCCAGGACATGTGCTTAAGGAGAGGGGTGATATGATTCCACTTCTAGTGCAAGACACAACGAGGCGCAAGCAGAGACAAATGCCATGCTTTAAAGAAAACCCTTGCACTGTTCTCTAGCAAAAAGAGGATTCAGTACAGTGGACAATTACAATGCTTAAGCTATATGTCTGGCTTTAAGGTCATAACCAGTCAGATAATGACTGTCTGAGGAGTTAAGATACTGAAGCAAAGGCAATGAGCCTCTAATGTTCATTATTTCGCTAGTAATGACTGCGGGGAAAGGGCCATGTAGCCCATTTGGTGAGTCGCTTTTGCCTTTGGATCTCTGTTGCAGCCCTATAATATTTCTGAGAACCGGTCTCAGGTGTGTGAAAGGCTGGTCAGTTCCACTTTCTTTTACTTCTTATGAACTGCTTTTGACAAACTCAGGAGCTGATGTCTGCTAAGGAGCTAGGCACCTACTAGTCAACAAGACTCTTTGTTGCTTTCAGTTCCCCCACTGAATTAAGCACAGTGGCCCTCATGGAACAAAAAAGCAGAAACTGACCCTAAAGCTGGGCTTTTCGAAGAAGGGTAAGGAAATTAGGTACCAAATCCCACTGAAAATCCAATGGGATTTGGGCACCTAACTTCATTGGGTGGGGTCTACAATGGAGCCTAGTAAAAGGCATCAAGGCCTGCTCTACCCTGGTGTTTTCCTTCCAGTTTCCCAACACTGCACCTGCAATGGTGCAGCTCCAGCTACGAGAGCAATGACAGGGGCACGAATAGCAACACGCTGCTGGCAATTAAATCACTGTGTTCTCCTACCTTGCTCAGATGGGGTCCAGACAACTGGGTGCTCACCTGCCTCTGACCGTCAGTCTATCCCAGCATTCTCCGCAGCAAAGCTACACCAGGGGAAGCCCAGTCTCTGGCTCAACCAACTTAGCACCTGTTAAAATCTCCACTGCCTCGTCTACACTAGATATTCAGAATGTGATAGTTAGGACGTCACCTAACGCTGCTAAGAGCTCACTTCTGAAGCTCGCTCCAGGCTAAGCCTAGGGGAATTAGATAGGGATGTGGCTAATTCCCTTCAGATGAACCAGTGGGAGGGCCTTGCCAGACACGGAGACGCTGCCCAGTGTCTTAGCTGGAAAGAGAAAGGTGTTCTACATGAGCTCCTCAACAGAAAAGGGAAGTATCTTGGGGGATCTGTCAGGAGGAAGTCCTAGTGTCCTACCAAGCCAGACCAAGCTTTGAACAGGACACATGAACACCCTGAGAAGCTGCATGTTTGGTGACACCAAAGGACTGGACTTCTTGCTAAATATGCTCAAACTGTTTCCTCTTTTTAGTCTGAACCATGCTGAGCAAAGCCCCAGTCCTACCCCAGTGTAAGCTGACCACAGCAGAGAGATTCTGAGCCCAAAGGCATTTGCACAGAAGTATCGTGTTTCTCTTTGTTGAGTCTTCCCTTTAGCTTCTGGTTCCAGACACGACAGCCCTAGGCCACCTGCCGACAGGCTAAGTGAGAGGAGGCCCAGGCCAGAGGCTGAAAGAGACTTTGAGATGAGCATTTGGAATTGTTTTAGTGACTAGATTGATTCTCCCCCATCCCCTGATGAGGTTGAGATGAATGAGGAGGGCGAAGAACACTGATCCAGGTGCTATAGTCACTCTGCTGTTTGGCAGAGACACCGTGAAATATGAATCCTACCTCAACAGGAGGTTCCTTCACTCCACAGCCCTGGTGTTATGAGATCTTTGAATTCTATACCTGCAAGACATGCCAGCACTTACACATGGTGGGTTAATGCGAGATGATTGCTATGCCCTCCACAAACAAAATAATCAGATTTTAAGTCCTGTTTTAGTTTCCTTGCTTCAATTTTTCCTCGTATTTTATCTTAAAAAATTGAAAACAGTCCCCTTTGCTTCAGCCAGTTGTAATTTGCCCTGAGTTTGAGTGGTTTTTCTCATCATGAAAATCCTTCTTGTGCCTGCGGATCCTTCGCTGGCATCAGACAAAAGATAAAAAACCCTTGTTAGGAGACACACACACATTGAGAAACCAGCTTTTCCAAGATGACAAACACAGCTTTGTTCCGTCACATTTGAAAACATATTCTGAAAACAATGCTCCTCCCCATATATATATATATATAAACCCCTTTCCTCGCAGCCAACAAAAGGAAGACATCATTAACCCACCCTCAGAGAGACTACAATGGTATTTAAAACAGTAAAATGCAATCCATTTGCATTTAGTAGCTAATTATTCCCCCTACATACACACCCATCAGTATTCCCTTAAAATGTACACAGAACGTTGACAATCTGTGCTAGCCAAAGCTATTGGAAAAGATGGAAAGAAGGGGGTTCCGAGCAAAAAATAAACCTAAGAAACTCAACAACGGTCCAGCAAAATCTTCCTGAAAAACACAGTGTAGCTAGCTCAGCAAAGTCTGTTACAGAAGTGCCCTTTTGAACTCATTTGACTACATTAACTTTCACCTGCGTATTGTGTTTAAGCCCCACAGCTATTGCAGGAAGAATCCAGTGGGAGCCATCAGCATTTGCCTACCTGTCAAAACACAACCCCCTGCCTCACACCACCACCAAGGACATAAGTAGCCATTTTCCAACATGCAGCACTGCAAAGACATACTCCTGCTGCAGCTGGAAATTAATTAACACTGGGCATTTGCCAGGACTAACATTACAGCCATCCAACACAGTTTCTCAACGGCATAGACTGTACAAAAAGAACTGTTGACTATGGCTCACTCCTTTCTCATCATATCGCAAGATAGTTTAGCTTCCTCAGAATTAGGAAGAGTGCTCCCTTCCCCCCTTTTTGCTCCAGTATTACAGTCCTGGAACTAACAAGGTAGGAAGCAATCCTCTTGCTAGTGAAGAGGGGTGAAATACTAAAGCTAGTGTTGTAATAATCCATGCCACCCCACTCCATAAAAAATCCCCAGCATGCTTCACTGACATTCACTTCACCTTGGTTCCATCATCCCCCACAAGGATTAGTTAGAAGTTTTCAATGGCAAACACCCAAACTGTGGATTACTGAGCTCTGCCCTTCCCAGCTCTCACACAGTGCTGACTCAGCCCAAGAAAGAAACTAAACTAGGCAGGACTTCAATGGAGTTCCAGCAGGGACCGGGCTGGCCCTTGATCTGCAGTGTCTTAAGCTTCTTGTTGCTGATGTTGTTGTTAATTAAAGAATCGAGGATGGTAAACAATGTTTTCCTCCGTCCACGCTTTCTGGGCCAGAGCTGATACCCTGCTGTCCTTTCACTAATAACTGGCAGAGGATTTTATGCTGCTTTCAGGCTGCACTCACAAAAGAGGAACTGAAAAACAAAATGGCCGCATTTCACCTTGACACAGTCCTTGTGCACACAACAAATTCCCTCACCACCAAGACAGGCTTCCCTCGGCATTCAGAAGTGATTGCCCTTTAGACCCGAGCTCAACTATCTCACCAACAGAACAAGTTGGCCGTTTTTGATGCATTTTTTTAAAAAAATGGAATAAAAAGACTATTCTTCTGCAAGCAATCAAAGCTGATCCCTTTACAAATTTACTTTCAACAGAAGCATGATATTTAAAACCAAAAACCAATCACATTGGGCTATGCTCACAAGTGAAAAGTACTGAGTGTTATCAGCTCCTTCCTGCTAGCACAGCACAACGTGCAATAGGCCCCAACTGGTATATTCATTTAGCCCAACAGGAAGGAAGAACGGGGCTCGATCCACTTTTAGACAGTAAACCAGTCTCAGTATGGCCTTGCACTGAAATAGGATTCCAGTGGCCTGGAAAACAAAATAAACCCACAACATGAAGGTATCCCATAAAATCATAACAAAGATCCTTCTTTCCCAGTTCTCTACAGAGAAAACTTTTATCAACCCCTCTATGTTAAAGCAGAAACACAAAAAGATATGTACATTAGTCTCATGTACCTCTGTCAATTTTTTTTCCTCGTGTCTTTAGAGCAGTTGTTTACTGCAGCCAACTGCAGAGAAATTACAGTAGCTTAACTCTCCAACTCCCTCTAAAGGATTAATCTTCCAGTGAGCATGCTCACGCGAGATCTTTTTTCAGCAGTTGCATCCATTTCATGAAAAGAGGGCTGCTGCAGACATGAGGAAATGCCATTTCAAGACTACATGCAAAGCTGAATAGCTCCATAAACAAGCACTAATCCCTTTCTGAAGTTCTAGCAAGAGTCTCTGTCAAACTCCCTACCTCCACCAACTTTAAAACCCCTGAGATTAACATGCACTGTCCCACATTTTTTTTTACAGTGGTTTCTCTATAAGACACATGGTTTAAATGTCTGCTCTTGACTTTCTCCCGACAAACTGGTGGAGGGTCCCTCTAATGAAGCGTTAGTCAAAATAGCTCCTTCTCACTGGCAGTTTTTTCCTTCTTATCATTGCTTGGCTCATCGCTGCTTTAAAAATGGCAGAAACGATTTGCGGGGGGAAGTGTTTTTAGTCAGAAGGAACAGTTTGAAAAATAAAGTTTTCAATAGTGCAGCACAGTAAGTCACAGCTCCGGACAAACACATTTTACTCTACAGATTAAAGGCCAATGCAAAAGAGGATTTGTTTACTGGCAACAAATCCAACAGCTAAACAAGACAGTTGGAAGTTATCTTGTCCACTCATTCTCTGGCCCCCTACATTATATCTTAATTGGAGCAACTTAATTCCCTCTTCCTTACCCCATAGCTGTGCTTTTCAATCAAAGCTAAAATGACAACATTGCAACTGAAAGACAAAGACTTATTCCTTAAAAATAAATTCTTTTATTCTTCCATTTTTATCTTCTTGTATTATCATCATAGCAACATTTCCTCCTTTGTCTTCTCATCTATTTTATGTCCTGTTACTTAATTACTCTTCATAGCTGGTAGGAATCCAAGCTCCCCCTCCCACCCTATCCCCATAAATACTCATATTTTAGGGCTATGATTGCTGCTTCAATCTAGACGATTTAGGGGACAGGTCTGGTTATATGAACATCAGTGTAAATCTGGATTATCTCAGCTGAGCCAGTAGCATGAGATCAGAATCCAGCCCTCAATCCTTCCCCACTTGATGCTAAAGCTCTATACATTTTAAAGAGTGTTACATGCTTAAAATATCACAAATGCCATTTTTTAAACTATTTTTTTGAAACTGCACTAAAAATCCAAAATGCCATGGGAGTGTTAAATAAGGGTTATGTCTACTTTTTAAAATGAAGTCAAACCAGAGTGACAGCATCCATAAGGAACGGTAAACATTTGGTGACAGAGGATATTTTACTCTGCTGTCACCTAAATAGTCATCCACAGGAAGGAAACCTCTGTTACCATGCATTAAAATAGATGTTCTGTTTTATTTATAAAGCGTTCAACTGGTTAGTTTTGATGTGTCATAGCACAGGCTGTACAACCACCCATCCCTGTTCCATGATTTGGGGATTCAGTGACTTTAGGGCCGCCTCCATCCTGAAAGATGCTGAGCTCTCTCAACTCCCATCAATATCCACGGGAGCTGAGAGTGCTCTGTCTGCTGCAGGAAGCGCTTAAACTAATGCATAATCTGGCTCTGAAATACAGAGAAGGAAAATTCCAGCCTGGAAAGCAGGGAGATGTGAAAACGATTTTGTTCTGCACTTCCTACATCACGGCAGGATTACAGTCAAACACAGTCGGGATGTCAGATATGGTGTCGTCCTGACCCGTTGCACCCAATTTGGAAACGAGCCTCACTCCCTGAAAGTTTATATTTTGAAGACTGATTGCCATTGATTCTTCTTCAAGCAAACAGTCCACGCTGGCAATCCATCAGTAATTAGCAATTACCTTACAGCCTCTTATCTGCAGATGCCTGCCCAGGTGACCCGATTTGCAGGGTCAATAAATCAAAGCCCTTCTCAATTTTAAAAAATCAGCATTTACAAAACTGCCCGACCTGCATGTTGGCTGAGAAGAGCAACCAACCCAGTGGTGTTCTGGCAAAGGAGCAAACTGTGCCTTACTAAGCTACCAAACGAGCTAGTTATGGGCAATGCTGTGAAATCAGCCCAGGAAACTCCTCATTTTGCACTGGCATCATGACAGCATTAGTTGGGTGGACATGCGGAGGAGGCATCTCCTTCATATAATTAATTACAGGGCAAGAGCAGAATGGAGTGGGCCTTGTGAAATGTTTACCATTCAAGCCTTAATCACTATGATCCGCTTAACTCTTTAGCGGAACCCCAGGGCTTACTGACAAGGGTGTGTTTAATGGCACCCTGCCAGCAACAACCAGGTACTTCTCTCTTCTTTAAATTCAGCAGTGGATTTAAATCCAATAAAATCAATATTCCTGTTCATCTTACGGAAACTCACTTCTCTGGTCTTCCATCTCAATGGGGAGTTGAACACTGGTGCCCACAAAGTGCCAGTAAGTAGGGGGCACCAGCCCCACTCTGAAGATTCAAGGCAGCTTGTTATGCTATCAGGTGCAGAAGACTTTTAAAAGGCTCCTTCGCAGGACAAGAACAGGGATAGTCTGTATGATTTGCGGGGCACTAAGCAACTTCAAAGAGAGCCTAGCACAGTCCCTGATCAGGATCTCTTAGTGCTGCAGGAGTATAAAAAACATGCATTTGTACAGCACCTAGCACATTCCATTACAAAGGCCCATGGATGCTCCCACAATACAAATCATAATAGTCACTTTCCTTCTGCTCCTGTTACTGGAGGCGGTGAGGCCATTTCCTCTGTGCCAAGTCTTCCTACAGAAGAGGACACGGGGACGCCTGCAAGTTGCAGAGCAGGCATGGAATCTGGGGCCAGAGGTGAGCCCAAGGAAGCACCTTACTTCACATGAGCTTAATCCTTGTTATAAATCTGAGCCACACAAGTAGCCCAACTGACTTCAATAGACTGCTTGGGTGATGAAGACAAGCAGGGATTTGGGGCTTAATCCTACTCACATTACAATTAATAGGAAGGTTGCCACTAAATCCAATGGAAGCAGGATCAACTCCTTCGTCCTGACTATAACATCTGCTTTACTGCAGCATCTTCGCTGAATGGGACACCAAAATCACTCACCCAATAAAATGCAGGCATTTGGGAGAGAGGGGATGGTTATACCTTGTGGCCTCCATTTTAAGTGATTTTCATAGCTTTGGGAAAAGCGTGCAGGTGAAGACCGAGAGACAAGGTGGGTGAGGTGGTCTACTTTATTGGGCCAACTTCTGCTGGTGAAAAAGCCAGGCTTTCAAGCTCACACTGAGCTCTGCCTAAGCTCGAAAGCTTGTGTCTTTCACCAACAGAAGCTGGTCCAATACAAGCTATTACCTCACCCACCTGGCCTCTCTAATGTCTGGGAACCAATAAAGCTACCCCAACACTGCAAACATGTGCAGAAGAACAGAAGATGAGTTGCTTTAACTGTATCATTCTTACTGAATGCACTTGATGGGGCGGGTTACACACTGGGAGCTGTTGTAACCAATCACAGCAGAGCTGGGCCTGTTGAGCCTTCATCTATTTACTACGTGAACTGCTTTTGGTTCTTTGTTTCGTCATTGCCTGGGACAACAGGAAGCTGTGGGAAGGCATGCCAAATTCGGCAGGGATCTCTCTTCCTCCTCTTACCCACAGAATTGCTGCAGATGACAGCTACCCCATCTAGCCTTGCCTTTTTAGTTTCATACTCTCTATACCATGGCAAAGCATAGAGGGACATGCAAAAAAAGGGTTATCGCTGTTTCATAGAAAACCCACAAAATGCCAACCCCGCTGACAGAATCCCACAAACCACACTGCAGAACAGTCGCAGCTTCCTCGGTTACATGATCAATCAAAATAATTTTCCATAGAGTCGCTGCTGCTTTTCAGAGGTAAAACTTGCTGCCTTTTTCCTACGGAAGATAAGTGAATGACAGCCGAGAGCACGACAGGTACATCCAGTCTCTCTGGGTGCGTGCATCAGCGGGATGTGCAGCTTGCAAAATGATTAATAATGCTGACAATGTAAGGAGTTCTTTTCCTGATGGCGTGAGTCTGTCCGTTGCAAGGCCTCCGTCTTCCAGGGTTTACCCCCAAGGGAAATTTGGACCCCACCCAGTCATAGCTGAAGCAGCAAACACTGGTTTTTCTGGGAGCATTTGGGCTGAAGAACTACTAGCTATTAAGACCCTCCGTTCATACTTTGGATGTGTTTGTGGCACTTTCATAAGGGGTTCGTGGCCCCCTGTGGTATGCTTCCTTTGTTCCCGATCAGCTCCATTGCCATTGGGAACCGCTCCTCTTCGAGTTTGGATGTGTGGTCACAGCAATGAATTCTAGCAACAGGAGCAAAGTGAAACCAGGCTCCTGGCTGGGTACCGCAATGGATGCTCTCTGGGGAGGAGATCAGGGACATAAAATGGGAACAAGCTGCTGCCCTTAGAGCGAGATAGTCACTGTGCACTGCAGGGAACGTTACTTGGTGGAAGGCGCGGGGTAGGCTTTAATGGACCTGATTCCCCAAAGTCTTGAATATTGTGTAGTGGGTGGTGACACATGCACACTGGCATAAGTGAGCAGACAACTCTGATTTGGCAGTGATCTGCATCTACTCTGCCCAGGCACAAGGCCAGGCCCTGTTTATCTTCTCAATGTGATGTTAGCCGGGGTCCAACCGCCACCCGCCATGGATTTGAGGGGGGTGACATCAATCCCGATGCAGCTGATCAAGGTGGGAAACACACCACCTGTGAGATGTGACGTCATGGCAACATGGACATTCCTTATCATTGCTCTGGTCTGTTCTGTCCTGGTGTGGTGCAGTGCTTCGTGATCCACTCTGATATGCTCAGCCTGGACACACCGCTGTGGGTTGAAATGTTTATAGCTGGTAGTGGGTGCATCAGTGCATTGGGTGAGGAAGTTGGAGTTGCACCTACTTGGGTTTTATAGTGGGTAATCCTTGCAGAGGGAGGTTTCATAGAAGTATCCCTGATACGACACTGAAGGGGTCCTGTTCTCTGTACCTACAAGCTCTGATTTGGACTGTGTTCCTGTTGTCTAATAAACCTTCCATTTTACTGGCAGTGACTCCCCCCACAGTCTGTGACAGGTGTTCTATGCGATGACATGATAAGGCTACAGCCTATTGCCAAAATCAGCCCATTGTCTTTGTGGTTCATTGTGGTATGTTATCTGTGATAAAAGTTTTGATTCTGGAACAATTTGGAAGCAGGGGATGATCCTCAGAATCCATGGACGTCAGACACTCCTTCGGGACCTCTTGTTCCAAGTCTCACTTAGTTTTCTGTCTCTGACGAAAAACAATTGTTGCTCAAGGTAATGGTGCTTCTGAGGATTGAAAAGTAAATCTCAGGGCCTGATTCTCCCTTCACCTGAATGTAAAGCAGGAGGCGGTCCAGTGAAGTCCATGAGGTTACCATGGCGCAACTGTGAACAGAGACTAGCACTTTCCAATTCCAGACAAGTGATAGAGTTTGAGGCCAGAAGGGCCACCAGATCATCTGGTCCGATCTCCTGTATATCACAGGCCACCAACCCCACCCAGCATCTGCCCACTAAACCCAACCACCAAAATGCGACCATATCACAGCCCCTAGGAGACTAGACTATGATGTGCTACAGGCAGAGAACAGAAGGGACCAACATGCACCAATGCCTGAGGCCCCTGCAGTGGCAGGGAAACAACTGAGTGAGACAGACCCAGATAATTCTGGCTAGCGACCCGCACACAGACGCCGCAGGGGAAGGCAAAAAACCCCAAGGTCACAGTGGTTTAGCAGAGTCTAGGAAAGGCAAACCCTTGCACGGGCTTGTAAAAATGAATCTGCAAGCTTACTGCATACAGAGCTATCCACAGCTCAAGCTAATAATACTATTTAGCCATTAAACAGCCCTTTATATTTCAAAGCACTATATGCATGTTACCAAACTAGCACTAACAACCCTGCCAGTGACGTAGGCAAGAGTTATTATCCCAATCTTACAGCGGAAGGAACAGAGGCAGAAAGGTTAAGTAAGTGGCTCACAGTCATGGAATTAGAAACTGACCAACTGCTTAGCACTGGAAATAAGACAAAAAGGGTCAAATTGTACAGCCCTTTGACAGCCATATCTCTCAATGCAGCCAGTGGGGACACATACCTGAATAAGGACTGCAGGAAGTGACCCTAAGCTTTTGAAATCTCTTGACCAAAGGCCATAGAAATTAGTGGAACACCTTCCATTGACTTCAGTGGGCTTTGAATCGAGCCCGTTTAAACAATGTACTAATAATGCCTGGGCCCTTCCTACTATCTTTTAGTATTTGTGTGTATGGTGCTGTAAATGTTCAAGGTGTCATACAATGGGAGATGAGCGCTAAATACAGAGCAGACCCAATGCTCCAAAAGGCTCGCAACCTAAAGGAACCTCCTGCGGAGCCTCTCTTACACCATGTTCCGTGAGCATCTCTCTTTTGCTCAACAATGCACCTCTTACCCAGTATACAAAGCAAGTCAGCTCTGGGCTGGGCTCTAGTTCTGGGAGCTAAACACTGGTTCTTCTACAGATTATACAAACATTTCTCACTGTTTCATCCAAAGAAGAGAACCCAGGCAAAGGCGACGACTGTCCTGAAAGGGTGTGAGAAAGAAAATTCACCCAAGAATCTGATGAGATTTCACCCTGATCTACACACAGTTTTTGTATCAATACTATTTTGGTTAGGGGGACCTTTATAATGAAATATTTATACTGGGACAACCCCCCAGTGAGAATGCAGATAAATTGTCAGAAAGGTGGTTATAGCAATATGGCCTATTCCTCTACATTTACAGGAACAACTTATTCTAGTACAATCACCTTTAACTGGTAAAACTACATCCACACTAGGGGTTGTATCAGTGTAACTACAGCAGTTCTGAAACTGACATATTTAGAGCAGTGCAAAAGCTATGCATACACAAGCCTTCACACAGTCCTGTTCACTCTAACTCTTGCCGTGTACCTTATACTCATGGATTTTAAGGTTGAGAAGAACCAATGTGACCCTAATTTCATATTTCATCCAGTGATCCCTGCATTAAACCCAATAGCATGTGATGGAACGCTAACAACTTCTAGCTGAAAATACTCTCTTATTAGGCTAGCTGGCATTCAAACTCACAATCCCTAATTTAGGAAGCTGGTATTTAGCCATTAGGCCACTGGGTTTTAGTGTTCTCTATAGGCCTGATCCAGTGAACGTTAAGGTCTGGTCTCCACCTCAAACTTAGACTAGCTACATCACTGTGAAAAACTTCACATCCTCAGCACTGCAGTTAGACTGACCTGATTCCCCGTGCTGACGTGGCTAGGTCGACGGAAGGACTCTTCTGCCTCTCCGAGAGGTAGATTACCTACACTGACAGAAAAACCCCTTCTGTCCACATAGGAAACATCTACATGACAGCGGCAAAGCTGGGCTGCTCTAGTGGCTGCAGTGTAGACAATGCCCCAGGGCACAGTCATAACTGCTACTCAAGTGCCCAAGTGCCTGCAAGACCAGGCCCTACCTGTCTGTCACTGTCATGTGTTTATAGATGACTCAGTCATGTGCAGTCCCCACCCCCACCAAGCTCAGACCTACACTGTAGCATTATACGAGACACTCTGTTTTTTATTCACACTTTGAGCTGTGTTTCCATGGGAAATCTTTGGCCATGGGCAGGTCACATGGCCCAGTCACAAGTACCATGCTGTGCAGATAGCACAGGAGATAGTTTACTAGTGTCACTGGATCCCTTGCCCTAGAAGAGGCTGCAGTTGTCACAGAGGTGCCCAAAGTATTCAATGGAGCAGGGACAGATTATAATTGCTTCTCCAACCTACTAGCCACCCCAGGTACCCAGCCAGGAGACAGCATATAGTTTCAAGGAAGACCATCATCACAGCTTGCAAAGTTCATACCACAATGCAGCTGAGAGTGTACAGGGAGGGAGAATGTAACCTAGAAAATGACAGCATGTGGGTGAATAAACAGTTAGCTCCAAGATCAGACTGTGGACAACATCATCCTGAGGTTCCTGGGGCAAAAAATATAAATAATGTTTCAAATACAGTTGTAGAAGGGAGCTGGGGAAATGAGTGTGTCTCCTGGAAATCAGTTTACAGAGTGAACACAGACTCCCAAAGGTGGCCTGCTTCTGACATTCCCGGGATTACTATACTATGAACAGACCTGCTTACCCATGTGTGTCTGCCAGCCCAAGGAACTAACTAATGGGTAACCTAACATTGCCTTTCAGATCCAAGAGTTCCTTTACTTGGGTCAAATATGTCCAATTTCTTAAAAAGCTCAAATGTCTTGCAAAAAAACCCAATTCTGGTTAGTGTTCCTTACATGCAATATAACCTGTACTTGCATTACACAGTATTACTTCACAAAAGGTGAAAAAGACCTTCTGCAGAGAGGACCCGAGCAAAACCTTTCTAACTGAGAATAAGACTTAAGTAAGATTTGGATCACTACCCCATCCTGCACCCCCAGGAGTCACATCAAACCTCAAGGCAATTCAAGTAACTGTGCAGATGTTAGAGCACTTAGAGACCAGCTGTAAAGAGAAAGCTGGTTTAGACCTTAACTAGAGTAGACCTGGTGGTCCATTATCATTTAAGTTCTGCATTGGTCTTACAATGGTGCTCTGCTCTGAATTTCAGCTAAACTAAACAGGAGGTTGAGTAATGCACAATTTTGCCATCCGTGAATAAAAGGAAGCACTGTGAACTCATGCTAAAAATATTAGGGCCTTTATTCTACACAGAAAGCGGTTACATGGACCAATGGCACACAGCTTATTACAATAGTTATGGTCTTCAGCTGCAATGGTCTCATACTCTTTGAAAGACGCCTTTGAAACTGGAATGGTAAAGAAACAGCTAATTGAACAATTACCCATTCAAAGTGACACTTTTCTATACATCATTTCTTGAGCTACCCTGGAAAATCACTGACAATATTCAGAGCTAATCGTCTGTTTTTAATGATCAATGTTAAAAAGGGTATATAAAGAATGTGTAGTAGCTACCTTATTTGTAAGGGGTTTTTAAAATATGTAACTTCAGAAGCCAATGAGAATACTTATCACTTATGTAGCTCTTTTCTCCTTCAAAGTGCTTTGAAGACATAAACTACCTAATCCTAACAGCAGCCTTCTCAGGCAAGGATATATTATTATCTCCATTTTACAGAAATGTAGAGAGATTAAGGCCAGCATTTTCTACGTTGGATGGCTCAGATTGGGAGTATCCCAATTCACACACCTAGAGCCTGCATGCAGAGGTGCGGAGCACCCGTAGCTCCCGCTGACCCCGATCAGAGCTGTGGATGTTGAGCGCTTCTGGAAATCAGGCCCAAGGTGTCTCAGCCAAAAACTGAAGCAGAAAAAAACCTGCGATCCTTTGTGAAAGTTTCAGCTAAGTGACTTGCAGTTAGTTGCAGAGGAAGGCGGATTAATATCTAACAATAATAATGAGTTGCACTTCTGTAGCACCTGCCATCTACGGATCTCAGAGCAGTTTAGGTATAAGCCCCGCTATGATCAGTTAGTAGCATTGTCCCCATTTTACAGATACAGATTGGAGGCAGAGACAGAGATTAAATCACTTGCCCCTGATCACAAAGGAAGGCTGTGGCATATCAGAGAAGAGAACATAGCTCGGCCAGTGGCCAGTTCCAGGCCATAGCTACAAGACTATACTTTCTCCCCATTAGATTAGAACTTTAGACACCTGACTCCCAGTTCCCTGCCCATGCCACCCGTCCACATCTATAAAGAAGGGTTTAAGTGACTTGTTTAAGGTCAAAGAAAGAGAAGCAGCCTGCTAGCGCTCACCGAACTAGAAAACAACTGGTATAGAAGCATTCTTGTCTTCAGCTGACTATGCCAATTGCAAAATACACACATCTGGACTTATATATGCAGTAATAAATAAATCCAACTTCTTGACATAAAATAACAAATTCACAAAGAGCAGTGCATCACCATCTCTTCTACAGATGTGCCGGCAGCTGTTTGTGCTTTGCTGGACATCGAGACACTGCACTACAGATTGCAAGGGCAGCGTGTGTTCACAACAGACTACAGCAATGCAATGATGATACAAGGGCAATTAGCGGAATTTTGGATATATTGGATTTAACAAGTCAACTAATACATTTTGGACACAGCTTGCTTTTCAGCTGAGAGACATTCTAAAGCTCATAATCAGGCTCAGCCGACCAGATCTTCCTTGGAAGTTTCCAAGGCCTCTGTATTAAAACTTGAAAAGAGAAAAAGATCAAACTTTGTTATAAACTGCTGAATGCTTAAACGTAGTAGGGGCCAATCCCATTCCCAATGAAGTCAATGGCAAAGTGTCCAGGGTGCAGGATCAGATTCCAGGAACATTTTGAATTCACTGTTCGGCCTTTGTTGAAAACCCAGGAAGTGCAACCCTGTCTTAGGGGCTCTGCCTGCAGAGAACTCCCATTGACCCGCCCTGATAGCTCTGCACAGAACAAGTTTGCAGGTCTCTACTCATGCATCTCTACATTCACCACTACTGACCAGCTTCTTAAACAGAGAAGACAAACGTGGTTTTTCTTTCAGTATTCGGAGGCACGGTCAGCTTCTCAGTATTTTACTTCCTGTGCAACATACAGACCAGAAGTTCTTGAGGAAGCAAACAGTTCCTACTCTGCATTTGCAAAGCACCAATTACAGTGCTATAGAAATTAGTTTAATTAATAATATAGTAGCAAGAAAAGGTTAATGAATTCCCAGCAAAGGGAGGGAAGGAATGTTCGCCAATGCCCATACATGGACTCCCTGTTTTGCAATGATCAGTGGCAACATTAGCACGGCTATCTCAGTGCAAGCTAAGATATCTAACTCATCACAGAAATAAGAGGGGAACCATAGGCCTGCTTGTCACTAACTGTTACCCTTTAAAAAAAAAAAAAAAAAAAATATTGTTGCATCAAGCAGTAATTCTGGATTGCTCCATTCTCACCGGTGGTGAGGGAGCTTCTGTTACTTGAAAAAACTCTTCAGGGCTCGGTGGGCGTTTAATATCTAAATATGTGCACATGATGGGGCCTCTTGTACCTGGCTTGTAGGTCAGGTGAGGCAAACTTGCCCACCATCTCCTTGCAATCTTTTCCTTTCTAACCCGACTGCACAGAATCCGTGACACTACTACAGTGAGATGGGGTCATAAACACTGGATTCGTCTACATTGCAAAAAAAGGTGTGTCCTTCACTCAGGTTAGCAAACTCAGGTTAAAACAGCAGTGAGGACACATGACTCTGACTTTAACTCAAGTTACCAGCTCGAGTTCAACCTACCAGCTTTAATTCGATTGCTAACCTGAGTTAAAAGCCAAATTGTGTGTCTTCGCTGCTATTTTAAGCTGAGTTACCTAATGTGGGCTAGCGAACCTGGGTTAATAACACACCTTTTTCTGCAGTATAGATACAGACCCTTAAACTGCAAGCTCATTGGGGTAGGGGCCAACTTTGCATTATATTTGTGTACAGCACCGAGCACAAGGGGTCTCTGATTCCTAACCGCGGCCTCTAGCCATAAGTAATAAATCACAATAATTATAACAGGAGGTCTACCTCTTAATACAGATGGACAACCAAGGGGTGTTTTCGTCCTAAAGCACTGATTGAAAGTCTGGTCTAACACCATATGGGGGTCGGAGCAGGACAAACGTGTCTTTAAACATCTTCCCAGCATTCACAGCCTAATAGCAAAGACTTTGGAAAGAAATCAAATCCATGAGCCATGAATAATTAAAAACACTTTGCTATAAACATCAGGGAGGAGGCTGGGACTGTTAGGAAACCAGCAGTACAGCCGTGTCACCCGCATCTAGGTATGCTATTTGGGAGAGGATGCTCTTGAATACACAGCAGGCTGATTCCAAAAGTTCAGAACTAAGCCTAGTGCCTCGTATTTGCGTTGAGAGAAAGCAGATCTGCTGGGGCTACCATTGTGGCACTCTCCAACTCATAAGACGAACACAGAACTAAAGACAGTGTTTGGAAAAAACAAAGCAGTGAGGGAACAAACTTATCCTTTTTCTACCATTTCAAATGACGTAAGCTGGACTCTCTCTATACACTGTACATTCTCTATACACTGTACATTCTTCATGGACCGAAGCATAAACATTTCCAGCAAATGCACTGAATGAATATACATTTGCTGGGCTAGTGGGCCTGCCAACCGGTGTTTTAATTCAAAGAGTAAAACAAACAAACAGAGAGCATGACCTCCCCTCTCTGCAAGCACACGCAACCCTAGGACACAGTGCTTGTCACCAAGGGGGAAAGGCTTTGTGGGAGCTTCTTGTTCAAATATTGGTAGCACATCTCAGGATTAACTGCCATCTGCACAGGAAGGGACAGTAAGAAAAGTAAACATTGCACTAGCTTTGTATAGGTGAGGTCCACTTTTTAAATAAGTGTTTAGTTGTTTATCCACAATGTTTTGAAGGGAAGATGAAATATTCTAGGTGAAGCCTCTAAATCCTATAAGACATTTGCTTATGAACAACAAAGGTTTGGACTTTAATGAGAAAGATTTTATTTTTAAAGACTCTTATAAGCACCAAATTGTAACCCTTCAACCTGGCTTGGTGTTAAAAAGCAGCTCTCCCACTGCACGGACCACAAGGTGAATTTCATGCATAAGGAAATCACACTCCCTTAACATTTAGAACTCAGACTAATTGACGCTATTATTTACAGGCATTCAGTTAAAAACTCCCAGTATCTTGGTCACCAATGCAGCCTGTCTGTGGGTACAAAGCATTTGAGATGTTGATTTAGTTTATCAAATATTAACAATGCCCCTCAATTAATACATTATTTAGACTTAGGCTCTATGCTCTAGCAACCTGGACATCTTTACATAAAAAGTTATAGGGCAATAGGACATCGGATGGAACTAGATAAACTAGTCAGTGCCCAAGCCCATTAACATTTTACTTTCTACATACAGTGGACCCTCGCTAGAACGCGTGTCTATATAACGTGAATTCCAATAGAATGCGGTCGTGGATCCAAATTTAGTAACGATCATTAATTTTCATTGTAACGTGGTCCCCGCTAGAACGTGGGACTTGGCATGGATCCCAAATCCCGCATCCTAGCGAGGGTCCGGGGTACTTAAGAACATAAGAACATAAGAATGGCTGTACTGGGTGAGACCAAAGGTCCATCCAGCCCAGTATCCTGACTACCGACAGTGGCCAATACCATACCTTTTACAGACTGTTTACACCAGTGGTGGATGGCCCGTGACCCACCAGAGAATTACTCTGACAGGCCACGTGTGGCCTGCGGGCTGCACGTTACGCACCACTGGTTTACACTCACCACTTTTGATGATGTGCAGGTGGTAGTTACAAACTGCATACAACAGACCCCTCAAAATTCCCAGACCCAGTACTTCTTCAGGCCCCTTTGAAAGCCCAAGAGAATTAAGAACCCAGATAGGGTATGTCTACACTGCACAGTTAACCTGGATTCTCAGTCAACTCCTCTACCATCCACAGGAAAGAGAGAAAGAAAGAAAAAGAAAGAAAGAGAGAAAGAAAGAGAGAGAGAAAGAAAAAGAGAAAGAAAGATTCTCACATAATCACATGACTCCAGGAGTTGGGGCTTGAAGAAAAACACCAAATATCGTAAGAGTTGGCAACAGTGCAATTTGTATTTTAACATATTAGCAGCTCAAGGTTAACCAAAAAGGGAAATTCAGGATTCATCTCAACCAATTTATATGCATTAAAATACAACTTGCCTGTCTACACTAGAGGTTTAAAATGTATTAGTTAAAACATCTATGCTAACAGGTTTTACAAATACACCTTTCACCCTAGTCTAATCAGGGCTGAAGCACACAGCATTTCTGTTCCTTTCAAGTCATACAACAGTCATCATTAGCGCCTTACTGAGGTCCCCTTGTTTCAGTTCCCCTGGCTCTCTGGATAGCCACGATCAACAAATTAATTCTGGCTGCTTTGTACTATCCATTCTCCCCACATGGAAGAACCCCTGTGTCCCCTTCCTTTTTTAATCAAAGCACAGCCACCAATGAGCACATCACACCACGTGCAGAATCACTGATTTCCTGTACTGTGCTAAAATACCTTATTTCAAACCCCAGCTGTCTGTCTCTAAAGTGCCTTTGGGCACCAATATTACCTCTGTCTATTAATTCAGCCCCAAATTTTGTGCTGATGGTTTTGGGTGCTCTATCCACTATAAGCCCCAAATCCTTCTCCTAATCTGTGTGTTGTGCTCTCTTCCCTGAGAAACAATAACCCTTTTTTGAATTTTTCCCCTTACTCACGTTACTTTACATTTCTCAACACAGAAGCGCAATAGCCATTTACCTGGCTATAATCCTAGTCTATCCAAGTCAATCTGAATCGGGTTGCCTCCTTTCTCTGCACTTATTTCCTCCCTTGCTGTCCACTTGCAACTTTCCTCCATTTATTGCATGCTGCTGCTTCTAGACTATTGATATGCAGACAGAACCAGGCCTGGATGCACTGATTTATCATTCCAATCCACTTGCCGTCCCTCTTACCGTTCATCACTGCCCTTGAGAAATCCCCACGTCAAAGACACTGAAAGGGGTGAAATTAATATTAAATGGCCTGTCTTTACCCTCCATCCAGTTCCTTATCCACACAAGTAGTTTACTCCCAATATCATACATGCTCATCTTGTTCAGTAGTTCTCTGTGTGTTATGTCGGAGCAGCAAGGAATCCTCTGCAATGGGTCATCCCATGGAACCAAACTACGTTCACATTTAGACTCAGACAAAACCATGTAATATAGAAGCAGATTGCAGGATGGTAAGGAGTGGCCCAGAATATGGCCTTAAGAATGCAAGCAACCCTCCCAGAAGAATATTTCTCACTTGTTGGAGAGTTTATCAGACCTCCTAGGCTCTCTCTTGATGGGCATACAGGGGGCTTTCTTCAGTCCTGTTTGAGCAATTGAATTAGCTTAATGCAATTGAAAAGCCCTCTTTTAACACTCCTTAATACACAGGCTAGCACACGTGAACTCATATTAGCTGAATTTATTGTAGCTTTGGGTTTGTCTAGATGGGCAGAAAAGGGTGCTAGCTTAACATGATTAAAAGCCCCATTGGGAGCATCCACACTAGGAAAAAAGATGGTTTACAAGCACCTAACATAGATAAGGCAGTTGGTAGTTTTCATGCGTGTTAGCAGGATAAGTAAACCCAAGGCATCCCCACAGAGTTTACAGTGACGCGCTAACATGCAAAAACTACCAACTGCCTTGTGCACATTAGGACCTTACCACGTTAGCTAGCATGTGGTAAACAAACAAACAAAAAGACAAGAACGCCTTTTTTCCCCCAGTGAAGACTAGAACCTCTGAAGCTGGATTAATTGGCCACATTTTAGCCTAGAGCGGAGCTAACGGGGCTACAAACACCCATTTTTGCCTGTGTAGATGAGCTCACATTGGCTTACTGTTAAGCTAACTCTACTGAGTTAACATGATGGAAGAAAACATTTATTTTTTTTGCCCATCAAGTCCTCGCCTTCTGGATCACCCACGTGAAGAAGAGAGAGAGGAATTTAAAATGCAAGAGGTTTTCTGGTTTTAACTTACCTGAAGCAGCTTATGTGTTAACAGTAATGGGCCTGGGCAAGCACAGCAGAGCAGTTTCCTCACTTGTGAGCCGGGGATCCTGAGAGGATTTCAGCCATCAGGAGTAACGGAGAAGAGGAGGCAGAGGAGGGCACGACTGAAAGAACCACAGGAGATCACGTCACCTGCAAAACTGAAAGTGGGAAACTCTGAGGAAGTCACCTACACGGAGTGGTTTCTTACTCTGTCTAGAGCTCTTCCTGCATCCCTACATTCGATGGTCTATTCCAGTATTGCCCTTCCAGCCAGGGGCCAGAAACCCTGCTGGAGCCAGCAAATGCTGTCCCTTAATCCACAACACAGAGTATTTCCAAGGGCTGATGAGAGAGCACACCTGGCCCTTGCTGGCTCAAGGGTTAAGAGCAAGACTCAAAGCCTGGCAGAGTCTTATCCCTGAGCCGCCTTTTCAAATGTGTTCAGCAGGTCGGTGCTCTGCTGAAAAGCAGCCGGGGTGTTACAACAGGAGCCGTGGGAGCCAGTCTGGTCCCAATGATAGACGCTAAGCACTTGAGAATCTGGCCCTTGAGGGTTGGCTCGTCATCCATCATCTGCAAAGATAAAAGCATCTCCAGAAAAAAAGATCTGACTGATGAACAGATAAAAGAAGAAAAAAATCATTTCTGACTAGAGCGGCTTTCTTCAAAGCACAGAAACTAGACACCCATTTCCACAGACATTGTTCTGGACCCAGGAGAAACGGCATCCTTGCTTGGAAGCTACTTGTTTTCAAGCTTATGTAAGGGCTGCTCCTCCAAGGTGAAAACTGCAGAGCCTGCTGGTGACTGTACCACCCAACTGATAGGCCTGCAACGTTCATCAACAGGCCCTGGGAAGACACACCTTGACTAGCAAACTGACACAGCCCTGACACAGATGTCTGGCGGGGGGGACATGCCCCCACTTCTTATTCATCACAGATAAAATGCACCCCGTAGGGGCTTTGCCTGGGCCCCATGTACTGTGGAGGAGTTTTACCCCAAGTTATCATTTTAGAAAGTGTGCATTTCCCAGCGCATGAGGTTCTTCTCACTCATCCCAGTGCAAATCAGGAGTATCTCCACCAAATTCAATGAACCTGCAGCTGCACTGGGGTAAAATTGGTGTGAGCCAGAAGCGAGTCAGGCCCCCTTGCTTTAATTTTCAGCCTGCTGTTGACTCTCAGGCAGGGATGGACAAACTACTGCCCATGGGCTCGATCCAGCCTTCAAGCCATTTTAAGGCAGACCGTGAGCTCCCACTGGAGAGCAGGGTCTGGGGCTTGCCCCGCTCTGGCGCTCCTGCTAGGGCGCAGGGTTGGGAGCAGTAGTGGCATGTCCCCGTTCCAGCTCCTATGCACTCCAATGACCCCCTCCGGTGCTCCAATGGGAGCTGCAGAGACGGTGCCTGCAGACGGGGCAGCATGCAGAGCCACCTGGCCATACCTCCGCGTAGGAGCTGGGGAAGGGACATGCCACTGTTTTCGGGAGCCAACTGAGGTAAGGCTCAGAGCGTGCACTCCTGAGCCTGCCCTGATCTCCCCTCCCACCCTTCAAACCCCTTGATCCAAGCCCAGAGCACCCTCCTGCACCCCAAACCTCTCATCCCCAGCACCACCCCAGAGCCCACACCCCCAGCCAGAGCCTGCACCCCTTCCTGCACCCTGACACTCTGCCCCAGCCCAGAGCCCCCTCCCATACCCTGAAGTCCTCATTTCTGGCCCCACCCTGGAGCCCGCATTTCCAACCAGAGCCCTCACTCCCTCCCGCACCCCAACTCCAATTTTGTGAGCATTCATGGCCCGTCATACAATTTCTATTCACAGATGTGGCCCTTGGGCCAAAACGTTTGCCCACCCCTAACATAAGATATAAGACTGATTCAGAGTGATCTAGAGTGCTTGGTAAGACTGCATGCAAGAAAACAATATGAGTTTAAATATGGCAAAAAGTAAATGTATCCATCTAGGGACAAAGAACGCCTTTGTGATAGTTGCAGGATGGGGGAACAGTGCCTGTGAAAAAGATTTAGGGGTTGTGGTGGATAATCACCTGCAGATGACCTCCCACTGTACTGTTGTGGCCAAAAGGCTAAAGTGATCCTGGAAGGCGTAAACAGGGAAATCTCGAGTAGGAGTGGAGAGGGTATTTTACCTTTTCATACAGCACTGCTGTGACCCCTGCTAGAATTCTGCATCCAGTTCTAGGGTCCACAATTCAAAAAGGATGCCGATAAATTAAAGAGGGTTCAGAGAAGAGCCACAAGAACTATTAAAGGATTGGAAATCCTGCCTTATAGTGATAGACTCAAAGAGCTCGATCTATTTAGCTTAATAAACAGAAGATTAAGGGGTGACTTGATCACAGTCGATAAATACCTACACAGCAGGGGTGAAAGTAAAGCAGTATGGGCCGGTACGGTGTACCACTAAAAAGTGACCGCCTGTACCGGCCCCTACCACCTTACTTTAAAGCACTGCCACGGTAGCGCTTTAACATCCCTGCCCCTTTAGCCCTCCTCCGCCCCCGGCTGCTGACAGGAAGGGGGCAAAAGGAGCAGCTACACCGGGGCTGGAACCCCAGGCAGGCTGGCAGGGGAACGCTGACCCCCAGCCTCCATCCTTCCACCCAAGACCGCGTCCCTTCCGGAGGGGTGGGAGGCAAAGCTGCCCCCGTACCGGTAAGACAGAAATTTTACTTTCACCCCTGCTACATAGGAAACTAATATTTAATAATGGGCTCCTCAGTCTAGCAGAGAAAGGTGTACTACGGTCCAATGGCTGGAAGATGAAGCTAGACAAATTCAGACTGTAAGTAAGGTGTACATTTTTAACAGTGACGGTAATTAACCATTGGAACAATTTCCCAAGGGTTATGGTGGATTCTCCATCACCGACAATTTTTAAATCAAGACTGGCTGTTTGTCTAGAAGATCTGCTCTGGGAATTCTTTTGGGGCAGGTCTCTGGACTGGGTTATACAGGAAATCACACTAGATGATCACAATGGTCCCATACAGCCTCAGAATCTATGAATCCCACCCTGTATGGCTTGCCACAAGGTAGCAGTCACTGGAGAACAAACCTGCCTTTCAGTACTTATTGTTGGTGCTAAATACTGCTTCTGCCCCCCAGCCTCAGCCCGGGCTTCATTACTCAAGACATTTTTCCCTAGGGTTAACTGATTGCCATTTAACTTGAGGTACTCAACACATCTGTAAGGTCTGGTGTGGAGACTGCCCACGTGTTTGTTCTAGATTACAAAGGGCTTATTCTTTAGTTAGGGTACATCAGACATATCCTGTTTTCTGAACAAAAAGCTCACACAGGAAAGAACAAACCACGACTCTTGGCCACAGCACAATTCCCCAATCCCACTCAATTTCTTTGCTAAGGTGCTTACCTCTCACATAAAGTGCTGTAAGGACAAGTGCTATATAAGAGCTAAGTGTTATTGTTCTTATCTGGCAATACAAATTGATCATGGGATGACAGAGAAGGATCTGTCATTCCCTGCTTTCCCATTCCAGTTGCAGGATGTAAGGACAACTCCTCCTCGGGGCCAGCCCTTACAAACCAAACTGCTAGCCTCTAGTCTAAAAATCTGCATCAGTTTCCAGTATTCTGCCCTGATTTACATGCACATCCATCCCATTGAGGTCAGTGGGGTTACATATGGTATAAATCAGGGCAGAAACTGGTCCCTAAACTTCTTGGAGCCAGGAGGAAAAAAGAGGGAGGAAAGACTAAACTAAGAGTGATCTAAATAACTCATCATCTCCCCTCCGCACTTCACGTCCCATGGCTGTGTCTGTAGATATTAAGCCAGTGCCCTCAGAGCAGTAATACTCAATATTTTCTCCAGAGAATTGTATATGGACCAGCCCCTCAGCCAAGATCCTTAGAGATTTCCCCCACAGCATGGGTACATTTTTATTTGCGAGATTAAACTATATATAACGAGTTCATGGGGAAAGAGCCCTCCGTTACAACCATGCAGCGCCACATCAATCAACCCCTGTAGCTGAAGGCAGAATTTGGTGTTATTAAAATGATGGAATTGCCTGGATACTAACTCTTAAATCACACAGCAAGATTAATACCTGATCCCCTTTAAAAGCCCTATTGTTATTACTCACATGAATAAGGTCAGCAGGATCAGTCCTCTAGACTGCAATTGTAACTGAATATGATGTATACGGTCCTTACTTAAGCAAAATGCCTCCTGAAGTTAATGAAGGCTTTCCCTGAGCCAGAAATTCAAGATCTCACCCAACAAGAATTTAGATTGTTCCACCTTCGAACTATTTTACAAAGAATTGCTAGTGTTACCATCTGTGTAACCCTGCCCAAACTTCATCCCACATGGGGCTGAAATTCCCTCTGCCACACTGCAGTATATTAAATATAGGATTAAACCAGAAAACTGTGAAAGGTTACTACACACCTTAAATGTCAGGTTCAGACAGGCTGTTGGAGGATACTGATCATTAACTGTGCTTAGTGGATATGACTATGACGTATCCAATTATCAATCTGCAGCAGCTATTTGTATCCAGTTGATATATAAATATACAATAGCATTATTATCCTCTCTGTTCTCTTATGCACAGGAAAGATCTTGATCACTGCTGCAAGCTAGTGTTTACTTTTCACTTCAGCGCAACTTCTATATTCTGAAACTATGTCCAGAAAGAAAGCTTGGGGGAAAGTCTTAGTCTTGCGTTTGGTAGCAAAGCAAGCAAAAGGCATCTTCACTCAGTGTGATGCCTGTATTTCTTTACTGGGACATTTAGAGCTATGAATCGTTGTAATCTTTGGGGATATTTAGAGCTATGAATCTGATGACTAATTGCCATCATGTGGAGAGGGGTAGCTGGCAAACACCACCTCCTTCAGGGACTTTGGATCTGAATTTGATCTATTCCCTAGCATTCAGACTCAGTGCATTTCAAACCACTGAACGTGAGTGCTGAGTCAGAATAAAATCTTCATGGATGGAAACTTTATGGTCTTAGAGCTGGTCTTCACTAGGGCGGGGGATCGACTGCAGATTATGTGATTCACGTAGCTGAAGTTTGCGTATCTGCAGCCGATTTACCTGCCGTCCTCACGGCAACGGCAGTCGGCGGCGCGCTCCCCCGTCGACTCCGGCTTACTCCTTGGGGAGAGCTGGAGTTCTGGAGTCGACGGGGGCAGCGCTGGCGATCGATTTATCGCGTCCTCACAAGACGCGATAAATCGATCGCCATAAAATCGATCTTTCCCCGCGGTAGTGAAGACAAGCCCTGAGTTTGCTGACAGATCTCTGACAAAGACCCAGTACATTCTACCTCCCGTGGAAAGTGTGTCACAATCTCCAACCTCATTTATGACCCCACGGGGCTCTCCAGTTCTTTAACATCACCTTTTTCTGATCAAGATAACCTTGACTGTAGAGGCTGCTGCACCAACTCAGACTTTAAGGCCAGAAGGGACCATCGTGAACAACTAGTGTCACTTCCTGCACCCACTCCTGTATTAGACCCAGAGCCTCTGGCTGAGTTACTGAAGTCCTCAAATCATGATTTAAAGAGTTCGAGTTACAGAGAATCCACCATTTACACTAGTTTAAACCTGCAAATGACCCATGCCTCACGCTGCAGAGGAAGGAAATGATTAAAAAACAGGATCTCTGCCAATCAGACCCAGGAGAAAATGCCTTCCCAGCCCCAAATATGATGATCTGTAAGGCCCTAAGCATGTGGGCAAGACCCTGTAGCCAGACACCAGGGAAACAATTCTCTGTAGTAACTAGGAGCTCTCCTCATCTACAGCCAAGCAGGCAAAGGGAAAGTGAAAGGATGCCAGTGGATACATACTCAGCCATCAAAGAACAGCTTGGAATCTCCTTTGTTTTCATGGAACCCTTAAAAGTTCCTAGGCCCCAAAAGTTGTTTTCTCCAATGGAAAATTTGCCTACCCTGTTTCCCATAGTCCCATCACCCACACACCCGCTCAAGATGCCAATTTCTGTTCTTTTGGAATGCTCATTTTCCTCCATGTAATTTGGAATGGGCCTGTTTAAATAAAACTGTATTTCCTTTTCACCACCTCCAACTTCACTTGCTTGATTGAGGTTATATTGATTTTAGATGCATCCCTTGAAAACCTCCACACATCCTTTGACTGAAGTGTGGATGGTAATGCAACACTACCCCTTGATTAATTGATTGTGCACGGTGAGGGGGATGTTGTACTCATTGGTTAAGTTGGAAGAAGAGGGAAATTTGATATTGATTTCAATGTGCAGGGGAGGGCAGAGCAAAAGAGTATTGACACAGTACCCTCAGAGTTACTTGGGATTGTGGTGCCAGTGATATATTAGTTACAAGGTTATTTTGTGGGGAGAGGGAGCTGGTTTTGAGAGAAGCCATGAACGTGTGCATATGTGGAGGGTAAGTGGGTATCAGCTGTCACTACTGGAATGGGGGTGTGTGATCATCTCCCCCTGTAGTGGTGCTTAAAATCCCAGCAGTGAGTAAGGAACGGTCAATTTTCTTTTCATAACTAACCATCAGGGCTCACACCCTGCAGCTCCCTAGTGAACTCTGGGGTTAACGATCCCCAGGACTCATTCCCCAGAAGCTGCACCCCAGTGTCAGTGTGTGATGGCTGTGGGAGATGGTGCTTGAGGCCCACATGTGATTAAGCAGCCTGCTGCCAAAGTCACCGGTTCAGCAGCCTTCAGACGCCGAGCCTGCAG
>ML677396.1:5110526-5183514 GCA_007922305.1 Dermatemys mawii | reverse complement strand
GCCAGCCCCATGGGGCCAATAACACTCATGGGGCCCCCGACCCCCCTACCAACCTATGGGGGCCCCCGACCCCCCTGCCAGCCCCATGGGGCCAATGACGCTCATGGGGCCCCCCGCCCCTCCCCTTGGGCCCAGGACCCTGAATGGCTCATAACACCCCGTAGGGGGCCGGGCCCCTGAATGATCCCCGCTGCCCCCCCCCCCAGCGCGGGCCCCGGGCGCTGCCTGCCTCAGCCCCGCCTCGGCCGGGCTCCCAGCCACGTGGGCGCCGGAACCTGCCGGGCTGCTGCCCAGCGGGGGCCCCGGCACCTGCATGGCCCATACCACTCGCTAGCCGGGGAGGGGGTGTGAGTTATACAGAGTCCCGGGCCCCACGCACACAATGGCAGCAGCTCCCGCGTTCTTCCCCTCAGCGCGGAGTTGGACTGAACCACGGGGCGGGCGGGGGACAGGGCCCCTCCGCCCCTCCCACAGAACCTGTTTGGCCCTGGGTGATACCACTCAATCCCCCCCTCCCCCGCCTTCTCCCCCCCCCGCCCGGGGTAGATGGACGCTGCCGCTCTCACTCACCTCGGTATCCACAGTGGCCATGGCCGGAGGGAGGGAGCGGCGCCCCGGAGCCTAGCCCCGCCCCTTCGGCGGCGCCTCACGCCTCGGCTCCTCCCCCTCCCCGGATTCCTCTCAATGGAGAGCCTCCGTGAGCCACCACGCATGCGCCTAATATCATGGCGGCCCCCATAGCCTTCCACCCCCCCTCCTCCGCGTAGCGTCATGGCGGCTCCCAGGAGGGCTGATTCCGTACAGCTCCGAACACATGGGCGGCAGACGCACGTGCCCTTGCGGCCGGGCGCTGGGACCCAGAGGCAGATCCGGGCAGCGCCCAGGGGGAGCAGGGGGGGCCGGAATTCAGCCCTGTAGGCTGATCACGTGTGATCCGAGGCTTGATTCATTCATGACTCGTGTCCCTTTCTGTCTGGCACCTGTAGGTTTTACTGCGGTTGTGTGGGGAGTCCCTGAGCCCTGCCCCCAGCCCGCCTGCAGACACGTGCCCAGGCTCCACTCTCCGGGGGGAGGGGAGCTGGAGCGCTACCCCTCCCCCACTGCCAGCCTGGTTTGCACCCCAGGGCTGGACGTGCCTCCACTTTCTGCCCCTTGCAGGCTGGTAGCAGATGGGCACAGCCAAATCCCTGCACCCCCTAAAACTGACCGTGAGAATGTAGAGGATGTCTGTGAAAATATGGCCTGTAGGGGCTTTAAATCTACTACTAAGAATAGTGCAGAGGAAACGCTGCACCAGAAAAGATAATTTAGGGCATTTTAAAAATTACTTCCTTGGGTGAAGGAATTTGGTGCATGTGTTTCAATGAGACATTTGAAATCTTACCCAGGATTTCCCTCCTCCTTCCCCTTTGAACATACTCTGATTGAATCCTCCCGGGCACTGCAAATGGGCCATGCTGAGAATAATCAAAAGCGCCCAAGGATGTATATTTTATGGGTTGCTGAGGGCATTTATGAGGAATATGCAAGAACTAAAGTCAAGTGCATTTGGTGATCATGTCTCTTGTGATCCTTTCTGACATTCTCCAGGTAAACGGCATTAGCTTTGCTTTTCAGACAAAGATAGCTTGTTATTTAATCGTATAGCAATGAGTGCCCAGATTCACGTTCTGAATACTTGGTGCTGTTCCTTTCCCTGTGAGCACCACAAAATGTCCTAGGCCAAGATTTACAGTTTGAGATCCTAAATCTGCATTTAGCTGCTCAAAGAAGAGGACAGATTTTCAAAAGTGAGGAGCACACAGCACTTTCCATTGAAGTCAATAAGGGAAAGCCATATGGAATAAAGCAGCTAAAAGAAACAAACAGTAACTGGAGAATCTTGGTACCTTAAGGATCATTGTTTTTTCAAATCATAAATGTTGATTTTTTTATGATTTCACAGCAGGGGTTTCCTAGGACACTAGACGCTCAGAATTCTTTTCTGGAGGGAGCTGGGTTTTGATTTTTGTACAAGACCAATCAATCCTATCTCATGCCTACTGCATAATAATAAACTGTCTTAGGATGGAAAATTACCAACATTCCCTGTGAAAGAAAAGGCTGGTGGTGTTCTGGAGGCTGGGGGGAGCACTGGTGAGAGTGGGGAAATCCATTAATTTTTAACCAGATATAGATGTGTTAATGTCTCTGACTAATAAAAGTCTCTAAAATCAAAAATATTTTAAAATTATCTAGTGTTAGCCCTTATTTTAGCTGATGACGTCCAGCAGTGAGGTACTAAGGGCTAAGCAAAAGCTACCACCTATTAAAACCAGAACATTCTTTTCTGCCCTTCAGGATGGTTCCCCTATCCTTTTGTCAAAGACCAAGACGATTGAACCTTTGCAAAATCCCCTCCAGCCTTCTCCCTCCCCCACATTTCTTTTTCTTTTTAAAGAGTGGGTGAAATGTATTAATAGCTTTTCCTAAAGAAAGAAAAAATCCACCCACCATTTCAGGACCACAGCGGTGTTGAATAAGATTTTCACCTGCATTTGCACATTCTTCACAATGGTGGTGCAAAAATCCCACAATTAGCAGCCCTCCTGCTGGGAATACCTGAAAGGAATCCCCTAATCCACAGAACTGTAAATCCACTAATGTGAAACAATTAACTCTTTTACAAGTATTGGACAAGGACACTTCAGGCTCTGTAAATAAGGGAATAAACACTGTAAATGTAACAAGTGAATTAGCTCATTGGGCCTGATTCTGATCTTCCTAACAATAGAAATCAACAAAGTAGCACCAGTGACAAACTAGGAGAGGGGATAGCAGATTCAGCCCCATGAGCTCCCCGGCTGAAGACGCCTCCTTTTCTGAGGGCTCCAATATTATGAAGTGAGAAATGTCAACATGCACTGACTTGAATTTACACCTACATCAGCTCCCTCAGGAAACAATATTCCCCTCCCTTGCCCCATAAATTGATTTCCTAGAGCCTGCAACTCATTGAGGGCAGGGAGGTTTGCTCCATTGTGCAGCCAAAGCAAAGGACTGGCAATATTGTGTTGATGCTTCTGTTTGTCTTTGGCAGATGGCGAGGGTCTCTGTGTATTGCTATTATTCTATATTTGTTTCATGATAGCACCTGAGCCCGAGTCATTGTGCTTAGATATTGTACAAACCTAGAGCAAAAAGATAGTCGCTGCCCTGGGTGTTTATTCTCTTCACACATTCGCATAGCTTGTGCTTTACCCACTTATCATGTTATGCATTAAATGAGCAGCTTATCATGGGCCTCTGAACTGTAACCGGCAGCGCTGAGTGGACGGTTTAATTTTTACAATATTTGAACTAAATTAATTTTAAAAATCCCCAGACCTACCCCCTCCGCTTTTCCGGGAGCTGCTGCTCTCCAGTACAGGGTGCTCACAAGAGAGAGGTGCAGCCAACAACATGCAAACTGTGACTCACTTGTGGGGTGATGCAGAATGAGGGCGTATGGTCCCATATAGAGGTAAGGGCCCTTGACGACATTCTGGACTCTGGCTCATACTTGAAACCTCCTTTTGCTTCCCCACCCCAAAGTTCAGGAGTGTTAAAATGCGGAATGGGCCCCCCTCTCTTAGGCAGCTTTGTCCCCCTGTTCCATCTCTTCACACCACCTCTGTGCTCTTTGAGGAATGAGCAGGTACCTGGCCCTGTGACAGCTGCCATTCTGGCACTGAGTTACGATGGGAAACAAACGTCAGCCTACAACAGACACCGCTGAATCCCATCTTCTTTTCCTTGTATCCTCTCCTGATCACCTCCATTTGAACTTATCTGGCCATCTGGCCTCCCCGAGAATTTACTGGGAGAGCATTAAAGGAAGGCAGGCGTGTGCCCATGTGTGCGTGTGTCCCTTTCCCTTAAGAAACTCCTCATGAATCTTAACAGTTCCCTTTCTATCCTGCATAAGAGAAACCGCATCTTCTTAATGGAGTAGGTGTTTACACAACAGGGTTGTCTTATCTGAAACAAGTAGCTCTAGAGGAGTAGTTTTCACCATAGGGTCCAAAGACTACATCTAAGATTTCCAAAGGGGTATTCACCTTCATTTGACATTTTTTAGGGATCCACAGATGAAAAAAGGTTGAAAATCATTGCTATGGAGGATTACATGGGTAGGGCTTGCTCAGAAATTGCACCAAGTTCATTAAAGGTCAAGTGATTTAATGAAACTGTGAGCGTAGACAAGAACTTGGCATTATACGGGCACATTCTATTCCAGCCTATGCTTGTATCTACAATTGTGTCAAAAAGGCCCAAGCTAAATTTACACCAGGGTGGCTAAGAGCATGATTTGGTCCATGTTTTCCATCAGGATAATGTAAAAAATGTCCATAGAATTTAGCTATGTCTTCTTAACAAAATAAGGGATACATTTGTCTGTGTGATGAAACATAAGACCAGAAGGACATTGCACTTGTTGGAATTTAACTCAACAGCCAACAGTGTGCTCTTCTTGCCTGTGCTGTGTGCACAGAGCAAGAGGCTCTAGGTCTGGGAGATGCAGATAATGCCCATAGGCAAGGATAGAAACCAAGACATTGCTCATCAGAGAAAAGGGCGCCTGTACTCCCAAAAACAGAAGGTAAAGAAAGGAGCAGGCTGGAAATGAAGATGACTTCGAGCTCTGCCTCTGCCTGAATGCTGCTGCAGGATTGTCCCCTCTGATTCTGGTGTGTGGGGTTAAACCCCCCAACAGCCTCTTTCTAAAAGCCTCAGGGCAACCCCGCTGCCTTCCAGGAGCAGCTCAAACAAAGCCAGGTAAAAGGAAGAAAGGGGATCTATTCTCATTCTCACCTTGTCCTTGCCTGGGGGGCTCAGCAAAAGTAGAACTGGTATGGAATAGTAACTGCTCACCACTAACTAGTCTACAGCTGGGTCTGCTTCCACGGAGTCCAGCACAGAAATAGCTCAGCCAGGAAGGAAAATTATCAGGCTGCTTGTTTCATGTGTTTCAAATGTGCTACCCCAAGGGAACCGCTGAAAGCAAAAATCAGAAGGGAGGATTCAATAGACCCACATTCTGTGCTTCTCTGGGATCCTTTGATAACTGCTTCACCACCATGAATGGGTAAAGATTCACAGCTCCCTGGACAAGGAGACATTATAGCCTAGTTTTTAAGAGGGGGCAACTGAAGCGCAGACTGATTAAGTGATTTGCCAAAGGTCATACAATGAGGCAGAGACAAGGATAAAGCCAGGAGTCCTAACTCCAAGGCTCCCTGCTCTAATCACTAGACCAGGCTGCCTTCTACTACTTATATCTAGAGGCAGATGCGAATGTTCTCTCCATTCCATGGGGGTGGGAGGATCCTACATGGTTGGGAAAACCGCCCCTCTCCCCATATCTCCTCCCTAATCCAAGACTGGCTGGGGGGGGGGGGGGGCACACTCCAGACATCAGTCTTCTCAAGGTAGGTCTCCATACGGGGTGTAGCTCGAAGCCCAGTGCGGGGCCGCTGGAGGAGTTTGTGTCTGAATACCGCTCCGCCAGGCCTGCTAGGGATGACACCTGACCCTGGTGCACTGTGATGTTTCTCAGGTCGATTCTGCACTGCATCATACCAGAAAAGCAGGTATAGGGAAAACAGGCCAGGGGTCTTCCCAGAGGTTTGGTCACTCACCCCCGTGCCACAAATCAGCACTCGCTGAGTACCATCGCTCTGGCCATGAGCAGATCACGTGGGTCACGTCCAGCCTCTGATGGCAGGACTGGGCTTAGTGATTGCTGCCCCTCCTTGCCAGCGCTCATGTCTGTCCCCCTGGGATCAGCCATTTCACAGAGACATAAAAGGCAAACTCGAAAGGCTTTGCAACGCCCCCGGGGTAGGCTCTGGGGTTTTGCATCGCACGGAGGTGGAAGTAGGCCCATCCTAGACTACCCAGCCGTGCACCATCCCTTGACTTCTGCTTTCCCCCTCCCCCGCCTTGCTGGCACACTGAAGAATCCCCAGCAAAGAGGCTGGAAGGGGAGAGGAAAAAGCAACCCCCAGATCCTTTGCAGAACCCAAGACGCACGAAAGCAGAAGGCCCCAGGCCCGAGTGCCCCAGCCTCACTAGGCCACGGAGCCCCATGCGGGAGACGCAGCAGAGATGAGAGGAAGGCTGCTGCCACCCCATGGCCGCCAGGCAAAACGAGCAGGGAAAGCTGCAGTCAAAATAAAAGTCCTTCCCTCCCCACGCCTCATCGCAACTGGCAGGAGAACAGGCCCGAGCCCTGCCAGCAATCCCTCCAGAGCAGAGATGCAGGGAGAGGAGCAAAAGTGGGTGGGAGCCCCAGAGAAAGGAGCTGCTGGAGATCTGGTGTCTTTAAAGGCAAGCCCCAGGTCTGGACATTGTCCTCAGCTTAAGATCCAAGTGGAGGCCAGGAGCCATGGTGCACCAGGACGTGAGGTTTTGTGCAGTACAGAAATGGAACATGCTCTTGCACAAGGTGCTCGGTTTACAGGGATTTTAATACCTCCTCGCTGTGTGAGCAGGCTGGGCGTGTGCATTCGGAGAGCTTGCTCTGTGCTCAGCCCCTAGAGAGCCCTGAGCTTCCTACCACACGCTTCAGCACAGCCCTGGTCTTTTGTTCTCTAAGAGAAGGACATGGAGCCTTAATTACCTGACAGCTGTCAGTTACGCCCTTTGCGGTGGAAGGGGCGGGGAAAAGGAGAAGGGAAGCCAGCTGAGAATCAATGCAAATTGAGGCTAAAAGGGGAACAGGCCGGATACCGGATACCGTGTGTGTCTGGTTTCCAAGAGCACAGGGGTCATCTGGTTACGGTCACAGTGGGGTTGCTTATGTTTCCTCCTCCTGAATTGTGTTTATGGACCCGTTTGAAAGCTTCAGGAGAGGCTACAGTAAAATCAATTGATCTGCTGGGGCAAGGGAGCAGGGGAGCCAGTATCTTCAGATTACAGAGACATTGATTTTTGCTATTTCTTCTTCCAAAGACCCAAGTATTCAGAATGAGCCCAGTCCCACTCCCCTCAACGTCCATAGGAGTTTTGCCATGAACTTCAGCAGAAACATATTTCTGCATATATCCTGCACAATTCAGATCTGGGTCCAATAAACATTTATATGCTACTGGTCTTATTACCAAGTAGAGCTCCTTCATTATGTTCTTGGCTCTATAGAACTCTCTCTCCTCCCTCACCCCCACAACCTTCAGCACCTGTAGGTATTTAACACAGTGACTTATCTTATTGGGGTGCTCTGCAGCTTGCGAGGCACCTGGTCATCTTTGGTTCTCATCTCATTGTACTGTAGGCCCAATAGGATCTTGCAGGTACCAGTCTCTTCTGCCACTCCTCAAACGGTAGAGCATTGTCCAAAGACAATTCTCTTTGGAAGACGCATGCCACAGGGTTCTGTCCGTCCTTGGCCAGAGGGACAAGTTTATGTCCAAATTAATCAAGGAACCTAAGGAGACGCAGAGAAGACATTCTTGAATGGCCTCTGCACCAATGCTATGAGGCTGGGTGCCAGACAAGAGGAAATGGACTTGCTCATTGATGAGCCTAAATTCGATCTAGTTGGTATTACTGAGACCTGGTGTGAGGATTTGCACTATTGAAAGAGTGTTAAAAATCAATGGTTATAACCTGTTTAGGAAGGATAGAGTGGGGAAAAGGGGAGTGGCACTCTACATCTAAAAAGGCATTACTTGTTTGAGTCACTGATAACTCAAAAAGAATGAGGACGACTTGTGGCACCGTAGGCCTGGGCTACACGAGCAGGAGGGGGGTTTGAACTAAGACACGCAGCTGAAGTCGAAGTAGCTTAGTTCGACTTACCTGGCTGTCCTGATGGCGGCGAGTCGACCGCAGCGGCTCCCCTGTCGACTCCACTTACTCCCCTCTTGCGGAGCTGGAGTTCCGGAGTCGACGGGGCCCGCGTTCGGGGATCGATTTATCGCGTCTAGACGAGATGTGATAAATCGATCCCTAATACATCGAACACTACGTGCCGATCCAATGTGTAGTATAGACGTACCCGTAGAGACTAACAAATTCTAAGGTGCCACAAGTGCACCTCCTTTTTGCGGATACAGACTAACCTGTCTTCTACTCTGACACAGATAATTCAGAAGACAGTGGTCTTGAAGGCTTATGTACCAGTGTCTCAACAGATAAAGCACAGGCTGGGGGTCTCAACTGGTGTTTGCTACAGACCAAATCATGCTAGGGAACAGGGCGACCTATCTAACCTGTGTAGGGGAAAAAAATCTTTGTGATCATGAGGAACTTCAATCTGAGTGACATTTGCTGGCGGTCTCTTGCTGCCAGTACCAAAACATCCTCAGAATTTCTAAACACTATCCTAACTCCAGAAGTGTTGCAGCCGGCACAAGATCTACATTAGACCTCGTCTTCACAATTAAGAGGAACTGATCACTGTGCTAAAAATTAATGGTAGCTTAGGTACAAGTGATCATGAAGTTCACATTTATAACTGCTTAATAGGGACAGTTTCACGAAGCTGAAAACAATTATGAACCAAATCTGCTGGGAGCAAGAATTTAATCAGAAAAATGTGAATGAATTGGGAATCCCTGTCTGTAAAGTAGGAATAACCACCATGTTACCATTACCAGGGTAACTGCCCCTCCACTTCTTCCTGGTATAGCCAAGTTCACACCCTCTAGATCTCAGACCACTGCCTGGTTCTCAGGTTGGACTTGAGATTCTCCCTCGTTTAACCCAGGCCCTGGGTTGCAGTTGCCTGAGTATCAGCCATGATTTACCTCAGCAAGTCAGACTTATATCCAGACCCTGCATCTCTGTTCCCTCCGGGGCACAGACAGTGCTAATCAGTGACCAAACAGCCGCCTTAAAGCAACATCTCATTTATTTAGAACAAAAGCATTTCACCAAAGAGACACCTTAGAAACAATAAAGAACACTATACGCATGTCTAGTATCACTGGGAGCTAACCATCTTCCACGATGTAGGACTAAGGCCCAGACCCTCAAAAGGGTCTAGGCCTTAGTCCTATATTGTGGAATGTAAGACTAAGGCCCAGGACTACAGGACTAACTCCCCTTGCACCTAAATAACTTTGAGGATGTGGGCTTAACTCCCTGTGGACACTTCTGCAGAGCCTCTCTCTCACTGTCAGCTTGTTCCCATTAGAGCTCATGCATAGTCCCCTGGGCACCCTACACCAGCTCACTCCCTTGGTCACGAATCACGCCTCTCAAACTGCCCTTTGATCTTGCAACTCTCAGCTCTGGTAAAACAAGGTTTGCAACTTGCTGGAGACAAGGGACAGGTCCCATCAAGCTAGGGTTGCCACCTTTCTAATGGCTGGTAAGCAGACTGAGGCCACGCCTCCTGCTCCGCCTCTTCCCTCAAGGCCCTGCCCCCTTCTCCAACTCTTCTGTCCTGGCCCCACCCCACCTCTTTCTCCAAGGTCCCTCCCCCCGCAATTTAACTCCCGCTCCTTCCCCCCAGACATCTAGGATTAGACACAATAGCCAAAACCTAGGCTGTCTGGGTGAAAACCAGATGGGTGGCAACCCTACATGAAGCTAACAGCTTGCCCTGTTGTGTATGCTTGGGTGTCGCCTTCAGGCACAAACCCCCATTAAATCTGAGCATTGTAGGCGTACAACGAACCTTCCACTACCCTCTAATCCAAGTTAGCTCAATAGAGTCAGACAAAATTAAAATAGCCCAATAATTTTCCAGTCACATACTGTGTTCATAAAAATGATACATCTCAGTGTTCAGAACATGATTACAGGTCCACCCTCTGTCAGAGATACCTGCCTATCATACGGTGGCATTGGGAAGTTTAATAATCCTTGGATGAAAAGGCTATGTGAGGGCAAAGTAGGATTACGCCGGTGAAGAATGATGTGCACGAAAGATGCTGTACCCTTAAAACTGCACTGTAGAGTGGTGCGGATGTTTTGCATGTATTAAAATTTATAGCTGCTTCTCTCCCCCTCCCCAGCTAAACGCATAAGCTATGAAGTAAAACATTTATGGCTGGGACTTACCGAGGAGCCTGACAGAGTTAGTTCGGCTCCCACGGATTTCTTTTTAATTTAAACGAGGGTGTCTTTGGACAATCCCAGCCACTGTTTTTGCAGACTGATCTCTTTGCCTTGTTTGGGCAGAGACGTACCCGTCGCTCCCAGGGCGGCGGGCACTGGCCACCAAGAACAGATGTCGGGACTGGAATCGTGGGGTGCCGTGGCCTGTGCAAGTCACCCCGTGAATCTCTGGCAGGGCCACACGTAAAGATCATCAGTTCCTGCTACCAAGAACAAGGGCCTGCAAGTGAGCCTTGGATTAGCTGCTTCCATCTCTAGGCAGACTAATGAGCCTAAATAGACTACAGCAGAACCACCATGATGGGCTGACCCACTTGACTGGTCATACTCAAGCCCAGCAGCACCAGAAGATCGTGGGCTGCTCAACGCTTATTCCCAGCCCTGCTCAGTTCCTGGCTCTGACCTTTGACTCTGTCTTCAGCTCCATCCTTTGGCTTAGACGCCTGATTCTGGCTCTGACCCTCAGCACTGTTCCTGGTCTCTATATGCCTGTTGCTCTGACCACTAGGCATGACAGCCTATGCCCCGATCATGATCAAAGCTCTAGTCTGGAGCCCTATGCACTTGGCCATGCTGCTCACAGAGGACACATTTTTGACTGTTGCGGGAGCTGAAAGTGAAGCAGCTATGCCAGACCCTGGCAATCAGGCCCAGGGCTAGGTTGGTAACTCACCAATATCTCGAGTGACAGGCAAAGTAAGACCAGTAGCTAGATCAACACTGGTGCTGGGCATTTAACATCCAGCCCATTGGTTGTACCTTTGGGAAAAATCTGCTTTGAGAGAAACTGAAACCATATTCCCACACCCACCCCAAATTTTCTGTCAAATAAAAAAAATAAAAGACAAACAAAAAAATCAAAATCAACCCAAGGTGTTTCAAGTCAGCTTCATCTCCCGCATCCCCCAGATTTTCCTATTCCAATTAGCCCAAGTTGTAGGATAGAAGGTGAGCAAGTCAACCCATTATAGATGCTATTGGGTTTTCTGTAAAAGCCACCAGACCCCAGCTCAGGGATTCTAATGGAGCGTATTCGAATTTGCATCATGGCTGTATAGCGTTTTGCTTTTGGCGCACAAACCCCCACCGTACCTCCACTGGCAGAAGGCAGGTGGGAAACTCAATGGGCACGTTGATCTTGAACCAACACACAATCTTACATAAAACCCCAATACTTTTATTTACACCTAGAATTGGAACAATCGTTACATTTGGTAGTTTAAAAACCTGGGACAAAAACGCTGTGGTGGGTGTGTGAAACTGTCTGTTCATTTATTTAAATTCTTTAAAAAAAACAAATAAATGTACAAAGCAGTACAGAACCATCAGAAATTGTCGTATAGAATCCCAAAACGGGTCACTGAAGCATTAAACTATGAGAATTGCTATAGCGAAGGACTCAGGAGTGTTTCTACTAGATTTTTGCTGGGAGATGGGGCTGGGGAGGCGATTCCAATGTTTTCTCCATCCTAACAGAGAGAGGTATTTTAAAATACAGCCCCTTAAAAAAAACCCCATATATTCAAGAGTATTCTCAAGGTTCAGGGAGCTTCCCCTGTCCCCCCTTACTAGCAAATTATATTTAAATGTACAAAACTACAGAAAGTTCAGTACAATAAAAAGCTTTTTTAAAATGCAGTGCCAAGAAATAAAGGCTACGGGTCAAGGTGAGCAGGAGAAGCAAAATCCACCCCACCCCCCCAGATTAAAGGGGGGAAGATCAGATTATTTGATAGCACTGTTTCCCTAATAGTTTAAGACTAAGAGATAAGGTTAAAAATCTAACTGGCTACAGCCAGCCAATTACAGTCTGAACAGAGGGGAGAGGTACAAAGCAGGCCAGTTCTAAATGCATTTGGAAACACGCACATGGTGAATAACCAAAATTGCTCAGTCAAGGACATCTCTCCCCACCCCCCCTTTTCCCTAACATACAGAGTAAAATGACAGGTGCCAAAACGGTATTTAGTGGAACACACGTAACATTGAAAGAGCCGGAAAGATAGGAGGCACCACAATTGGATGACAGAATGAGAACAAAGGAGGCAGCAAATAAAATTGACAGAGAGGAGCTATTATTGGGATTCTTCAATAAATGCTCAATATAGAAACGATTAGCTTGCAAAAAAAAAAATCTCACCAATGCCCCTGCCTTCTCTATTTAAAACAGTAGAGTTATTTAAGAAGAAGTTTACTGTAGGAATTTAAATGAATCACAGTGAATTAAGGTGCCATTCTCTGCCTAGAAACAGCAGCAGGCAAGGAACAGTCTTTCCCTGGCTCAGTTACAGAGTTCACAGACCAGAGCAGAAGATGACCAAAGCGGTCATCATGGAAAGCAATTGAAAGGATGGGGACCGATTAGAAAGGAGACAAAAAAAAGAAGGTACATGATAAAAAAGTAAACTAATAAATGGGATAGAGGCAGAAGATCTGTTTGCCCTTTCCACAATAGAACAAACTGAAGAATGAATTTAAAATGGATAAAAGGAAATACACTTTGCCACACAAATGCATATTTCCTCAGCGGTACTCACTGCCACAGGATGCTGCGGCGATGATATTAGTAGGATTCGAGAAGGTATTGGAGAGCAGATATTCTCTTTATCCGCATAAATGCCCAGAGTTCTAACAGTAAAGATTAAACACACAAGAATCTTGAAAGGGATACCAGTCCTCCTGCTTCTTGGCATGAGCCAACTCTACTGGGAGTCAGGAGAACGTTATCCCACCTCTGTGGGCTGCAGGGAATCTTGCACCTTCTTCCTGAGCATCTCTTGGAGACAAAATAGTGGACTGGATGGACCATGATCCAGTCTGGCAATTCTGATGAACCTCAATTCTACTTTAGAAAATGCTAAGCTAGGTTAGGGTGTCATCCAATAGAAACTTATGATCCAAAATGGCTCCCAGCGACTTCAATGGCAGCTTTGCTAGTGGGCTCCAGTTAAGGCTGCCAACCTGCAGGATAATTCCAGGAGTCTCCAGGAATTAAAGATTAACCCTTAATTAAAGGGAAGGTCACGTGATGACACCTCCAGGAATTCCTTCAACCAAAGCTGGCAACCCGAGCTCCTGTGGAACAGGACTAGGCCCTAAGCAATTATAAACTGGAGCAGCAACTAGCCTACCCCAGGAGCAAGTGCCCCTCCCTGGGAATACTCCAGGGGAGTCTCACCCAGGTTACCTGCCAATTCTTTGACAGTGAGCTTGCCGCTGCTGAGAGGGGGCACCCGGCAGGAAGCCTCCCATCAAGCTGCATTGGATTTTCCTGGCAGCAGCCCTCAGATCACATTCTGCAGGCCCCCCGCCTCATAGTGCAGCTGGAGATGCTGCTCCACCAGGGGCCACGGCCCACAGCACACGCCTCTGCTCCTCACTGGGAAAGCAGAGACCTGCTTGAGGCTACAGGGCTTTTAAACCAACACGATGTTCTAGAGGAACTAGGTGCGGCGAGAAAGCTCCAGCAGACCACACCGGAGGATGGGAGAAGCCAAGTGAGACGAAGGCCGAAGCAAGGACGGGCTGGCTAGGGCAAAGCAGGCCTCTGGCAGCTGCCCTGGCAGGCAGCCTATGCCGGTTGCTAACAGGCAGGGGGCTTGTGATTTATTTAAAGGGGAAAACGAGGATGACAAGTGCTGGCTGAGTAAGCCGGAGGGACACCAGGGGCTCAATTCTGCAGGGACTCGGGTCCCCCTCATGTTTCAGCTAGAAGCAGGAGGTGCCACTCAGGACGAAACCATTTAGCATCAGCCAAGGAGCTTCCTAAGTAGAGAACCTCCCTTTCCCTCTGTGGCAGAGAGAGGAAGGTACAATGGGAAAGATCCTAACCACCACTCCTCCATGTAGGGAAACAGCGATCCTCCCTCAGCCCCAGCTCATCTTTCCTCTTGCAAGGGCCATGCCTGACTCTGCTCGGTCACCCCCATGGCAGTTCAACAGCACTGAGCACACAGGGGAGTTCCCCAGCATGGCATCTAGCTCACCAGCTACAAACAGCCCTGCCAAGGCAGACACTAGCCTGCTGAGCTAAGCAGCAGCCCCCACATCTATGCATCACGCTCTTTGCTATTAGCTTGAGTAACAGCTGCCCCAAACCCATTTGAGTCTATACTTGCCTCCAGCTTCCATCTAGTACACACCACATGATCTACTGTCTACAGCCAAGCTCTAAAATACAACTGCATTTGCTCCACTCCCTCAGACCGAGGCAAACACCTACAAGATCTCCATCAAGCACTCTTAAAATTACAATACCCACCTGCTGAAGTGACAGCTGCTACTCTGAAACCTTTCATTCCACCCTTTTTTTGTTGTTTGTACAGCCCCTAGCACAATACCTGCTCCACAGCAGGGACTCCTGGGTGCTACCAGGATCTGGATAGCAGACTTCAATGGGCTTTGGATGAGACTTTAAGGGAGGAACACGAGCATCAGCAAAGCAGGTGCAGGAAAGGGACAGCAGCCTAGACTACGGTGGATGAAATGGGAGGATCCTGGCAGCTGCCAATGTTTACTGAACAAACCAAGCTAGGACTGGGCATCAGTTTCAGGAGAAGATGGCTTTTAGGGAGCAGTTAGCATCTCATTGGAAGGAGCAGATGGGAGACAGGTCCTGGCCTGCAGGCTGATTCAGGTGAGACCATACAAGGATGACAAAGTGGGGGGGACTGGGGGGCAGAAAAGATGAACTTCCCCTCTTTTGGGGGAGTATGGTCCTGTGTCACCCCGTGAATATTTACAGGGACCAGCCCCTGCAGCAGGGGAACAGACAGGTGGGACTGGAGAGGTTGGATCTGGTTCACAAGTTAATCCAGCTTTCAGCACTGGAGTAGCAGTAAGTGGCTTTTAAATTTCCCTCCCAAACCTTGGCAATGTTACTTGCATCAAACCCTTCTTAAAGGAGCCATGCTACTTGTGTGCACCCATCCACAGGGCAGAGGTTGCTGGGTTCTGTGACTGGATAATAAACCATCGCCGGGCTATAGATTTTCTTTAGTTCTGCTTTTCTTGGAGATGATGCAGCTGGAGGACTGCAGTCTCTCTACAGCAAATGGCTGGGGTGTGTTTTTTTAAAATGCATTTTCTAGGCATGTTGGCCCTAGAAGTGGGCCCAAACTGATTAGGTGCCAACCTTTTCTCCCAGCTCTTGGCTATTCCATTTCCGTCCTCCGTTTCTTGGAGATGATTTTCCTCCTTTAATGCCCTAGCTTGTATTAAGCCTGCATACTAAATTAGAGAGAGCTCTGATACCAGGGATCAGACAACACCTGCTGGCCATTTTGATGAACTGTACAGTCTCATCACAGTCATGGAGGTAGTGAACTAAATCCTCTCCCCCCTACACCCAGCTGATCCAAGTCACTGGGAGTTGAGGAAACTCAGCAACTGAGGATCAGACTCTACCATATTATAGGGTAACTCTGAGGGCTGGTAATTCCTTACTGAATAGAAAATGTTATTAACCATTGAGACATACCTGCTCCCCCATCCCAAAATTTTTAGGCTACAGCATGAAGGTGTCTCTGCAAACATCAGACCCTTGCTGAAAGTACAGAGCCACTCCTGTGAAAGCACCTCCCTCCCATGGCAGTTAAAGGATCACGCACATCCCCCGTGATCCCAGATTGCAGGTGCCGAGTTCTGGGCCCTCTGTACATGCAAACACAATCATGTGAGAATCACTCCATTTTTCTCAGAATAATTTATTAAATACAGCATTAAAATTTTATTTGTTATGAATTCAGTCATTAAAAACAAGTTTGCATTTCATATATTTATGGACCTGGACCATCCTTTTGTAACTATCGGTGCAGAGAGTGACAGACAGTACTGCCAGGGTATGGTTATTTCCCCCATCCTCCCTTCCCCCAACGCAGTTCCACACAACTAATGCTGTTTTCACAGAAGAGCCGCCAGCCCTGGGTTAGGTAGAGGCAGGGGTGATAGAAAGGCTTTGGTGCTCAGAATTGGCTCCTGCAACTGGGTGTGTGGCTTGAACCCCCTTATCTTGGGTTCAGCTCTCCTGGGTGAAAAATGGCTGCGGCTCCTAGCAATGTCAAATGCAGCCGTAGGGAATCAGCATGTCTGATGATCACACTGGTAGAGGTCAAGATGGACACCAACAAAACATGTCAGAGGCCCACTGTTGGGGGGGAAGGGGAGGGGAAGGAGGGGGGAGAATTGGCCCTAAATGCCCCTCATCTCTGCCCCAGGAGCATTCTCATTTGGTCTGGTTTTGCACTGCGGCTTGCAAAGCTAGTTTTCCTTAAGAGCCAGGGAACCCTACTCCTGTGGCAAATGAGCCTTTTCCCCAGGACAGCACAAGCTTGTAGGGGAAGCTGCAGACAGCTTAGATGGGGTGAGAAGCAGGAGTAGACCCCAGTCCAAGGGCCTTTCTGGCACTCCCCTTCAATGCACAGCAAGGCTCTATGGGAGGAAAGCAATTCCTGGTATAGGGTCATCTCAAAGGGCTGGGGCTTCCCCATCAGGTGTCTTGGGTGAGTTCAGAGGTAGTGTTAGAAGTCTGAAGCTTGATTGTCGGTTTCCAGCTGGCTGAGAGCAGTGGGGTGCGGGAACGAAGAGGTGACTCCCTCCAGAGCAGGAGCTACCAGCCACTTGCAGACAGAGGCCCTGGGAGGTTTCTGGGCCCCGGCTGATTTGACTGGCAGGGCTTATCCCCTTTATATCAAAGTCCTACAGAAATTAAAAGGGATGAAGCCAATAGGGTACTGAGGCTCTTGTTCGGAAAATCCTATTGATTTTTATAGACCATTCTATTCCTGCAGGAAACCTGCTGAGGGTGGCTTCAAAAGTGCCATGAAAAGGTATTAAATTGTAGAGCCTGTCCCCCTCCCCTCATCCCCAGCTGGGTCTATCCCCACTATGAACCCTGCTAGGGTTACTGACGAGTGCCTAGATCAAGGTCCTGAGACAAGGTGGGGCTTCCGTAGCTGTCAAGGTTTTAGCTCCCAACTGTTGGAAGCTGGCCAGACACTTGGCGGCACGATAATGCCAAGAGCCTGCCCTGTAGGTCCCTTTTATCCCCTCTGTGCTGTGGCTATATCTTCAGGAGACCTCCTGTTGGGGCAGATGTTGCCCCATTGATTTGGTGTAAAGTAGGGGTGCAGAGCAGGTAGGAAAGGCTTTGAGGATGTCATCCGCACCCAAGGCCCACGTGGAAGGATGACCGAGGCTGCTGTGTCCAGTCCCGATTAGAAAAAGCACTCAAAAAACCCACCGCAGAAAAAAAAAAAAAGAATCCACACACGCCCGCTATGGCAGACAGGCAAGACAACAATTCAGTAGCATTTTCAATAAGGCATCACAGGTGCACTGATAACAAAGCAGTAACTAAAGTGTTGAGTACAGTACAGGAACACAGGCCATTGTGCAAGGCGTCCCAAGGGCAGGCAGCATCCGTGCCCCAGTGTGTCAGGAGAGCAAGTGGGGGGCGTACAATTCCCCTCCCCACCCCACACTGCTTCTCACTGCTCTATTTCTTAAAAAATACTTTAAAATTGCAGCTCAGGAATAGCCGGTGGTCCCGAGTCTAAGAGGTGCTTTGCACGGTACCGGACTTGACAGCAGACGGGGAGCCATGGTGTCATGGGGGAGCCATGGTGTCAGGCTTTCAAGCACGGGGCTAGTTGCCGTTGCTGAGGCTGGAGTTAGCGCTGCTGCAGCTTTGTTCGTAGGAAGGGGGCGCCTCTGCAGAGGAGAGAAAGAAAGTTTAGGACAGATTGTACAGCTTACTCTGAAGGTTTCCTTCCCACCACCCTGCTCCTCCAGCTAAGGGCAGATCCAAATCCCACTGAAGCCAATGGCCAAAACAAACAAAAAACCCCTCAGACTTTACAGGATTAGAGCCCATAAAAAGAAAGATGCACAACTGAGTGAGTTACTGGTGGACAATTTGCCCTTTGGCTCTTGTCAGGGCATGAACCAGAGGGCAAAGGAGCCAGGAATGACTGTTGACGACAGAAGAGAGATGCAGTTCCCAGCCCTACTGTCTGACCAGGAAGTAGGTGAACTGGTCACTTGCAAGGTGATAAGGACAGTCCGTAGCTACTGAAAGACTCATACCCCTATAATTTGCCTGTTCATGCAAGAAAAAAGTACTTAGGACAGCAGCCACAAACCCAGGCACTCGCATAGTCCTTCAGAGCTCTTTAAACTCCCTGGTCTGGTAGGGATTAACACCCAGTTTTACAAGTGGGGAAATGCTCAGCTTTACAGGTGGTTCCTATCTGCGTTTGACACCTGCGTACACAAGCACACCATGTGCCCAAGAGCGGAGAATTCTAGCAAGAGCACCCACAGTTGTCCTCGGTCTGCTCCGAATCCAAGGGATAAGAGAAGGTGAAGACCAACACCTCCCCAGTTCCTTTATTTCTGCCAGTCAGATACAATCCACAGCAGAGGGGAAGGAGGGTAGGTAATGGATTAGATGGGGACCACACATCTCAAAGAGCCTCCAGTTACAGGGAAGTAGGCGTCATTTCTTCTTAAAGTGGGTGTTCTAGGTGTAGTCCACACATGGGCAACTGGTCAACTATTCAAATCAGGTGCGCGTGTGGGGGAGATGCAAGGATGCAGTTGGTATAGAGGTTAATACTCCATCCGCAGACAAGGTCTGGACCAATGCCTAATGTTTCATGAAACTACAAATGGAGCTCCAGGTTAATGTCCACATGAATGTAAGTCTCATGTGGAGAGCTGCGAACCACTTTCCATCCACCACGAAGAGGATTATTTATGCCAGGTTCACCATTTGGCTTTTTGATTTGCCAGTACAAACATTTAATGGCTGAAGGTCAGGAACAGGTCTCCATCCTCTGTTTTTCTTGGGAACGATGGACTATGGGGAGTAGAAACCTTCCCGTTGGTGCTGAGGCGGCACTGGTTCTGTGGCTGCTTGTTGGATGGAGAATCTCCTCATGAGTGATCCCTGAAGAGGAACCAGGAAGGGGAGAGGATTTCTACAGCGTAGCCACAGTGGGCGACTGCCATCCAATTGTGGGCAAGTGGATATTGGAAATCCCAATGGACAAAGAGGAGGAACGGGCCACCAAAGGCTCATGGGACAGAAGTGGATGGCATCAGAAGAGGCAGGAGGTTCTTGATCATCCCCTCAAAAGTAATCCCTGGATGGTGGGGCCCTTCAGGTGAAGGGGCAGGGATTTCCCTCCACATGCTGCTCCTGCCTGCAAGCACCACCCCTGCAGCTTCCATTGGCTGGGAGCTGCGGGGGTGGTGCTTACAGAGACACCCCGCTGGCTGCTTCTGGGAGCCGCATGGGGCCAGGGCAGGGAGTCTGCCTTAGCCTCACTGCACTGCCAACTGGGAGCTGCCTGAGGTAAGTTCTGCCCAGTGGGAGGCTGCACTCCAATCCATAGCCCTGAGCTCCCTCCCAGAGCCTGCACCCCAAACTCCCTCCTGCACCCCACCACTCTGCCCCAGCCCAGGGCACCCTCCTGCACCCAAGCTCCCTCCCAGAGCCTGCACCCCACACCCCCTCCTGCACCCCAACCCCCTGCCCCAGGCTCAGCCTGGAGCCCCGCACTGTGAAGCCCTTAGGATCTGGGCACGAGGATTCACTTAACCTGGGCCGAGTGAGGGAGGGATTCCTTCTTTCGGGAGCAGATCCAGCAGGCTATCCGTCCTTGTACTCATGAGAGTGCCCCTTCCTCTCACCAGCAGCCCTTGCTGAGGACTATTTGGGTTTCGTAACTCTGGAGCACGTGCTTGGAGGGCCGTTGCTCATTGGTGGAAGCCGCTGTACGGTGTGTGAGAGGAGGGCAGAAGGAGTCTCCCGGGCCTGTGTCTGACTAAGGTCTCAACTGTCTCTAAGGTGTTTCCTCAGATGGAGGTCTCCCTCCTCACAGATTTTGGAAGGGGGGGGGCGGGTAAAAGAGGAGTGGCGGATACTGCAGTTAGTGGATCCTTTTCCTGGCAACAAAGGCAGCACTATTTGATGCTCACAGAGAAGGAACGGGGATAGAGACACAGTTCTTCAACTAAGCTAAACTTCCTACAAGACAAACGACCACCAGGACTACGTACAGCACATTTACAGGTTCTGAAGATGAAACACAGGAGTATCTGTGGCCACAGAAGATTTTAACTCAGGCCACACGGTGGCAAGACCTGGAGAGGTCTCTGTCTGCATTAACTCTTATTCCCTCAGTCTGGAAGACGAGGAGGGTACCTGTATAGGCGTGGACCGACCGACAGACACTACTGGCTTGAACTCTCCAGTCTCAGATGCATGACGTGCGTGCAGTACAGAAGGACCAGCACTCAAAGGAGCAGTGATGGCTTTGCTTACCCATGCAGCGGTTAGGTCAGTACCCCTAGATCTCACCCCCTCCCAGTCAATCAGCATCCTCTCACTTCCCTTGCAATTCAGCCACCCCTTGTTTGCTGATGTTTGGCCTTGAAGAAACAGCTTGGGCCAGTTATACAGCCTAGATGACACCTAGGGCCCCTGTTTTTACCCTGGGTACTAAGGGGGTTCCTATTGCCTTAGGATACTGGTCTGGTCCAAGCCTGTTCTCACAGACCCTAGGTGGGCAGTTCTGGGATAGGCAGAGTTACAGGGATTTTCTCCTCATATATAAAGGAGTTCCCAAATTCTGACATGCAACACCATCTCATCACATATGTAGAATTTCCCCTCTCTGAGCCAGACCAAATGCCCATTCACGTCAAAGGAAGGACTCCTGTTAAAGTCTTTTCCAGCTCTGTTGCCAACAGCAACAGCTACTGGACACGGAGACCAGGTGGCTTTCCTGACTAGCCGACCAGGCGGCCTTGCCTCCTCCTACATGGCTCTCCCAGTGTCCTGGCCTGGGTCAGCCGCCATGGAAAGAACCACTACCACACTGCAAGGGTTCAAACCCTGCTGCGGTAAGGGACAAGGCTACACTCCCAACAGCCGCTGGATAGATTTCCCCTCACGACCTAGACAGCTCTGGGAAGGCGCACTCACCGTAAGGGTAACCCCATGTGCTGTACTCTGGTGGCAAGATGAGCGAGCTGGCAGTGGGAACCGGAACCACTGTCCCTTCAGCGTAGTATGGGACCGTGGCTCCCGTCGCCAAGCAAAGCGTGGGGTGGTTTGGGGAGGCGGTCTGGTCTGAGTCCAGCCTTAGGTCCTGGAAGCTCAGGCTGGGAGCGTAGCTGAACGCCTGAAGCTGGGAATGGCTTTTGGTGGGGATTGAAACATTGTCCATTGGGTGGTAGCCACTGGCGGCTTCCTCCTCTTCTGGTGGGGCGGACGGGACCACCATGGATGGAATGTGCTGGACCGACCTAGCCGGGGTCAGAGGAACCCTGTTCACAGCGATGTTGCCGATGTAAATGGGCAGAGTGACCGAAACCTCCGGCGACTTCAGGGAAACCTGGGAAAAGGAGAAAACAAGAGGCATCCAAGTTGGTCAACTCAGGTTCTGCCAAAAAGGCCAGTTGCTCCAAACACAGGCAGTTCTGGCCACTGAGCAGAGATTAACGAGAGAGCTACATACAGCTCTAGGCCCAGACGGGCCAGAGCAGGAGAGAGTTACTGGAGATCCCCAGTCCCACGCTGCAGCACCCACATGGGCTCGTCTGATGCCTTAGCAGGGTTTTTAAGAGAGCTCAGGGCCAAATTTCCAAGTACTCAGCACCCAATGCACAGAGCTCTGCTGAAAGCCTGGCCAGAAGAGTCACTTTTATTCCCACCTTTAGCCAGCTGATCCCAGACTCTGTTAGTGTGTGTCAGCACCAAGCCTATGCAGAGCCGTGTGGCTGTGGGAAGAGATTGTAATATTGCCCCGCACCAAAACCGAGAGGCGGGCTGGAGCTCTGTAACCCAGGGAGCCACAGACACATCTGCTGAGCAGTCTGCCACACCGGTGTCTCCCCAGACCAGGTGGCGTTCGCTCCCAGGAGCATAGTGTAGTTTGTGGCTGGAGGAAGCTCTCCAAACTCCTCTGGCTCCACCTTCCAAGGACTCTGGCCCCGCCCACTGGAAGCACTCAAGGGTGTTTCCATTAAGAAGGGGCAGGGCAGTACCTACTTGGATATAGTAGTCCACATGGATGAGGTTGCAGCCTTGCAGCACAGACTGCGGCAGCGCAGGGACAAGGATCTGCTCCTTCCATTCCGCGTGCTTCCAGGCCTTCACCCCCAAGCCCTCCACCTCAGCAATGGTCCTCAGGTCGTAAATCCAGCGCTTGGATTTATAAGCGACCTTCTGTAGAGAGGAGCAAAGAGGGGATTCAGCAGGAAGATTTCTACAGGGTCCGTTCCACGGGGCTTCCAGCATTGCTCAAGGCCTACAGAGGCTCCTAAGAACTAGAAACCCCATAAGCATTGCTGAGTGAGAGTTAGAGGTTCAGTGTGATAGACAGCAAGATGGAGTTTCTGCCCTGTATGATTTACAGGACAGTCGCCCCTCTTGGCAGATGCACTGGAGATGAAATCCAGGAATCCAGAGCTGGAAACATGGAGCACTACAGCTTGATCTGAAGTAGCAAGGCTCTAGCTGGTGCTGCAAGAGACTCAGTGGGGCAGGCACAGAGTGGAGTGAGGATCTGTAACCTGCCCTCTGCCCACTCACTGAGTTACACCTGGACAGCTTCAAGGGGGCTTCTCTCCTCTCACCCTATGCCCAAGTTAGTTAATTATGCATCCCCTCTATGGGTCTGGTTTCTACCCAACCTCATCCCACCACCACCTACTGTGCCCTGGGGGAAGGGCACAAGGATTTCAAGTTTGGCAGACCCCCATTTATATTATCATTGCACCTAAGAGGGAAAGCAGGCCAGACACTGCTCTCAGCACCGGTCTGGATGTGGCTCCCACCAAGCCTGACCAGCACTGGTCCTGCTGACGACTCGTACCTGGAGGAGGCTGGCCACCACGGTGCCAGTGTCCCGGCCAGACTTGTTCTCGATGTCAGTGCGCAGCTGGATGGCCTGGCCCACGATATACCCTTTGAGGTCCGAGGTGGCGGTTAAGAGGATGTTCCCGCTCTTCACCAGCTTGTAGCTGAACTTCTTGGTGATGGATGTGGTGTTGGGTTGCTGTGGGAGGACAGCGGAAGGTTGGGGGCCGGGGGGGGGGGGGTCAAGAGGGAATTTGCCAAAAAAAGCCATGGTCAAAAGGGAATGAGAGTTTGGGGTCCCCCCATCCTAAACACCTGGCCTTCCAACAACCTTGGATTCTATGCAGTTTGAATGGTGTGTGAGTGCCTCTGGATGGATGCCATCTCTCTCACAGGTGGACCAATACAACACGACAAGATACTGTACCCCACAGATCACCTTCCAGAGTAGGGCAGACTTCACTGGTCCCCAGAGGGCTGCTGCAGACCACAGGTAAACACCCACAACATGCTGTACAGTGATCTCAAGGGCCAGTGCCCAGGAAGGGCCAGTCTGTGGAGTCCTGGCACATCCCTCTTTCAACCAGTACAAGGGGCTAGTCACCAGGAAAGATTCCAGGCTGGCAAATGCCAGATGATAGGGTCATTAGCCCCAAAGGGACATTACAACCACTCCTAAGATGGGGCAGGTTACACGCTCCCCCAGGCCTACCCGCAGTGGGATCACCAAGAGAAAGGCTGGTTCTCCTGCAGATCTCCACAGCCCACACATGAAGGGGACTACGCTAGTCAGAGGGGCAAGCGGGGTGAAAGGTGTCCTGGAAAGACGGGAAAGCAGAACATAGGGCTGCCCGCTGACTCCACGCCGGCAGCCCCTCCAGCTTGGCTGTACTGCCCTCAGCTGCGTGCCCGGGTCTCCTATCTGGGGTCTGTCCAGCAGCCCTGCCGCACAGCTGGGATTGCTACAGCTGCACGGGAGGAGGAGTTGCTGGCATTGGGCTCTGTTGCCAGTGTGTCTGAAATCAACATTCTCTGCTGGCAGAGGGAGCCGGTTTGAAGCTCTTCTGCTGGCCAGTCTCGAAGCAGGTGTGACTCGGAGCCGTTATCATTCCTCTTCTCTTCGCAGCCCACACAGCAGCTGTGCTGTGTCCCCTCACTGGGAGCGCTCCCCTAGTCGGGTAACGTGGGATGGATCCTGGGGAGTGGGAGACCAGAGGGCCCCAGGCTAGGGGAGAGACTGGGTCACATGCTCCTCCCCAGACCCTCCTTTGAACTGGTGCAGTGTACTGGTAAGAAAATTAATTCTTGCACCACCAGCGCTAGTGGGAACAGGTCCATGGATTTATAGCCCAGACCAATGATGCCCTGCAGTGCTTTGGGTGACAACGCGCTAAACCTCTCCTGCATCTCATCCCATGCAGTGCACTCCATGAGCGACCCTCTCCTCAGAGTAACTCCCCTGGCTTTCCAAGGTGACCCTGGCTAGGGAAAAGAGGGACACTTGGCTTCTCCTTTATTCCCAGGGGAGACGCTGGAGGGTGCAAGAGCCTCTCGCCGTCCCCGCGGCTGCTCTTACCTCAATGTCAGGGATGTCATTCAGGTTGAGCGGGCAGAGAATGTAGAAGACCTTGTTGCACTTGTGGTCCTTGGCAAACCGGGGCGTATCGATCACGGCTTTGACCTGATGGACCACCTTCCCGAAAGGGCCTTCGAACGACGTGGGGGCCGAGGCTGGAGTCACAAGGGAGAAGGCAGTCAGAGAACGCCGCAAGCCATCGAAAAGGGAGCCCGGCCTCCCACACTGAGCCTGAAATGCTTTCCTGTGGCTGAGCAAGAGGAGAGGCAGAACCTTGCAACTATTTGGGGGTTATGGTCTCCCAAGTGCATTTGAGCCGGTGCGTGAAGAACCAGAGACCAAATTTGGTCCATTGGGACCACTGTAGCCGCCTTTTCACTGAAAGGCAACTGTGCCAGGCAGCCATGGCATATGGAGAAGCAGGGACAGCACTAACTCCTCTTATTTGTACTATGGTAGTGCCTAGGAGCTTCAGTCATGAATCCGACTTCACTGTGCTTGGTGCTGTACAAAACAGTGAACAGAGATAGTTCGTGCCCCAAGGAGCAGACAATCTTCCTCCCACTCTGCTCTGGAGAAATTTACAATACAAGTTCCTACCAACTCTGGTGAGGCGGTGGGGTCGCCAATGCAGGCAGAGTGCAGCAGCTTCCAGCATCTTTAAGTAAGGTGTAGTTACTGGCAGAGGCACCAGAGGTTCCCAGAGCTTCATCTACACTAGGCAAAGAACCACCATGTAGCTCCTTTCTGGGTTAGCCAGTAGGGTGGTCTAGAGGCAGGACTACGATGCAGTTTCCCTCATCACTATCACCCACAGGAGTTTAGGATGTCTGAATTTGGTTCCTGAAGACACCAATTAAGGCTCCCATGGGCCTGCAGCTCCCGATGAGATGGGTTTCTGCGGAGATTCTCCATACCGACCCAACCTCCAGAGGGATAATTCCTTACAGAGCCAGTTCACTCAGCCAAGTTGCTCTTCTAAAGACCTAGGGTCAGTTTAAGACCCATGCCAGCTGTGAACGGAGAGGCTGCCCTGGGGGCCTCTCTCTAATACAGGGGATGCTGTTCCTGCCAGTGCTCTCCAATGCTCAATAAGCTCTTAGGTCTGGACTAGACCAGAATAGCAGCTCTGGTTTGAAAACAGACCCATGGACGCCACCTTGCGTGTGACTTTGCACCTGGCCCGGACACACGTTAACATAGTCAGGAGTCACGCGCTGTGTGGGGTGGATTCTGGGCTCCCACCAGTGTCTCCAATGGCACAAAAGTCATGTTTTAAAAAAGCACATTAGCCAGCCAGCTCTGAATCTCTCCCCTCCACCCTGTTCTCCGAGCAGAGGCAAGATCCGAGAGGCTTGACCACAAAGGTCCCCTCCCCACTTGGCCGGCATGCAATTTTGACCATACGTGCTAGAGGACGGAGTCTCTTGGGAACACCCAGGTCATTAAGTGTTCACAACCCTGCGCCCCAGAGTGTCCCAAGCGGTCAGCATCTCCACCATACCTGGCAGCAGGAACTGGAAGGGAAAGGTGTGCTCGCCAGTGGTCAGAATTCCTGCAAGAGAGAGCGCAAGAGGAAAATGAGCTCAGTGGTTTGAGCGTTGGCCTGCTACACCCAGGGTTGAGAGTTCAATCCTTGAGGGGGCCATTTAGGGATACGGGGCAAAAATCTGTTGGATGATTTAGTTGGGGTTGGTCCTGGTTTGAGCTGGAGGTTGGACTAGACGATCTCCTGACATCCCTTCCAACCCTGGGATTCTGTGGTGCACAACCTGGAAGCATCTTGGCCACTCATGGCCTGAAACAGGATCTTAGTGGAATTGCACCAGGTTCCCCCCAGAAGATGAATTGCCAGCTGAGATCACAAGGACAGGACTCATCCCCACAAAGCCTTCCGACGCTCAGGGCGTGTAATAGGCCAAAAGCCATTTTCTTGTCTAAACACTAGCAACAGGGGAAGATATGGGGCAGGATCCTTGGGGGCAGCAGGTGCAGTGGTCAGAGAAGCAAGGTCCATAGCAACTGGCTGGCCCCTGGTGACTGGCGTGGGCCCCAGGAAGGAGATGCAAGGCCGGGATGTGCAGCATGTCCTGCTGGCTGTCCTGGACTTGGGGAAAAGGTTTGGTGAGGTCAGGCCAGTATCATCTTAATCTTCCCCACATGCTGCTCACCCACAAGGAGCCTTATCTAGATAAGACCAACCCCCACCCCTCCTTCGACCAGGTTGCTTTGCAGTGTCTGGCTTTCACCACCAAAGCCAGGAACTCCTGAACCCCTCTAGGATTAAAGGCAGAGTTTGGATTCAGACTCAGACCCTATGGTTTTGGTCCTGATTTTTACAAGACATGGCTGAGATGTCGCAAATGTCAGCCTGAAAAGACTTCAGTGCAATGGATTGGACTTGTTCACTGTATGGTCCTTGCACTCGGTGGTGGGACAAGGCCTGGAATAATCAGGCCTCGATAGATTACAGACCCTACACATCAGCCTTATGCCTGCAGCACAGCAGGCCACCTCCCCCTTCCTCCATTCTGCTGACACTTGTACCCCAGACCCTCTCCAGAGGGTGGTGGTGGGGATGTGCTCCTGGCAGGGGGGCCGGAACCATTTGTATAGTAGGGGTGCTGAGAGTCATTGAACCACTTCAAATCAAGAGGTGCAGCACCCCCTTCAGCATCCCAGTTCCAGCACCTCTGGCTCCTGGGTCCCACTTCCACCGTTTGTGATGGGAACAGAATTTAAGACCTTGGGGCATGAGAGAATTGCCGGTCTGGTGGTTTGCCTTAGCAGTTACAGATACTAAAGACACTTGGATTTGATCAGGCACTGGGAGAAGGGTTTCGATTTTGTACCAGTTCTCCACTTCAGCATGTGCTGCCCCGTCTCCAAACCTATTAGTACTTTAACTACAGCAGCCATGTAACAACTCTAGTTAACGTCTTTGGCCCACATTAATGGCATCGTAACCTACTGGAAGAGCTCTTCTCTGCCAGCTGGAGAAACAAGCAGCAAAGAGCCAGGATTAGCTTGGCATGGCTAAAGCCATTAGCAAATCCTCCCTTCTCAATTTACTCTGTGTGCAGTTCTCATTGCTGAACTCCAACCTAGTTCATCAGCATGTGATAAATAGTTAAAGGCAGATAAGCGAGACTGTTCTACTTATGAGCTATCCAATCTCCAGCAATAAACAGCAAGAATGAAGAGGGTTTTACAAAATGGTTGTTTACATGCACACGTGATGTTCTTAATTGGCAGCATAACAAGAGGAACCTGCTATCTATTAACTGAAGCAGAGTATGTTCTGCAGGTTCCTTATATCAGCAAGCCAGAGCTAAAACCCAGAACTGAGCTAGCTACTTTGATGCAAGAAATGGGCCACAAGCCAGCAGCCAGTCAGCTATGTTAGTGGAATCGTAGAACCCCATTTATCAGGGGACAAAGCAGATTACTGGCTGCAGATGGGAAGACCGACATGGACAGCAATGGAGTTTCTCTTCCCCATTTGCAGGGAGACATTTTTGCAACATGGAATCCTGTAACAGGGTTGGCCATTTACTGAACCCCCATTTGCCATCAGGGTGCCTCTGTTCCCCCGTGCTTCAGGGTTGCACAAGAACCACGGATGAACCTATCACCACCCCTGCCTGGTACCCAAACTGCTATGCTCAATTCCCATTGAGGAATCTCCTTCCAAATCACAGCTCCCTTGGTCTCAGGGTCTTTCTGCAGGAGCCCTTCACTCTCTACAATTTCCTGATCTCATCCCCTTACTGCCCTTGGGCGGGACTCATTCTGTGATCAGGGTCTGCTAGCCCCCAGGCTCTCCTGCCCAAGGCCACATCACCCCGTTACAACTCCAAACAGTGATTTCATTCACCCACCAAAAGTTGGAGGAGTTTGTATCGAGGTCTGCCTGGTTGCAAGCTTTGCTAGGAATTCTCTCAGTGGTTCTTATTCATGCAGCCGAGCTGCGGGGTCTGTGCAAGAAAAAAGTCAGCGGCACGCGTGCTTTGGTACATACAGAAATCAACAAGCCTCTCGGACCTTCAATGGAAAGGCTCAATGTGACAAGCGTTAAGATCTTAACTCCTCCCAAATGTCTCATGATTGGACAAACATACAAGCACCTGGTCCTTTAGAACAGGAAAAATCAATCATCCATTAGACATGTGTTATAGAATTGGTTTTTCCAATCCTCTTCTCCCTCCCCCTTTCCTCCTCCCCCCACAAAACCAAAAAGTCCCCCCCCCCCCAACACACCCCATCTCCCAAGGTGTAGGCTAAACTCTAATAACGAGTCTAGACACTAGGTGGTGTTCTGTAGCAACTCTGATTGCAGGCCTACTCAAGCCTTTGCACTAGGATTTCTGGGGTCGAAGGGGTTACTCTTGTGTTTAGGAGGGGTTGGAGGTGGTGTCTGTGTGGAGCAGCTTTCTCATTTCCTTTATTTGCCCAGCACTGACACACAGCTCCAGGAAGTGCAGACCAATCCACGATAAAGAGCATGTTATCAGCTTGCTGCACTGAAGCTATTTTAAAAATCTCCCACCCACGCACCCCACTGCTCTACCAATGTAATTCAGACATGGAGCGGCTGAAGCACAGGCCTGGGTGACAGGAGACCCAATTTCCAATCCTCACTTCTGCCATCAGCTTACACCAAGGCCTCAGGCAAATTATTTCACTCACACGTAAACAAGGTAATATATTCACTTACTACACTGGAGAAGTTTCAAGGCTTAGTTATCTTGCCAAGCCCTTTGGAAATGCAAAGCTCCATTCCAAGCGTTCACTGCTACGGTCAAAACCTGCAACCGCTGGGTCTCAGCGTCTCAGCCCTAGCCCCGCGCGGTTGAAGTGTGGTTGCAGTATCAGACAGTTGGCTTTGCTATGCTGGAAGCTTTCCAAAGAGGATACCCAAGAGACAATGCGTGGTTGCCTTCCTCAGAGAGGCACCAGGGCCCAGAAGGGCTTCTAGGGGCTGCACACAAAGACTATTTAGGAGAACAATTAAGTGGGGGGAAGAAGAGAGAAGCGGGGGGAGAAGAAGAAGAGTCTGGGCATTTGGTGCATTCTTGTAAGATGGAGACTAGCTAGCTTGCTCCTGCCCTGGCTGGATGCAGACCAGGTCACCCTTGAGACAGCTGCACTCCCAAGGGCTGGGCTGAATCTTGGAGTCAGTTACGCTTATTGCTGTTGCTGGCCCATCTTTTGTTCTAGTTCTTGCCAGTGATCTGTGCAGAGGAGAGAAAGGGAGCTCGGCTGGGTGGATCTCAGCCTGCCTCAGGAAACCAACCGGTGGGCTGGAAGGTACCAGTGACATGTGTGATGCTCTTGTTACCCAGAATTCACTGAAAACGAACTCGATGCTGGATCATCTCGCAGTTCAGGCAACAGCACAAGTTGAAATTACTTTTCCAGCCCCTCCTCACAGAGCAGCCAACTGACCAGGAGCAGTAATGGGTCACTCTCTCTAGTCTCTGTTATTGCTCCAGGGTGGGTTGGCACCATACTTGACAAAATCAAGGGCATCGGCCCAGCGAGGAGGCAAGCAGGACCACAAAACCCTGGTGCCCCCAAGTGCCACCTCGGGCTCTGCCAACCACAGCATCCCATCAAGTGAGCCTTTGGAGACAAGCTGCCTAGAGACTGATGGATTATGGCCTGGCTCCTGGCCATTACACTGTACTGGAGACTGAACGGGAAGCCAGTGGAACGCCACATGCTCGAGTCTCCGCTTGGTCAGGAAGAGAGAGGCTGCAGGCAGCCAGCAGCAGCCCCCCCAATTCAGATCTGCTCACCAGTGAGCCAGGTCAGAGTTGCTCCCCCCTGCCCCCGCAATGCACACAACAGGGAGACCCACTCTAATCCGCTGCCAGGTCTGACCCATTCCAGGCACAAGGTCTGCCCTGCACTATGCCACAAATCCCCCATGCCTGAAGCGGGTGCGGCTCCAGAGACCTCAGTGAGGAGCACCCCCCAACCCCGCAATCCCAGGGAGGAAGCGGAGCTGGGAGGTTTATTCCTGTTGAAGACAAGTCCATGGTGCAAGGTAGATTTGGGCAGATGCACTGTAGTGGGATTCCAAAAAGGCGAGGGAACTGTCCACAGTCCTTTCTTGGAAGCAGGAAGATGGCTCTTGATGCCACACTGGTTACAGGACAAGATGCTTCCATCCACCTCTCTGCACACAGCACCCTCTGCCAAGAGCAGACCAGTGGTGACTAGTTTTGTCCTGGGCTTTATTGCTGCTTTTACACCTCACATCCACCAGCCGTTGCTCACTGACTGCCAGGCAGTCAGCCTGGTGGACCTGTTGGTAGGAGGAAAGCCTGGATGACAACCACATGGATCATGAGAGGTGCATGGTGTGGGGTGGGGGGAGGGGAGAGAGAAGAGACAGTCCCATACCTCCCCCAATTTCCCAACTGGGGCCTTTGGACACCACCATAAGAAAACTGTTCTGCAGGGAGCACAGTTAATACAAGTAAGATCCAGAAGTTCTAACAGCCAATTTTAACAAAAAGGGTTTTCCGTGAGATACAAAAAAAAAGGTTTCCTCTTTAGTCTGCAGCTTGATGTTAAAAGTCTGTTATATGGAACCAGCAGGGCTGAGAGACGCATTTCTGGAACATGAGAAGCGCTCACATGCTGTCTGCTACGAGTGTTTTAAGGGAACCTGTGTGCATTTGCCTCCCCAGCATCAGAGGGGGTGTGAAGGTCTTTGAAGCAAAGCCCCACAAACTCAACCCCATTTCTTCCCCTCTCCCTCCCACCCATTCCAGCGTTGATACCCAGAGAGTTTCCTCTTGAGACACTGTTTAGTCCGCACAATCCTGTTCTGACTCCTAAGAACAGCTTTAAAGTAAGAACTCTGGAGAGGAAGGGGTTGAGAGCGTTACCACCCTCAGCAAATGATTAACTCAGGATTTCCAGAAGCCCGAACAAAGGGTATAGTTTGGACAGACAGAAAAGCTTTTCCTGAAGTTTACGTGCAGCTAAAAATACCTCTGGGAAAATCGTTATGCAGCAGAGGCAGCTGGATTAGCAGGGCCCAGTGAGGAGAATTCCACCTGCAGCAGCTTTTCCTCCAGGTTGAAGAGTAGAACTTGGGGCTTTTGAAACTTCTCCCCTGCAGTCTCCCAGGAGAATAAAGGCTTGTCTACACTACCAAATTAGGTCAACCTACAGCCACCGCAGTAATTAAACTGGCTGGTGGTGTCCACACTACCCTGCTTCTGCCAGCGATGCGTGTCCCCACCAGGGGCACTTGTACTGACTGACCAGCTGGAGTGTGGGGTGCTGACAACTCGACAATTACAGCTGTAAGCCAGGCACTGGGCTCTATCTCACAGCAGGGAGCTGACCAACAGGGACACTGACCGTCAGTGTCATGGCTGGTATTATTGCACATTTGGTCTCTGGCTGGGCTGACAGCTGGAGCCCCAGACCCAATGCAAAGAAGCCAGCCATGAAACTGACAATGTCAATTTCATTGCTGGTTGGGTCCCTGCTGTGAAATTAGGCCCACCCCCAGCTCATAGCCAGGGCTGAGAGCCTAGAGCCCTATCACCACCTCCTCCCCATCCCTCACCAGGAGGTGGTGACGGGGTCCAGACTGTCAGCCCACAGGTGATGCAAGTAAACCAGTGTCTATAGAGAGTTTACTAAGTGCTACACCTCTCTCAGAGCTGCAGTTATTAAGTCAGTGTAGGGGGTGACTCACATTAGCGGGAATACCATTCTAGTGTAGACACTGAGTTAGGGTGACAAAGTTCAACCTAACACAATAGTATAGACCAGGCCTAGGTCTTTTCAGTAGAGCAGGCCTGCCACAGACTGGAAGGAGTCTGATCTTGGTTACTAAAGTGTTATGTTAAACACCAGCTGTGACCGTCTTACTGTGCACAGCAGAGAACAATGTCCCAGGGTCTCAGTTTTCCTCATTGCAAATCTGTCGTTGGCAGTGAGTGCATTCCCAACCATTCTGTTTGATCCCCCAGCAGAGGGGACGATGGAACAGGTTTGAGTTCATTTTAAGCCATTGTTACCTCGTGGCAACACCATCTCAAGAGGTATTTGGACTTTGCTAGGATATCCAGTAAGAGATGCAGGGATGAAAGTGATCCTGAATGGCGTATGGGTAAGAACCTGCACCGGCCTGTACCCAGCCCACATTAAAGTGCTGCCCCATTTGCCTCCCCTGTCGGCGGCCCTGCTTTAAGGCGGGTCCTTGCCACTGCAACACTTTAATGTTGCTTAAAGCGCTGCCACAGCAAAGGACCCTGCAGTCCTTCAATGTCCCTGTCCCTTTTGCCCCCACTCAGCTGTCAATGGGTGGGGGCCAAAGGAGCAACTGCACTGGGGCTGCTGCTACTGCCCTTTAAATCACCACAGGAGCCCTATGTGGCCTAGAAGGGCTGGCTAGGGGATGCTGACCCCCAGCCCGCCCTGTCCCTTCCAGGGGCTGGAGCTGGCCTTAGGCCCCATACCGGTAAGTGTCCTGAGTTACTTTCACGCCTGAAGAGATGCTGTGCTGGGAAGGGCAGTTGCTCTCATGGTTAACTCAGATCTGGGAAACAGGAAACCTGGGTCTGTTCCTAGTCACTGAGTAATCTGGTACAACCAGGCCCCCATTCCAGTCCTCCAGCCAAATCCACAAGAAGCCATCAGCATCACCAAGAGCAACAGGTGCTCACACTCCAGTACCCTGCCCTACGTGGGCTACTCAGACAAGCTTATCTGAGTGCCTTACAATCTTGAGCATATTTATCCTCACTCCAGCCCTGGGAGCTAATGCATTGCTATTAGCCCCACTGTCCAGATAGGAAACTCAGGCACGGTGAATTTTTCACACCGAGCAACGCAGATTAAATTTTAAGAGTAGACCAGGCCCAATGGAACAAGACCTGTACCAGGACACCTGAGCCTGTCCCCTCAGGGCACAAGGGCCCATGTAGCACCAGCATCCCTCCCCCCAAGCCAGGTGCGAAAACTACAAGCTTCCTTGTCTAAGAAGTCTTTAAACCCTAGTGAAGACACAGCCAGTCTTCACCTCAGCCTCACTCCAGTTGCTTCTGTTCACTTTACTCCCTTTGCTTCTCCATTGAGAGGCTTACCTAGACCACATCCAGTAGAGATTGTGGGACTAGCCTGCTGTCCACAAGGCATCATTCTGCTCCCACGGCCTAGTCCTCTTCACCCTTTTGCCTTTATCTATGTAGGCCTTGTCTACTGGGGGAAGGGTTACCAGTTACACAGGTCTAGACAGACCAGGGGAACTCCAGCCTGTGAACCCGTCTCCAGGTGGAAGAGAGGGCTTTTTGGAGATTTTGTTTAAACCCCTTCCCAAGCAATAAGCAAGCAAATCCCCCATCCCCAAAACACACTTTAACATTCTACACGGGAGACACACCAGCATAAAAGTGTAGGAGTTTATTTTACCAATATAAAGAAATGCATCACTTATAGACAAGGCCTTTGATGGAGGGCAGAAACTGCTTGTATTGCTGTATGTGAGACCCCAGGACCTCACTATGCCCATGAGCGAGCAAACAGAACAGGGATCATCTGAGCATCTTATGTACATATAGACAAGAGACAACAGGTGAACACAGGAGAGAGCAGAAGGAAACAGACACTATTGGTCAGTAAGACAGCTGGAAATCTACTCCTCTGTACAATGCCTAGTAGTGCAACCTCAGTTCTGGTTCCTCCCATAACCACCACCAAGTCTCTAATGCCAGGATGCTCAGTGACTGGGCAAATAAATATATAAAATGCTTACTGCAAAGAAGTTAAGAGTGCACATTGATAACCTAGTAAAAGCATCCTGATTTAATTAACCGCCAATCACCCAGTGTTTTAACAGCATCATGTGTTGCAAAGAGCTGCCGGAGACACGTCAAAGAGCCACTTACAGCTCCCGAGCCTCAGTCCAAGTATCACTGCACTAAAAACATCTTCTCAACCCAAAATCTCTTTGGGGACACAGGGAGCAGTACAGTGTCATTTGTTCCTGTCCATGGCCTGTTCCTCTATTCACCCCAGCCTGATCTCTGCCTATGATGGACACTGCTCATTGTAGTGACAGTTTGTAGGAGGTGAGCGCCTACCTGCTCTAGGACTGAAGCTGCCAGATATTATAAATACTAGCTTTTGTAAAGAGCTTGGCACTCTGACAAAGAGCACCATAGAAGTTAGGTGGGTATCATTACCCCACTTACAGATGGGGAACCTATGGAACAGGGAAGGGATGTGGCCATCTAGTCAGGGGTCAGCTGTACAGATCACATAACCAGCATAGATCCAGATTGGGGTGTGCGAGTTTTAAAAGCACCAGTGGATAAGTGAGTCCCCATCAGAAGAAAATGGCCTCTAATGCAGATGGGTAATAAGCAGGATCTAAAATAGTTCATTTTAATTCAGTGAGTTAACCATTTAAGCAGTTTTAAGAGCATCTACATTAGATGTTTGCTTTGATGATAAACTGATTCAGTTAGTTCTCCTTCTGAAGACAAAACCACATGTACACTCACCCATGAGTAGACCGACTCTTAATCCAGTAGCCTTTGCAAAGCACTAGACCCTTGAATGAATGCTGTTCGAGAAGTATCACACACAGAGGACTCCCTGCCCCATGTACAGAGCGCACAGTGACTACTACAAAGCGCAGGAGTATGGAAATAGAATTCCAGTAGGATCATGCTTTTCAATGGGTTCCTGTTACAGCCACCTGCCCTCTGCCCCAGCTGGGGCAGGCCTGACTGCCCTGTGCAGTTTTCCCAGGGTACCCTTGTACAGGGATACAAAGACCTGCAGCACAGCTGTGGTTGGCCTGGGCTCACAGGACAGGAGAAAATCTGTGTAGATGTGTGGTGGTGTGTGTGTAGACATACTAACAAACAATGACTGGGGGGTTTATCCAATGTGATGAGGCCTGATGTGCTCAACACACTTGCTGTACTGGCCACTTGCAGTGGGATGCACAGACTCTAAAGGCGAATGACCCAGGCCAACCCCATTGTCCCCTGGCTACCAGAATCATTAAGATCTAATGGCCCTTTAGTACCCCACAGTCCCAGAAGAATAAAGACTTTGTTTGGGCTTTAGACCTGCAGGCACCAGAGAAAAGGGGCCTGGGGAGAACCTTTGCATCACCCCTTACACAGTATGACTCACCATACTGATGCAGCTAAGCAGGGCTCATCTAGAGGGGAGACAAGGGGTTTAAGACAGCAACCAGAGGACCAATGACAACCCTACTCACATGGGCCCCTCCCTTCCAGGGAGGGAGAAGTTACACCACAGTTTTGTCTGGGCAGACCGTTCAGACTGGTTTATAATTACATTCAGCTCTTGTCTGGTTGTGGTTTCCTAGTTACGAACTACTGCTCCTGGACACACATTCGTCTCACATTGCAGGTGGGATGGGACCAAATCATGGTTTAAAGTTTAGGCCAGCTGTTCTCAACCGTGGGTCCATGGCCCACTGGGGGCTGCAAGCAGGTTTCAAGGGGTCTGTCAAAATAACCCAGAAAGCAGGGCTACAACTCAGCTCTGAGCCACTTTGCTTTGTGGGGGGCACCCCTCTCCCAGCTGCAGCAGATCCTGGCCAGGTGGGTCACCCGAGCAGCCATACAGCTTACAGGGAAGTAAGCTTAGAAGTTGGGTTAGCAGGAGCATCCCACCACTAGGCCTAGACTGACCAGCCTGAAGGGTTTTATCCTTGGGCTGTGTCTACCTACAAAACGGAACAGAACCAGGTCATGACCTTTACATTCAGGTGTCACTGTGATTGGGGAGGCTGGGGGAGGGGGGGGACCAGCCTTGCCCTCCCGCCATGCCAGAGGAGGCTGTTGGATACACACAGAGCAGTTAGCATGGCATCCGCTCACCAAAAGGCCTAAAAACGCTGCTGCTTTAAATAAAAATGCACGAGGCTTTTCAAGATTGACACACAGCAGGCCCAGCCATGCGGTAATTTCTCTCATGCTACTTATTAGAGAACGATGCATGAACACACTCAGCCCGATCCTCCAGAGAGGAAGAGATTAGTGTCTTTTGTTGGTCCCCTGCTGCCCATCACAACAGCACAACCCTCCTGTGTGCTGTAATTAGCACCCCCCATGTCCAAAGATTTCATTAGAGGAGAGAGGGACTCCTGCAGACTCCTGGTATTTAGTGTTAGCACAGCTCTGCCCCAGAACGGTCTGGTGGATTCCACTTAGACTGGCTTCTCTATAGGCATCAAAACTTCTAACTTTTGCAGGGCCTAGAAACACAGCAGAAAATAGACTCCCTTCCCACTACATTGCAAGACACTAGGGTTTAGTTCTGTGTTTGCAGGGCGCCTGGTACAACGGGGTCTAAACCTAGGACTAGGGCCCCTGGGTGCTATGGTAATACAAACAAATAATTGGGCATCTCAGCCAGAGTAGCAGCTCTCCTCTGGGTTACTATAATCATGAGTCAGCCAGTGGGCTTCCCGCTTTCAGATTAAATCTTCAGTTCATTCACCTCCCCCTTCCAGGAGCAGCAGCTCTTAAGTTGCTTGCTGCAGGTTACCAAGAGATCAGGGCTTGTAGAATCCCTTGGGCTCAGCTGGGAGGTATTCCTGCTCCCCTGTATCAGAGCATATGGGGCGACTTAGTGGCACAGCTGATCAACGTGAAAGACGACAGCATATCTATGGCCCCTCCCTCACAGAGCAGGCTCATCCCCCTCTGCATGTTCTTCTCAGGCCAGAGCTGGAGGGACTGTCTCTAGAAGTGCCACTCAGTTCCCAGTGAAGCTGCTCACCATCGCGAAGGTTTGTATGATGGGAGCACCTATCCCCTCTGGGACTGCAGGCAGATAGTATAAAACCACTAGCCTCTGTGCAGAGCTTTGGGATCTGATGAGAATGATATACAGGAGGTTGGGATCCTTACATCTCACCCCCCATTTTTTAAGCAGATGGAGAAACCTGAGGCAGATGGAGATCAAGCGACCAGCCCAAGGTCACCCAGTAGAATCAGTAGCAGAGCTGGCAACCGGTCTCCTAAGCCCCAGTCTAGTGCTCTAACCACTCAGCAACACTGTCTCCCAAGCTGTTGCTCAGAGGCCTTGGGTGCATGACAGATGAAGTTATTTCTGAGCATGGCACAGTGACCAATGCCATTTAGTAGCCAGTCGGCCTGCCCTTTAAAACCAACGAAAATGAACTCAACTGAGCTTGGAGACACTGATCTGCCCCCAATACGTACCCAAGCTACAAAGGGGTTGTGGCAGGCCAAGAACTCTTCCAGTGGAGGAGCAGCACAGGACAGCCTAGCAGGGGACTGAGCATGTATGGGGGCTCTACGCTGCTCCCCCTTGCAGCTGCTGGTGTAAGGAGCATGGCTGGATGGAAAGGAGCTGTACCACTGCAAGGGACAATTGAAAAACGGCACCAGCCCACAGCAAAGGCAGCATCCAAGCAAGGAAAGGGGATTTAAGTCCCGCTGTGCCTTCACTCCCCTCCCCTCTGGCCTGAGCTGTCTGCTCCCTCTCTCAGGGGATGCAGCACCAAATCTGTCCCATGACACGGGGGCGAGTCTGGATTTCTCCAACCCTGCGCCCTCACAGAACAGCCCCTTGCTCGAGGGGTTCTCTGGCCCGAGATCAGGCTTGAGATGGGGAAACTCCTGCTGACTCAGGCCATTCCCACCTCCCTGGGAAGCATCCTGGCTCTTAAAGAGGAACGCCGCTCAGAACCGGCGCAGGAGAGCGCACAGATCTTCTGGGCATCTGGTCCTCCCCAGCAAGCACAAGCCCAGAATCGCACGTGGATGGCGCGTGGTGGCACCATTCCTCTTGGTGAATCCCACACGGGCCGCCCAGCTTAATCGGACCAGCTGACAGGCTTCTACCGACAGGATCAATTCACATAATGCCCCCCGCCCCCCAGCAGCAGGACTGAATTTTGGGGAGCTGAGCCCCAGTGCTCCCCACAAGGCTTCTGCCCTGAGCCCATGGACAGAATTGAGGGTGCACAGGGGACATTGCTCCTGCTCCCCCCCACCCCACTCTCCCAAGAACCACTGTGCAAGAGCAGGGCAGTCCTGGGGCAGCTCCATCCCCCCTCCCTTCTCTTCCCCCTGCCATCCCTGGCCATTCAGAGGCAGGAAGCCAGAGGCAGGGCAGTGTGGGAGCTACTGCCATGGAGCAGCAGACAGGCCACAGGCCATTCCCTCATCTCCTGCTGCTGCCGCAGGGGGTCGAAGCTGCATCTCAACTCCCAGCCGCCTCCGAGACGAGGGACCGCAGGGGAGCCCGGCTCCGAGACTCCCCCCTCTTCCCTACATGCTAAGCAGCCCCCCTGCCCTCACACAGCCCCTAGCTGCCCCTCTCCCTGCACTCTGAGCAGTTTTCAAACTTTTTCCACTGAGCCCCCCCCGTTTTGAGTTAATTTTTTGGTTACTCCCCCATCCCAGACAGGCTGGGGGACCGGCTGAGGCGATTCAGGGGAGGGGAGTCCCACCTCCACCCCCTGACCCTGCTGTGCAGACCTAGCTCAAGCCCTCCTGGCCCCTGCCACCCCCACCCCCCCAGAAGTCAAACTATGCCTATGCCCAAGCCTCTCCCCACCAGCCCAGAGCCCTGAGTGCCTGGAGCTTTTAACTATTACGTTGGAGGGGTGGGGGCTCAGAAAAAAGGTTGTGCACCCCTGGTTTAAGGTGATACACCTCTACACTAGTGTAAAAGGTGATACACCCCTACATAGTTTCATACCATTTTAGTTTAATAAGTTGCCCCCTAACCAAAATAGTCATGGCCAGTACAACCCCTCTCCCCATGCCCAGTGTGTTAAAAGGAAGCCTAAAGCTTATGGAAACAAGATTTTCAACCCCTCACCGATTTCAGGGAGGGGTGGCATGGGTGAAGTTTGGGGAAAACAAGAGTCCAGGCCACTTACAATGGCATCTTGGAGACCACAGGCCAGTTTCAATGGTCGTTGTTGCAATTGCCCTAGCGAGGTGCAGACTGAGGGGCCTTCCAGGCTGACAGGAGGAGTGTCCCAAAATGTGTCCAGTCTAAACCCCACAAGCTTTGGGGGGTGGGGGGGGGTGGGAAGAGAGGAGAGTGACTGGGGAGTGCAAAGGAAGCCAGGGATTTTATTTACCCTGGGGAGCTTGCCCCTGAACTCGTGTTTCCCCCCATCCTGATCACAAGGGGGTGGGAGAGCACGTGGCTGAACTGTTAGAAGAAAACAGTTCCCTGAGAGAGATGCGAGATCCATTTGCAACCCAGCTTTGCAGCCCACCTGCTGGGTTTCCCTAGAATTGGAACAAACACTGTCAGGCTTGATAAACTGGCTTCTTGCAAGAGTGAGAAATACAAACCTTGGAGAAGAGCCTGATTTTTCCACTGCTTTGAATAAAACATCTCATCTGCCACCCCACCTCCATGCAGGGGGTGGCAGCCTGACCTCCTGGACCCACTCAGGAATCTGGACTGAAAATCACAACGGGCTGGTTGACTGGATTGTTTAGAACCAAGAGGGGGAAGACCGGTTAGATGCCTTGATCTGATCACTTTTCAGCCACATTCTTGCTGGTTACTCAACTCCCAGAGGCTGTTCTCTCCCCCCATCCCAGTTCCAGAAACACTTCAAATTAGTGTCTTGGGAGGGAGTCTGGGTTGGGCTGGAGAGAGGACGGAGAAGTGTGGAGATAAGAGACTTTGGAAAGTCCTGGCTCTTGGCTGCTTTCCACCGCCTGCTGCTTCACCACTTATGGCACGGCGTGAAGATACAACTGGTTAAAGGTCAAGGAGCTTTTACACAGCCCAGCTTGGGTCTTTCCCAGTGTTGGGGAAAACCCAGAGGCCTTGCAGAGCAGCAGGATACAGAGAGAGCTGAGAGACCGAACTAAAGCGCCCCCCCCCGAGATGATGCAGTGTACAGAACAGAGGAGCAATTAAGAGCCACACTACTATCTTTCATTAGAACCATTTGTTTTTGGAGCGGCCTGAACAGGAATTTATGGGAAACCCAAACCTGAACATCATTTCTCCCAGCAAGCCAGACCCCTAGTAGTGTGGGGCAGGGGGAGAGGGAGCAGAAGGGATGCGCAGTTTACGGTGTAATTGCAACTCTAGTCCTTGGTTCCAGAAATGTACGCGAATACACGCCAAAGAAATACCACCCAGGACCCCCACACCTACAAATGCCCCATAAGCCATGGCAATGAAGTCAATAGACAAGAATTCCTGCTCTCCTGCAGGTTTTTAGCCTGCATTTTTGACAGATTCTGGAGGGGGAGGGGAAGTTGCACACTGGTGGACTTTGCGCAGCCAGCCCGCAGAAAGAGGGGAAACCTTCCAATGCCAAGAATGCCTTCAGGAGAAGGCTCTCCCCTCCTGCCGATTGGAGGACCTCAGTATTGGAAGTGCTACTCGCCAGCTCAAACATCCCCCCCCCCCCCAATATTAAACTTAACATTCCCTCCCTCACCCACTATAGCAGTGGCTCTCAGCCTGTTGTGGCCCACGGGCCACTTGCAGTCCAATCAGAACATAGTTGTGGCCCCTGTGACATCCTCAGGGCCATCTAGGTAGTATACATAGTGTGGATGCAGTTCACATAGGCTGACCAGATAGCAAGGGTCAAAAAATAGGGATGGGGTGTGGGGGTTAATAGGTGCCTATGTGAGAAAAGGACCTAAAAAAATTGGGACTGTTCCTATAAAAATTGGGACATCTGGTCACCCTAGGCTCACATAACAGAGTTGCATATGCAGCCCACAGTGGTAAACAGAGAACCACCGCTTCACAGGCAGTGCGATAGGGAAGCCACCACTATGGTCCTCCAGAGCTCTAGCTGAAGTCCTCCAACCAGAAAACCAAAATTCAAGCTCTAGAGTTCTACAGAGCCAAGTGATGGGTACAAAAACTCCAGGGGCATCTTTGTACATCACAGGGGAGCAGAGAGCACAAGTCATTTGTCTGCAGTTCCCTTTTGAACTAGGTCAATGGACACATCTAAACACACAAGGACAGACCATCCAGTCTACTCAGCTGTCCCTTCTCGGGCTGCTTTTTTTGCCCATCAGGAATAGCTTCTTGTGTGCTTCAGTGTTCAGGGAGGTGGGGGGCACTCCCCCCCCCAGCATGCACAAAGCATGATCATTGGCCAGGAAGAGGAACTTAACCCACTTCCAGATTGTGGGTTCTGGGTGACCTGAGGTACTTGTGCTATGAATAACCCATATTTAGAAGTCACCCCTTCCTCCAGCACATGCAGAGGCAGGGATACTGAAGAGAAGCAGCCCAATGAATGGGAAACTGGAGATTCCTTCCTGTTTATCTGAAGACTATGCCCATTATAAGCCGTTAAGAAGGGGACAGTTTGTCATGCTGGATCTGCATAGGTATCAAAATAAAAGCTGTTTGGCTCACACGGGTGCACCCACAGAATAGAAGGGCAAGGCAATTGGAGACAGACATGGAACTTAAAGGGGAAGAGAAGACATCAACTTGCCCAAGCTTGAGAACTTGGACTGTAGAGCTCACTACGCAAGTTCACTGCACAGTCTGAACACAGAGCCAAGATGCAAACAGAAGTATGAACATGCAATTCTCTACTCAACAGATCTGCTCCCTGTGCAGTTTTGAGACCCATCGGCTGACTACTTGAGGTACCAGCTTCTCTCACAGCCTGTTTCTGCTGCTCTCTGGCCTCCACAGTTGTCCAGGTAGGATGACTAACACCGCGAGTCTGCAGTTCTAGCACATACCATTCATTCAACAGTGAACGCCCAGCAAACGTTGCCCTTAGCAAAGATCCTAGGACAAACAGCTTTGTTTTCCCCCTCCCCCACCCCCCTGCTGCACCCTCCACTACTTCCTCATACCCAGAGGGTGGTTAACCATTTTAAAGGGCCTGTGACTCATTTTGCCTTTTGCAGGCAGTTGGGAATGTCGCACTACATAACAGGCTTGCACAAATGAGAAGTTATGCATATTCAAATCTATGGTTCGTTTCCACAGGACTGTACCTCAGCTGCAAGCCAACAGCAGCTGAGCAGAGGGAACTAGATCTAGGAATTGGCTAGCACAGCCTGCCTCATCAGAAGGTCTTCTTGGGAAGGCAGGACAGACCAGGAACAGATGGCCAATGGTGCACACGTAACACCGACAGACCCTGGTCATCAGCAGGTGGGATTGAACCTGGGACCTCTGGAGCTAAAAGCTACATGGCCCTTAGCTAAGGCTGTAGAGCAGACTCGCTCTCTCTAAGTGGGCTCGGTGCCCCTAGAGGGGACAGAGCCCCAAACCCAGGAGGTGCGTGGGTCACACACGCAAGCCTGGTCTGCATTAAAAATTAGGTTGACAAAGCTACAGCACTCGGGGGTGTGAAAAATTCATACCCCCGAATGCCATAGCTATGCTGACTTAACTCCTGGTGTAGCGCCCAGCTGAGTCAATGGAAAAAACACCTTCTCCTGTGGATTAAAGTACAATGATGGAAAAACTCCCTGGCTCTACAGGAAGCATGAACATGACAGCGCTGTAGGACAACTGCTGCTGTAGCAATCGACATAGCCAGGGACTCTGACACTTCCTGGGGGAGCAACTGATGGTGCCCCTGTGGTTTTGAGATGCAAGAGACGACACAGATGAGGTCACGGACATGACCTGGTACTCGGCTGTGAATTTCTATTTGAAATAGTACTAAGCCTCTTCCCATAATTGTGCTACAAATGTGCAAGACAGCAGAATAAGTCACAGGTGTGTGGGGAGAGAAGTGAAGTGACTAATGACTGCTTTAGAGTGCAGCTGAATAGCAACAAATAGCGAATCCATCTTATTACTTGACAGATCTGCTCCCTGTGCAGTTTTGAGACACATCGGCTGACTTTACTGACAACCATTTGCTCCTGCTTTTTTTTTTTTAAATGCCCGCTGGCCCTGTAGAGCCAACACCGCTACAGGTGAAGAAGAACAGAATGCAGCTTAATCACATACCCACCGATTTTGTTTGATAAGTGCCAACTAGGCAGTGGGGGAGGGGAAGATAAATCTATTCCTGGCAATGGTCGGTGAGCCTCAAAGTGCCCAGCTTGACCCTCAGATCTCGGGTAGAGTCTGCAGGGTTGGCAGTTTACACAGAAAAATCCACCCTGTGTTATCTGAACAGGTGTGCAGCATAACACCGGACCACTAAGATGACAGAGCTCTACAAGTTCAATAATATTTTTAAACTGAAAAATGACTGAACTGAGTTCATGTTTTCAGTTATGAAAAATGATACCTCGTCTTACACTTTGTCCCTCTGTGAGGTTTGCCTGAGACTTCATTTTTTTTCTTTTAAAAAAGCAGCCAATTAAAAAAGGTGGACTTTTTCCTGAATTGAATTGTGCAGGTATATGACTGTTGCTCCCACAACAGTGATGCAAAGATGCCACTGAGGGCAAGTTTCACAGACAATGCATGTCCCCAGCAGAGAGTTCTACCTTTACCTGGGTGTTAAGGGGGAGACCGAAGCCCATGCTTTATTTCAGCAAAATAGGAGCCTGTCTGATGGCAACAGCACTGCTAGGACAGAATGCATTTGCTTTTTTACCTGAATCCCTCAACTGAACTTCCTGGGGTGAGGACACTCCAAAGTCATACAGCCCAGGCAGCTCCCTTTCCCTGTCCACCACCAAGGCTGCTACAGTGTTAAGCTTTTCTGGACCAGCAGACAGTTATTCAGATGCAGAAGCCTCACAGAAATCACTGGCATGAAAAAAAAAAAAATCACCATGCTCCAATGCTCCGCCTTTAACCTGTAACCACTTTAAAGTGACTTAAATGGAGTCTTAAGCCAGGCAAAAGCCCTACAGTCCAAGCACAGAAAGCATCCAACTCTCAACTCACCCAAGGCTGTTTTACCTAGAGTGCTTTATAAAGCCTTTTGGGATTCGGCAGCCCAGATATTCACCAGCCTGCTGCATGCACGGTCTGGCTTTGTTCTGAGCCATTTTCAAAGGAGCCAGGGGCTTTTCCTACTCCCCCTCCCATGCTGCATGTGGAAAACAAAAGCTGTGATCCAACCCACTCTGCCAGCCTATTGGTCTGTTGCCAACCCAGCAGGAAAGTAACCCTGATTGCTCCTCTTCACCCCTGCAGTCTGGGCTGGAGAGAGGTTTATCCCAAACACACACTGCAGGAGAACACTGACCTTTCCCCAGCACATGCTAAAAGCTCTGCTTGCAAACTGCTGACTTAGCAAAAGCAGTCAGTTCTGTTTTACTGCCACTTACCCGTTTCCTACTAGGAGATGAAGCCTCTGAAGGCCCATTAGTTGGTTTCCTTGCCCACCCCCCCACACACTTCAGCATACAAGTTACAACTCGATCCGCTGCCATGGCAGGTGAATGCTAGGACCGATGGGTTTCAATGGACGCCTAGAGACAGTGTGAATGATTTGTGGTGTACTGACCTATTTACCGGCTGAACGGCGGCATTCATTCAAAAACGCAGAGCCCCTGGAGCGCACCCAAGTCGTTCCGACTTGTGGCAGGAATACATGCCAGGAGCTATTGCACGCACAGCTCCACCCGCCGGGTGTGCATCTGCTAAGCGAGGGAAGTATTGTGAGGACCTTGTTCTTACAACAGTTCCCAGCTGCTCTCAGCTGAATTGCTACAGTGACTCCCCGCCAGTGCATTCTGCAGTTCCTGAAGCAGACTTCCTATAAGATCCACTTCAGTGCTGGGTCTTAAGACACTGCAAAACCGGTGTAACTGCAACACCTAGTGACTGACCCACCCAGAGAGCAATCACTGTACACTGCATTGGTTCTAACTAGGCATGAGTGAAAGACCTTGGCCCAGATGTTGCAAGCAGTGGTTGAAAGCCACTGAGGCGGGTGCCATGTTGTACAGGCATTCCAAGCCCTTTCTGCATAGTGTAGACAAGGCCTAGCCATCTTCATGTAGCCCAGCTAACATGAAGTCCCCTGTACTTTGCACGCAGCTGAGCCAGTTTCAACATAGGGGTATTTCGGGAGATGGAGGCATTGGGTATCTTGTTGGCACACCACATGCAGAACCTGCATCATCATAAAACACCTGCCCAAAAAGGGATTCAAAGGGAAGGACCCGCCTGAACATCAGGCACAGTTCTCCATTCCCCCACACCCTCATCCTTGCTGATCTTACCTTTATCCGCCAGCGAGAGTGTGCTGTTAAAGTACTGCTCCTCCACAGTCCATGCCGGGTCGTTGACCTTGTTGGACACGCCGCAAGACCCAATGCAGCTCACTTTGATAGCTAGGGAAAAAAGACACACCCCTACATCAATACTGGAGTAGAGTTTTCAGGGGGCTTCCCAAATCAGTACCAGAAATTTGCAGGTCCCACCCTGCTACCTCCTGTGGGCTTCCTCCTCCACTGAGACAGCCAATTTGTTTTTAAGTAGAGCATTCATTCACTAGTTGCTGTTGATGGTGCCCTCTTTAAAATACACACACACACACACACACACACACACAAGATGGAGGTCAGTGGTTCTCAGTACACTGTGTACTATTCTCTTACTTGAAAGTTATTGCTCTAAATGCAGCATCTCTCCAGCAAGCCAGTGCATTTTTGAAGCTAGTCTCATCATGCTTGCTAGGCAAGTTAGAAGCCTCAGGGTAAGATTTTTTTCAAATGCAACTAGGAGCTCAAGCCTTGAAAAATCAGTGGGACTTGGGGTAAAATTTTCAAAGGCCCCCCATCTCCCATTTTTCTCTGGTTCCCCTCCCCCTTAGTTCAATGACTCAAGTCACTCCTCCACACCAGTGAACTTGTGGTTTCAGCCCCAATTTCTGTGCACAAGCAGAGCAACCACTGCTCTGAAGGTGGGCTGTTCTTGGTGCCAGGAGGGCAGGTTAATGCAGCAAAGGGAGCAGTGAGCTGCAAAAACTCCACAACTCTTGAACACCCAGGGGAAAGGATTTGTCCCCTTTCACTTGAAGGGCCAAATACTCCAAACCCACCAATAGCTTCCTCTGCCCCTGCACAGCAAGGTCAGTTCACACACAAACCTAGCCATCCTATGAAGAAAGGAGACCCTAGGACACCATTTGGCTTACCTGTTCTCAAAGGGGCTGCAATACCAATCGCTCAGAGGGACATAAGGCAAAACTGTGTAGGGGGACAGGAGCAGAGATGGTCTGTATAGGTCAGGTGTAGGTAACCTACAGCACACATGTGCCAAAGGGTGGCATGCAAGCAGATTTTCAGATTCACACTGCCTGGGTCTTGCCCACCAGTCTGGAGAACTCTGCATTTTAATTTAATTTTAAATGAAGCATCTTAAACATTTTAAGAACATTATTTACTTTCTATACAACAACAGTTTAGTTCTGTATTACAGACTTCTAGAAAGAGACCTTCTAAAAAGGTTCAAATGTATTACTGGCACGTGAAACCTTCAATTAAAGTGAATAAACGAAGACCTGGCACAAAAGTTTGCCGATGCCTGGTTTAAGTACTTACAGAACTTACTGTCCTAGCTGAACATCTCACAAATTCAATGGCTCTCACCCTCCCACATACCTATGGGAGGAGGGGAAGGGTTCTCCCCATTGCAGAGATGGGGAATTGAAGCACAGGTAGATGAAGAAACATCCTCAAGGTCACTCAAGGACTCTAGGGCAGAGCAAGTAACCTGGTCTAATCCCACTCCAACATCCTTGCGGCTAGAGCGGAGGTTCCCGAATTTTACTTAAGCAACCCACCAATTGCCTGGTCTATTTTGGACCCACACTGGGTCCAAATTCATGGGGGGCTCCCCTGAAGTCACAGGCCAGTGTCCTTCTCCTTGCCCCACAGAGGGGGCACCAACCACCCCCAGCTGCGCTCTCTGCCCCTGCACTGCAGGCCTAAAGTCCCAGCCCAGTAGGGAGGCTGAGCTGGGTGAGGTTGAACAAATGGCAGTATGACCCTGGAGTAGGGTCAGACAAACTACAGCCTGAGAGCCAGTCCTGCCTGGCCCCTGTGCTTGCAGCCGGGGAGACTCCTCCCAGACCAACCCCTGCTTTCCCTCCTCCTCCACAGCCTCGGCGCACTGCACAAGCAGCCATCTGGCCCATAGCTCCTGCCGCTGATAAAGGGATGAGGCCATGGGGCCTCCAGACACTTCCCCCTCTCCCTCCACAACCCTCTCTTCACCCAAGGCAGAAATCCTCTTGCTAGGCTGTGGAGCGGGAACACGGAGCATTCTTGGGGGCAGCAAGAATCAAAACTGAACCCTCTGCTTTGCAAGAAACCAAAATTGCGCTTTGGATGGGGGAGGGAATTTTCCTGACCGCTGATCCCATACAGCTCACACCCGGACTGTTCAGATGGCCGGAAGACGCTCCCTAGCAAGTGAAATAAGTGGCTGTATTTACCTTGGCCTCTCTTGAAACAAAGGCTGGTGCTTTGTGCCTTTTGTAGAAGGTTTTGTTAAGTCAAGAGCCCTTGTGTGGGAGTTTCAGGAAGGGCTGATCAGAGGCTAAGGCTGTATGCTCAACAAGCCTAACACTGACAACTCCTCTCACCACTGGGTTTATGGGATCTCCCTGTGTAGAGAGTAGACCCTGGGCTTTATAACACAGCTATGCCAGGCCCAGTTTGGTGTTCAGGACACCCCAACTGAGCATGATCCCAATCCTGGAAGGAACCAACTATGCTGGAGACCACCCTCTAACAGAGCAGCTTAATGTGAGCACCATATGCACACTCTGAAGTCCCCAGCTGCGCTATGGACATAACCGGACCTTTCCTGGGTTATAGTACAATTCGATCCATGTTTCTTGGCCAAACTTCTGTGCATCATCTCTAGAGATCAGACTCTTTAAACCAAAAAGATTTTCGCTTTAGGTGGTTATGCCTTCTGTCAGAGCAGCCCAGAAGGCATCAAGCAGAGAAGTTAGTCCTGCAAAGTCACAGCAGAGCTGGAACCAAAGTATGGCTTTATATTCTGAACCACGGAGAGACAGACTTTGAAAGGTCAGGCTTGAAGCCCTGGCTGAGGTGATCTAGTTGGGGATTGGTCCTGCTTAGAGCAGGAGGTTGGACTAGATACCACCTGAGGTGCCTTCCAACCCTGATATTTATGATACAATGACATGTAAATCTAGCCTGTTATACAGCGATTGTCCTCTCACAGTGGGAGCGTTACCTCTCTGCTGGGTGGAAGGGTGTGCAGGTAGACCCTGATCCCAAGCTGATGGGACCAGGTCTACATCCAGTGTCTGAATAGGGTCCTCTCCTGATTCTCCTCTAGTTCCCTGGCAGCAGCTTTAGCTCTTTTTTGTGTGTGTGTGTGGGGGGGGGGGGGGGTCATCCTTTTGGCTGCCTCTCTCGGTGGCCCACTGATCCCAAGTAACTGAAGCCACTAAGTAGCAGATTTGGATCTACCCAATCGTACCTGAAGTGTCTCCCTCCATCCAATCTTGCACCTAAGCCTGCCCCAGACATCTTCTGCCAGGAAGGCTGGGGGGGAGGGAGTGTCTTGCCATTGTTACTCATCTTGGCCTAAACTTACTCCTCTTCCACTGTTGTGACCCCACCATCCTCCCTGCCATGCAGGCCCATCACCTGGGAGTTCTCCTCAGACAGCCAAGCAAGCAGTGTCCAGATCTTGCTATAGAACATTTCCCAGCCAGGCTCTTCAACATCCACCTTACTGCTGTAGTCTCCTGCCCAGCGTCCCTCACACCTGTGTCCTACCACTCCAGAGATCACCTCCCTGGCCAGTCCTCTGACCACACCACTCAGTCGGAATTGTCGCCTTCCCCTTCCTGAATGCAGGGCATTTAGTTTTCTAGTCAGTTTTCTCCCCCATTCAGAACCAAGGTACCAATTTATTCTAATGCACTGCAGGCACAAGAAACTGAATAGTTGTCATAGAACGAAGCAAAGATCAGCTACCTGAAGATCTATTGGTTACCCTTTTTTCCTGCATTGAACCAGTAGCTAGACAGAATATACTTTCCTGCCCCTGCCCCACCAAGTACTGCATGGAGATTGGCATGTTTACATAACTTTTGTTGATTAAGCTAGTCATTTACAGAACACCATAAAGGGCAATTCTCATTAAAACAATAGAGTCCAAGGCATTGGACTTCCGTTCTTAGCTCAGAGGTAAGGCCGTTTGTAAAAGGCTACCATGCTGGTTTGAGGAATGCCTTCACACTACAATACTTCCCAAGCAGGGGGCCAAATGAGAGACTTAAGTTTTCTGGCCATCATTTGTGACTTTGCTCAGTGGTGAAGACATACAGATAGTCCCCAGCCTCTGGGCCAGCACAGGTCACCTGACAAGCCCACATTAGAAATTAATGGGAAGTGCGCTTCCAAATCCGCTAGGCAGCTTTGGAAAAATCCAACCCTTCAGGCCTAGCAGAAGGGGGCCCCCCACAACAGGGAAGGGAATTCAAGGCTCAGCTACAATCGGTCACTGTTCACCAGAGCAGGGTTTAGTCCTTCCCATAGAGGGAAGCTCACACCAATTGCTTAGCCAGCCCATCTGTTACAGATGAACTGTTCCGAAATCCAACCAGTTCCTATCCCACTGCTGTTACCATCTTTGTCGTGGGAGAAGGGAAAACGTAATTTTCCTATCAAATTCTTAATCTTTACAGTCCCAAAGGACACATCAGGGTCTCAACAGGAAACCTCCGCAGGCTACTTCAGATGTTCATAAGCGACCAGCATCTGTTGCAATGCCCAGTTGCAGAGGATTACTGCCTGGTTATTAGGGCCTGCCTGATCTGAAAGGGCACACCGCAAAGTCTTATCTAGGCACAGATGTACGCATGTGAAACACAAGGGACACAGCTAAGCGTGCACTGTTTGCGTTAGTCTAGTGCACAGCTGCAGATGCTTGATCTCCCTTTATCACAGGCCACAACCATGGCATCTTGGCACTTAAGGATTCCTTGGCTTTCTGTCAAGGAAATGGGAACAAGTCTGTGGCCTAGCTAGGCCACTGTACTCAACTGTCCACCATTCATTCCTTTTTCCTGCCGTTCCAGTGGAATCCTGTTACCATCTCCATTAAGGCCACATTCATTCTGGAGTTCTAGCCCCACACACACTACAGGAAAAGCTATTAGACGGGTTTCTAGGTCATACATGAGCAGGCTGGCACTGAAATGCCAGTGCCCCAGGTTAGGATTGGCTCACCCAGGCCTAAAATCCCTTGCCTGGAGCTGAGCAGCAGTTACACAGGTAGGAAAACCCTCTTGCCTTTGAGAGAGTAAAGAGGAAAGCTACAGCCCGCCTCATCCATTAAAACCAAATTCCTCAGTGAGCAGTAGGGGCTGGTGGAGGACAGAAAAAGGCTTTGGAAAGAAAACTGTGCACCCCCCTGCATTGCCAGCTCACACCATTTATCAGGGCTCGAGTGATTTGGGACGTTTAACCTATCGTGAAAGCACAATGCCAGGTGCCCACTCTGGAACTTTCCCTTTTTCAAAATGGCTACCGTGCCCATTACTGTCAGTGGGACTGAACCCAGCAACGTAACCACTGTGTCCCCATGGCCTGCTTATGGAAGTGATGCTGCCCTTAATAAAGTTCACAGTGGGGAGGTGGCAGTGTGGAGGAGATTGAAGTTGCCCACAGGCAAAAAACAGCTGCCATTCTATATCGGAGGGCTGGACAGCAGACACTGACTGATGGCAGGAAGGAGAAGGGCCTAAAATAGGGGGAGGTAGGGCAAACAGTCCTACCACTTCGTGTCAGGCAGAGAAGACTGAGGGGGTAGGTGGTGTTCAGAGGAGCGTGGCTGCTTGCCAAAGGTTAAGCCAGTCGCATTGCTAGGGTTGGTGGCATCCCCTAAAAAATGATTGACAGGTGTTCAAAGTTCTCAAATATGCATCTCTAACTCATCAACCCTGGGCCAGCATGATCCATTAACCAGCTCTGTGGTTCTCAAGTCATTTGCCATCCAGCCCTTCTTTTATCAAAAAAGACACATGCCAGGAGCACTCAAGGCGGTACCAGGAAACAGATGGCAGTTTCCCTATCTCAGAGGGGAAGGAGAGGGTAAGTGGAGTCTCCATCGGAGTAGCCAGGGAGAGGCATGCATTTAAATTTGACATTTCACCCTGAAACCATCACACAAAAGGCAGAGTAGAGGGGAGTTGGGAAGTCAGACAGGCTAACACTATTTGATCATTTTGTGGGCCAATCTATTTTTGGGGTGGGGCAGCTCATGATTTTTAATCTCTTGAGATGACACCACTGTATCTGTAGCACCACAATGGAAGTCCCACCGGATCACGACCTAACGAGGGAAGGGAAGGTAGACACAGAAGTTGCATGTCTCACTGCTATGGCTCTATCCCACTGGATAGTGGCAGTGGGGTATTGGGGGGGCATTCATGGGTGCAGAGGTGCCAAACAATCGGCCTGGGTATACTTCCGAGGGAGAGGAAGGGTGTGGGTCATTTCCCCATCACATGATCTGATTTCAGCTATTTGAGCCACATAAGCAAACCAAACAGCCTCTGAAGTGACACCAGCAACCCCATATTTCTGCTCTTTCCTGTTCCACTGGGTGGACTGGATAGTCAAACAGGAAGAACTCCAGGCTTCAACAGAAAAAAAGACACCCAAGCCCCCTCACACATACACAGTGCAAAATCCAGAAGTACCCTGCACTTGCAGTACAGCCAAATCTGCAAGACAGGCCGCTGCATCTGCATGCATCCAGTGATGCCCCACATCATGGGTCTATGGGATGTAAGCAGGAGAATCACGTGATGAGACCAAGGCAGACAGATTGGCCACGTCTAGTCAACAAGTCAGCAGAGGAGCCTGAAATTTTTTGCACACACAGCTTGTCAAAAATTAGAGGGAACATGGGTTGCAGCACTGACCCCAAGGAAGTTCAATTTCCACCCTAGGTGGGAGAAAAGCAGGGACAAACATGTGAATGAGATGCTGTGTCCAGCACACTCCTCTACAGGAGCCAAGAGAGAAGAGTCGCAAGCGACTGAGGGTTAAGATCTCTTCTACTTAACCAGATGTGCACAGAATGTTACCTGCTACCCTGCCTGAGGAATGAATACAACACTCAGCAGGAAGTTCTGCAACAAAATAAAATCCACAAGGTCACTACTCTTCCCCCTGCCCCAGCTACTCTGCATCACCTCAAAGAGGCAGATCTTCCTCCAGCCACTTCTTTGTAAATGAGCATCCCCATGACAACAGGGCTAGGAGTCAGGAGACCAGGGCTCTGCTCCTCGCTCTGCCACTACCTGCTGTATGACCTTGGGCAGGTCACTTCATCTCTGTGCCTGGGTTCTCCACCTATGCTTGGTCTGATTTTAAGCTCTTCAGGTCAGTGAGCAGCTCTCTGTTTGCACTGCACCTAACAGGGGCCACCATTTTGATTGGAGCCAGGGTGCCATTTAGGGAGAGCAGGAAGATAGTTCCTCCCCCTGAGTTTCACACCACATTTGGGTAGTTTGCAGTAGGATAGAAGATGCTGCTGCTCTCCCCGCTACCCCATCCCCTATGGAGCCACCACTGACTCCTCTACTAGGGACTGGGAGCCTTCCTCCTGATCTGGCTGGGGGCTGACGTCAGGAGTGGCCTCCATCATGTACCTGGGTGGGCAGAGACCACCCCTTGCTCCAGCCCTTGCCCTGCTGAGATTCCTGGCACAGCCTCTAGCTACCCAATCCCTATACCCTGAGCTACCCCCTCTTCTGGCACACAGCACTCCTCCCCACCTGCACCCCCACCTGTTTCCAAACTGAGCTGAGCCCCTCCCCTCTGAGTCAAGCGTCTCCCCATCTTTCCCCCTCCCCATCCCAGACAGGTTGGGTGACCTGCTGAGGCGAGACAGGGGATGGAGGTGGCCCAAGAAGTCAAACTCTGCCTATGTGGCAGGGTGGGGGTGAGGGAATAGCATTTTCAGGTGCCAAAGTTGCCCCCTCACCCTGAAAAATCTGAACTAGCACCGAATACAACCAACTTCAAGCACTCTGATGGCAGAGACCAGAGACTGCAGAGACCTCCTTCAGGGGATATTTCAGACCAGGTTCAGGGCTCTACTCTGGAGGGTTGTGGGCGGGGAAGTGACTTGCATGGCCATTACCAAGGTTAAATTAGAGGTGTTGTGGCCAAGGGATGGGGAGTGGCACTGGGATGGAGGGGGAAGTGGTGCTATGTTTAGGAGGTTTGTTCCATCCCTGTTGCTCTCACTGCAGCATTATTGGAGTCAATGCTGGAGCCTGTCTGCAGACAGTTGTTTGTGAAGTTTATCCAGAGTGCCTAGCGCTTGGGATGGATGCTCTTTAAATGTAAATGGAGATGTTTAAGTTGCCTGAGCTACGGGGTGCTCATCTCTCCAGCAACTGTGTCATGTTAAACACGAACCATGCTCCCTACTTACCACAACAGGACTAGGAGCTAGAGGGGCCTTTCCAGCAGGACACGGAGCAGGAGAACGGCATTTTTCTCTGGGAGTCTCTTGGAGGGTAGCTCACTCATTCTAGGATCCAGCAGGGAGCAGCAATTGCTCTGGGAAGCCAGAGGTTCAGCTTTGCGACAGAGGTTTAGCTGAACACTGGCCAATTTTAATGTTGGGGCCCAGTTCTCATCCTCCCTCCATTAGAGGAGGGAGTCAGCAGAGTACCACGGTTTAATTCGATTCTCCAGGTGTACACACACTGTAGCTTGAGACCAGGAGTGCCTCCCACGTATTTGCAGCGGGACCCCAGAGACAGGCTTTCAGAAGAGTCAGTCGATGCTGAAGGCACTGAAAATAGCAATAGCCAAGCCCAGCCCTCCCTCTCACAAGAGAGAGGAGATACTTGTCCTGAGCATCCATGCCCCAGTCAATGAATAAAACAGGAGGAAGCTCCTTCATAACCAAACACAATATTGGTGATAGCAACAATACATCTGGGTCTCACAGGCACTAAGACTGGGCCTTATAGCAAAGGGGGAGCCTCAGTAAGTTGGTCCTTCCCCACTTTATTCCCAGAAGTGCTAGTGTAGACAGCACAGGTGGTTTTCAGACTTTGAGCACCATTATAGCCAATGTGACCAGCTAGCTTTGGGAGACACGAGGGGAGAGTTCTGTGCCTAGCTTGGCCATGGGCCAAGTAACGTTGCCCCTGGTGCCCCTGTCCATCCTTGACTTGCCTAGCGAGTCTGAGCTAGGCGGGGATGTGCGTGTGTAATCTCAGCTAGATCCTCTAGACTTGTCTAGTACAAGACGTTTGTCCCTCTGTGTACACCAGGGGTGGGCAAACCTTTTGGCCTGAGGGCCATGTCGGGGTTGTAAAACTGTCAGGAAACAGGGGAGTTGGATAGGGATCAGGGCAGGGCCAGACTGGGTAGGGGAGGCTGTGCCTCCCCAAATAGCCTGGCTCCTGCCCTCTATCTGACCCCTTCCCACATCCTGCCCCCTGACTAGCCCCCTCAGAATCCTCCACCCATTCAACCTCCCCTTTGTCCCGAGCACCCCTCCTCTGACCCCCACCTTAACTGCCCCCTAGAACCCCTATCCAACCCTCCCTGCCCCAACCCTTATCCAACTCCCCTGTTCTCTGACTGCCCCAATCCGTATCCACCCTCCCACACCCTGCTTCTCCTCACAATCACCCTCTCCCCAAACTTCTGCCCCATCCAACTGCCCCAACCCCCCCCCCACCACGCAACTCTCTGCCCCTTATCCAACCCCCCAGCCCCAGCTCCCTGCAGCTGGGCATTGCATCTGCAATGTTCCCTGGTAGAAGCAGCAGGCCACAGCAGTGGTGATGTGGCAAGTTGAGGTTGCGGGGAAGGAGGGAGAGCAAGGGAGGGGCCGAGGGCAGCCTCCCCTTGCCAGGAGCTCAAAGGCCAGGCAGGATGATTTGAGGGCCAGATGCGGCCTGCAGGCTGTAGTTTGCCACCCCTGGTCTACACTAGCAGCTGAAGAACCACCTTTAGCACCAGTTGATGGGATTGAAGTGGGATGATTGACATATGACGTTACTGAACTAGCATTGCCAGCAATGGGTCAATTATCTAGCATGACCAAGTCACAACAGAAACTTGTCTCACACACACTGATGCTCACTCTTGGGAGGTGGCGCAGAAGTGAGAAGAGCTGGCTTCAGAAAAAGAAGCAGCCCACATCAATTTGCCAAAGCGGAGGCATGAGATTCTGTATTCCAAGACACGCAGCAGGTTATAAAATGCCACAAAGGTCTCAGCAGGTTGCTGTAACAAGCAGGATGTGTGTCAACACAGCAGCTTGAAGGATTCATCTCAGAGACAGGAGTCAAAGCTCAAGTGTGCTTGGAGTTCTTGCTGGCCTTGTTGGGTGTATGGAAGGCCCAATCACTGTACAGAGGGGAAGAGATGGTTGGAATTTAATGAGGACTCTGGGTATCCATCTGCCAGCAGTAAGCAAGACAAGACTGTGGGATGCTGGAAAGTTTGTGAAGAACTACAAACTCTAGGTTAAAGTGAGTTACTTTTAGTCTCAATGTATAGGAGGAAAAAAATTAAAACAGTACATCTCGAAAAGTCAATGGGAACTTCCTTGGTAGCAGAACACAAAGGGGACTAACTTTCAAAGGTGAACACACTTTCAGGTCCCACAGTTTTTTTTAAAAAAAAATTCAACCCCTTCATGTCTGAGGAGCAAGGAAATCTATTGAGAGGGGGCTGGGAAGTCTCACCTTAGCTTAATACTTCAGCAATTTATGCAAAATTTTTAAAAGAGACACTCCCAATTAGCCAATTACTAATTAACGTAGCTATCCCCACCCTGCTGAGGCTGTCTTATCAGTTCTTGTACATTTTTCTACAGACCCTGCACACACACACAAGTCATCCAAGTAAGGTGAGAGGAAAGGGTAAGCTAGATACTTATAGTAAGAGGTGCAGAGGAGGCCGTATTTTGGTTTTGTAAAAAAAATCAGAAGTGGTTTGGCCACTCGACATTTAGCCTATCCTTCATTTGTGTGGGGGAGCGGTGGGAAGGGGGAACATTCCCCACTTAAAAGCATACTCTGGGAACAGGGTTTAGGCTTCTACAAAATGGGGCACAAACAGAATCCCACAGCTGGAAGGCACCTCAGGAGGTATCTAGTCCAACCCCCTGCTCAAAGCAGGACCAACCCCATCTAAATCATCCAACAGATTTTTGCCTCATATCCCTAAGTGGCTCCCTCAAGCATTGAACTCACAACCCTGGGTTTAGCAGGCCAGTGCTCAAACCACTGAGCTATCCCTCCCTCTTTAAGGCTAAGTCAGGCGTCCATGGTGTATCCAGGACCCTAGCATGGCTATTTGTAATATCAAAGGGGATTTAGATGCCACTGGATTACAGTATTAAAAAGGGCATGAGAACTGGAGTTGCAGTAACTAAACTTTATTGTGACAGGAGGGAGAGCACACTTCCCAGGAGCTGAATTTACGTCAGAAGCAATCACATGAATCATGGTCAAAAGAGCTCTCTGCTCAGAGGTGTGATAAGAGACAAACACACCCTATCACCTGCAGATGAGCACTGTTCACAAAGCAATCACTCCATATCCAACCTGTCTCCATCCTTAGAGGAAACCCACACAATATTTTCAAAAGACGAGTCAGAGGAAGGAGGGGGGCTTAAATGCAAAACTCTGCTGAACACTAAAAAATCATGGACAGAACAGAGACCCTGGATTTATGGTTTAAGACAGCCATCTGTAACCTACTTAACCCCCCTTTTCATCCTAGGACTCGAGAGTTACTGGGCCACTACCTTGAACAGTCCCTTGGACAATGTGCTAAGTACTTCTGCTAAACAATCTGCTCCATCCTGCATTTTGCTATGATGCCCGGGGTACCTCTCCCAGACCTGAAGGAGAGCGCGGTGTAGCTCGAAAGCCTGGCTCTCTCACCAACAAAAGCTGGTCCAATAGAAGATAGGACCTCACCTACGTGTTCTCTCTCTATTCAGAGCCCAGAGTTTATAGTCTAATGACAACATTAAGTTCCGGCTCTCACCCTGGCACCCTGGCTACTTTCACCCTGATTGACCCTGTCACTTCTGCTCAGAACCAGTTATGATCTCTGCTCCCATTGTTTGAACTATTACACCACCCTTCATGGCTCTTCTGAGGAGAGGTAACAACCTATGTTCAGAGCACAACAACAAGGACAGTCAGGTGCTAGAGGTATAAGATTTCCAAGAGCCAGATATGTATAGTCTAGCTAAGGGATATCAAGATGGAGATAGCAATCTAATTCTATGAAGAGGGGGATTGGCCTGGGTGGAGGCCAAGGGTCCTACATTAATAGGAGTTAAATGGGCAAAGGTAGGCTGAAGATCAGAGTGATTGCAGAAAATTGCAAATCTGAAGTACTCACACCACATTGCTTGGGAGAGTTGGAAGTGGACAAAACAAGGCACTTGAAAAAATATAGTTTAGAGAACTGTGTATTGTAAGGAAAGAGACAGACCAAGATCTAGAGGTTTTTTTTCCACTTGATGTTGCGGTTGGCTCTTGGATGACCATAAGGTTTTCCTCAAATATTAGGACACACAAAAACACACTAGTGTGCAGTGGAGCTATTGGGCATGCAAGAAGCTGAAGGAGAACAATCCTTGATTAGCTAAGATTGAGGACAGACACTACATTTCCCTGCCATTTAGATTATGGCAGCAAATCCTAGGAAGACATTGGGTAATTCTAGTGTGGTAACTTCAGAGTTCCTCTTTAACCCAATATTATGGGAATTGATCTTCAGGGGTGGACAAAAAGCTTGATGTTATTTTGTACCCCAGGACTGGGAAGTAGACCCTGTACTGAGACAGGCCATCACAAGAGGGACAGCACAAGAATGGCTGGGGTCAAAATCAAGCTGAAAAATTAATGAGTCTAGACCAGCTATTACTCTGGTGTGACTATAAACTATTTGGTGACCTTCTTGGGTTAAGGAGCCACTGACTATTTGAAGGTAGATCAAGTCAGTGAGAATGCAATGCTGCCCAGTGTTATCAATGGCTCTCATACCATAGCTGCCAATATGCTCAGGCATGAAACAGTGGTCATTAGAGCCAGACTCCTTGCTGAATTCAGCAAGGAGTTCTGCCCCATAAGGCCTGGCCCAACAGGACAGGTAGGACAAGGTGATGCAAGACAGACTGTCTTGGTTTTGCAAGAGGGTTGTGTTGTGCAGAGGGGGAGGCAGCAGCAGCTAAAAAGTGAATGGGAGGAGCATCTCTGCAGAGTGTTTCCTTTACTACTCTACAATAACCCCAACCATGATCATCAGTGAGACACCACTCCTCCCAGAGGAAGAGGAGCAGCTGTAAATGCCACTGTTTTACCTCTGCTTCAGTAGCAAGCCAGATTGCTGAGGACAGTCAGGCACATGTGGATCTATAGACAGTCGAGCAGACTGCTAGCAGAAACAAACACTCATCTGAGTAGTTCACAGGGACTGAAGCCGGGGGAGGCAAGAGAGACCGATTCTAAAGACCGGAACCCTCCAAGCAGCAACTTGTGCCCTATCTCACCACACTTCCCTCTAGGAATCCCACCCCTTGGGTGAAGCAGAGAGCCAACACAAGACCCACACACCAACGCTTTGAGGGGAGAAGCAGGATATTACATAGGCTAGGTGCTAAACTGCTGATGGGGTGAATGTTGCATCATGCCTTGGGAACCAAGGGAGGTGCTCAAATCTCCATCCTACGTGGACTGCTTAGAGAATCACCTGAAAGCTGCTTCTTGGAAGGGGCTAGGGAGGACAGTTACTCTCAGAAGCCCACCAGTTAACATGGAACAAACTAGACTAGCTAGGGGTTGGCTACAACAAAAATTGTTATGGCCCAGGGAGTGGCCTTCAGCACTAGCTCAACACTACAGCTGGACAGAGTCTACAGCAGGGGTGTAGAAAGTCTGGATCAACTGTCAAATCCAGCCTGTAGCATCCTTCCCTCTGCAGAGTTGAGCTGCAGGTCTGTATTGCTTGAAGTCAGTTTGAGTTTGTCCCACAAGGAAGACAAATAGGAGCAAATATTCTGGCACAGTACATTTGGATAATACATGCAAATATTCAAATTAGGCACAGCCCTTGGGGGATGCAATTTGCTAGTCCAGCCCAAGGGGATGCATCTGGGTTTGTGCAGTCTCTGCATTAGCAATATGCAGACTCCAAACCTCCATCCCTTGTGTTTTACTTGAATCCTGAAGAGTATCCCCTTGGCCAGGTGTCACCTTTCCTTGGCCTTGCAGCACATCACTGCAGAAGGCCACGTAGCTGGTGTCTAATGCCAAAAAGCAGGTCAGAGAGAGAGCTGTTATATTTATTTCTCTGGGTAACTCTCCATGCCAAGGAAAAGTTTTGATTTAAGCAAATACAGCTTTCCCCCCCAACAGAGTGCTGTACAGATAGATCCCCAGGGTGAAGAAAGTAGAGTTCACTTGTCCAGATCAACCATATATAGCAAGGGGGAGATCTTCTCCCATCTGCAAGCATTTTCTTCAGTCACAGACAAATAGAACAGGTCCTTTTGTCATGGTCACTCTTCCCCCTCCCCCTCATATATCAGGGATTTGGTCTGCATGCATCCCAGGGGAGGGGAAGAAAAAAAAGTGAACTGCTGAGTTCATTATAAACAGGAGTCCATGTGTTTAAATCTCAGGCACTTTTCCCTACTTACACACCACACTTATTTATAGCACAGGGCAGGTTATCAGCACACTGGCTGCCCCAGGAGGGAGGGGGAAAAAGGTGAGTCACCTTGAACAGCTGGAACAAAATCCAACTGAAGAATGTTTACCAAGCCAGTTTCTTTACACACGCTGCAAGGCAGGGAGTGGAAGGTGAACCAATGCATCCCACTTAGATGTTTTTGATGGTGTGGAGGGGGAAAAGAGGAAACAAGAGAAAAGTACAACCAATGTGCGCTCATCATTTTAAAAAACTGCCAGAAGCAAGTGTTGTTTCTTAGCAACAGGCGCCTCACCTTCTGGGATACATGCAACAGCCTTGTGTTAATCTCATTTTTAACCCCCTTCTGTTACTCCACAGGCACGGGAACCTCCCTCTTTACAACAAAATTTCCCATCCCCCAACCCAGACATAAAAGGATTTCTTGCACTCAGACTGTGGTTTACTTCCAAATGCTGCTTCTGTCAAGTCTTGTGGAGTGAGGGAACTGGCTCCCCTGCTACACCCCCATAACTCGTTACCTCCCTTCATCTGACACACATGCACAGTGGGCATGTCTGTGTAATTAGAGCTATGGGATCAGCTGCACCTTCAATTTACCCCTCTGTCTAATAATCCTGACTCCTGGAGACTTATTCTAATGCTCCAGATCCTCAAGTAGGTTCATGGGCTTTTAGGATCAACCTGCTGCACGGATGTTTCCTTTACTCTCCTCCCCTACAAAGTTACCCCAGACTGAAGTCTAGCAAGGGCAATATTCCTAGACCTGGGCTTGCAAAGGAAATTGGGGCGGGGGTGGGAGGAGACAGATTTTGTAGGGCTACTTCTGGCAGCAACACAGCCTTTCCACAAGAGCTCATTCTTCTCCCAAAATGTGTACGGGGCAGGAGTACAGAATCCCACCCCTGGAATACAAATAGGGTTGCCAATGTTTTGTTTGCAGAAAACCAAAACCCTTGCCCTGCCCCTTCTCAGAGGCCATGCCCCTGCTACTCCCTCCATCCTCCCTGCCCTCCATTGCTTGCTCTCCCCCACCTTTGCTCACTTGCTCATGTCCACTGGGCTGGGGACAGGGGGTTGGGATGACGGAGAGGGCGAGTGCTTCAGCTGAGCTGACATTTAAACAGGTCTAGTTAAGGCAGCGTATACTGATATGGCCCTTATCACTGTTGCTGGAGAGCCCACACTCCTGTGAGCCAACACAATGCTATTACTTCCTGGTTTCAGGGGGAACAGAGGCACAGGGAGACTAAGGGCTGGGCCACACTGTGGGGTGGGGCAGTGAGTCGACCGCTGCCACTCCGCTTCCACCTCTTGCATAGGTGGAGTTCCAGAGTCAACAGGGAGTGCATTTGGGGATTGACTGTGTCTAGGGCATGGTTACACTTAAGATCATAGCACTATTGGTTATAGCGGTCCCCTTACACAGTAATATGTATAGCACTATTGTATGTCCACACAGACGTGCCAGCGTTATAGCATGGCCACATTTGCGGCACCTAATGTGGCATTAAGAGCAGTGCATTACAGCAGGTATCCCAGGATTCAGCTGGGTGCAACGTGCTTTTTAAACAAGGAGGGTGAGGGGGGACGCATTGTATGTATGCGGAGGGAGAGCGCCAGTGGTTTTTCCTTTCTTCTGAAAGCCTGTCAGCGAGCCTCTGTTCACAGAAGGCTTTGTTTTCACACAGGCTCCCTCCTTAAACATTTGCATTGCTTATCTGCTGAGTTGAGAGAAAATCTAAAGAGGTACTTCCGCATTCCTCCAGCCGAGTTCAAAACAAAGGGAAGATGTCTATTGCTTTAAATGGCTCTAGGCATCTCCAGAGATCACTTGTAGCGCAGTGGGTGTCCACGTTCTTGCTGTAGCGCTACAGCCCTTATTCCCCATGCGGAGGTGGATTACCAGGAGTGCTAACTCCGCAGTTATAGTGCTCTACGTGACTTGCCAGTGTGGACGGGGAGGAGGTTACAGCGCTCCTGGGGGCTTTATAGTGCTATAAAGTGCCAGTGTAACCAAGGCCTAGTGTAGATGCGATACATGGATCCCCAATACACCGAACACTACCCGCAGATCCAGTGGGTATCAGATGTAACCTAAGAGTACATCTACTGCTGAAGATGTTTTACAGTACAATAGTCTCAAAATCCAGATCAATTCAGACTCATGCTATGGGGCTAATGAGTCATGTAGATGGTCCTGCTCGGCTCTGAAGCCCAGCAAGGTGGGTGAGTGTGCCTAAACCCATATTTCATAACCCCATAGTATGAGCTCAAGTCCGTTCACCCAGGTTTGAGACTCTGTTTCATTGCCAGTTTGCTTTTTTTTTTTAAACCACAGTACAGACATCTATTTTCAGAATGGAGAGAGGTAAATAGTGGTGTCCCCCAGGGATCTGTACTGGGCCCAGTCCTAGTTAACATTAAAACGTGATCTGGAAAAAGGGGTAAACAGTGATGTGGCAAAGTTTGCAGGGGATACAAAAGTACAAGATAGTTAAGTACCAGGCAGACTGCGAAGAGCTACAAAAGGATCTCACAAAACCAGATGACTGGGCAACAAAGTCGCAGATGAAATGCAGTGTTGATAACGGCAAAGTAATGCACATTGGAAAACATAATCTTAACTATACATATACAATGATGGGGTCTAATATTAGCTGTTACCATATGGATATGATAGAGGTCTAAAAAAATAATGAGTGGTAAAGTAAACAAGGAAGTGTTATTTACTGCACTTCATAACACAAGAACAAGGGGCCACCAAATGAAATTAATAGGTAGCAGGTTTAAAAACCAAGGAGGTATTTTTCCCCACACAATGCAGTCAATCTTTGAAACTCCTTGCCAGAGGGTGTTGTGAAGACCAATACTATAAACAGGGTTCAAAAAAGGAGCTAGATAGGTCCATCAGTGGCTAGCTTCCATGAATCTATTAGCCAGGATGGGCAGGATGTCCCTAGCCTCTGTTTGCCAGAAGCTGGGATTGGGTGACGGGGATGGATCTCTTGATTACCTATTCTGTTCATTCCCTCTGGGCACCTGCCATTGGGCACTGTCAGCGGACAAAAGCAGCAGAGAGTCCTGTGGCACCTTATAGACTAACAGACGTATTGAGCATAAGCTTTCTGGGGGAATACCCACTTTGTCAGACAGATGCAGTGGAAATTTAAAGGTAAGCCATCCTGTAGCAAAAAACCTTCTGCTGCAGGATGGCTTACCTTTCAATTTCCACTGCATGCATCTGACAAAGTGGGTATTCACCCACGAAAGCTTATGCTCCAATACGTCTGTCAGTCTATAAGGTGCCACAGGACTCTGCTGCTTTTGCAGATCCCGACTAGCATGGCTTCCCCTCTGATACTTGTCAGAGGACAAGATACTGGGCTTGATGGATCTTTGGTGTGACCCAGCCTGGCAGTTGGGATGTTCTTCTCCCCTAATTGACTTACCCACCCACACCACCCCCATCACACAGGAAGTTTGCGGCTGAGCTGGGAACTGAAACCTGGTTTCTAGAGCCTCCGACTAGCACTTTAGCCAGGCGCCCTTTCATTTTGATTTACCAACGGCTCATTCTGATTTAGCTTAAACTGAATCCTAAATGGACCTTAGCTAGGCCAAAATAAGTTGCTAAACCTGAAATAAGCATGTCCACACCACATTTTGCACTGGTTTAAAAGTCACACTTTAAATTATTCTGGTACAAGTTTCACATTTAGACAAGCTTTAACTTTTAGGTCCTGGCAAACATCTCCCACAAGGCGTTTTAATGCCCATCCAGTCTACAGTCTAATAAGCTGCTCCTCCAAACACATTATCCATGTATTGTTCTTCCCCTGTAAGCACAAAGCAAAACATCCACGAAGCGAAACATCCCATCCCTGTCTGGCTGCCAGGGTAAGCCAGCAATTCACTGAATGAGCATCAGCAATAAGCAGTCTAAGAAGCCAAGATACCTAGTGCTCAGACATCCTGGGAGTCCTTAAATCTGGCCAGTACCAGTCTGGCCATGTAAGCCAGCTCAGGAGAGACATGGGAAGAAAACATCAATCCTTTCCCCACAGCATCAGCCATTGCACATACCACAAACATGAGTTCAGAGGAGTGTGACCCCATATGGCACTGAGATTCCAGCACTTCACCCATCACCACAAAGGGCTTTAGTCACTGAACAAGCCTGCTGCCTTTCCACACTCATTTTAGGAAAGGGCTTCAATAAGGACAGGAAATTTACACTTCATGGGTTTAATTAGCTATAAAAATAAACATCAGTTCATGTTGGCCCTGATCCCCGGTGCGCTACACTTGTGTGAGGACGCAGGTTGCAAGGCATAAGACAGTCCCCACTCCTCTGCCAACAGGTTACCAGATAACTGAAAACAGGACAGGGGGTGGAGGTTATATGCACCTATATAAGAAAGTCTCAAAAAACAGGACTGTCCCTTTAAAAACAGGACACCTGGTCACCCAATTCCCTCCCCCACCCCTTTTTTTTTACAGCACCATGTACAGTCTTTCTGCGATTTAAATAGCAACTACCACAGTCCAGGAAATTGTACACACACCTTCCTTCATTTATGTTCATTCTTGCACAGCCTCCTTTTCCAACATAGCAACTCACACCTACTATGCTCTGAAGTTAACATGCATCTGAAATACTGGTTAACAGAGGTGCAGAGTAGAGATGACAGCCCAATACCTCTCAAGACATTAGACCTTGTGAGACCTCAGATTCTCATTCATGCCTCCTGTTTGGGCACCTTTATGAAATGAACTGTATCTCAGTCCACGTGCTGGAGAAACAGGAACTTCTATGCTAGGGAGCCATTTACTGGTACACTATACCAGCAAAGTATTCCTAGCATGGATGCAGCTCTACCAGCAAAGCTGCACTTTTACTGGTATGATTTAGTTATTCTATCCACACACAAGCAAATCCAAGCTATATTGGAAACAGTGCCTAGCATAGCTGCTTCTACACTAGGGGCAACTGTCAGGTCAGGGAATCACGTCTCCTTGCATTTCTGATGGACAAAGCTGTGCCAGCAGAAGCCTGTAGCACAGAGTCGGTCTTGGAAGGACACATGGAGCTGAACTTTGAGGCTCTATTCCGATGAGCGAGCAGGGTCTCACCTCAGGACTTTGTCACTAGGGCAGGGAAGGTTGAGAACACGGACACACACAGTAGGTGAACAAATACAGTGTCAACCTTTCACCAACATCTTGCCAAAACAGGCACAGGTTAAGTGTATGAATCAATGTGGCCATAACAAGCTTGTTGTTATGGATAGAAACACCCAAGATTTCATTCTGAGTTGAAAGTCAGTCAATTACAAGTTCGCTGTAAATTGCCACTTTCAGACAGTTTATCCCTCCTCATTCCCAAATTCTTATCCAAAGACATCCCTTACTGCACTGGGACACATACAATATCCCTCCTCTGCAGCCATCCAGCTTTATAAAAGACTGACTCCTCCACAGGCTTTATAGGGCTTCAGTCAGGCCCTACAATTTGACACATGTACACACGCAACTGACTCCAGTAGTGGTTGCATGCAGGTATCCAAGGGCAGTATTTGGTCCTGGACAATGCTGTATCAATCCAAAAACCCTTTACAAATATCCCCCACACCATTAGAGTAAGACCTGTCCATTCTGGTGGCAGGCCTTTACACCACAAGTTTTAAAGACACACCCAGCAAGAGTCCAGACACTAGAGTGTGATCGATTTTTAATTGGCCATCAGAGTCAATTCAGGATTTTGTCTGACCATAAAGATCTTCTTCACAAGCAGACATCAGTTCATCTCTCCTTTCAGATCCCAGAAAAAAAACAGGAAGTTGACCGTGCATCTGCTTTTAACACACACAAATCTGCTGACTGGAGGCAGTTAAATCCTTTGTACGATTCTTCTCAAAGCACTTTTCCACTTCCACACAAAAGTAGCGAGAAGCCACACGAAAGATGATATTTCACAGCAATCCTGTACCAGGGTGAGAGATCATGGAATGGCCTGACAGATTGGCATTAAAAAAAGATTAAGACTGAAAATGGGGGATTGATTCTCCCCCATTCTCAGTGAGTGCACAGCTACTTTTGAGTATTTTGCCCTCCAAGTTCAATAAATAATAATTAAATGAAAGACAAATATCATCTAACACCAAGAGCCCAGTTGCCACTTTTCTTCCCAGTTGCCATTTATCACTTTTCTGGTCTCCTGTTTCTTCACTCTCAGCCTCCTTCCTTCCATCATGGATCACATCCATTCTGCATCTCCCCCTTGATTATAGCCCTCTTCCACATCCTCTGCTCTCTTCTTTCTCCTGCACTGCACGCCAATCACCCCAGTTCTCTTGGAACCTATGAGTCAGCTTCCCTTCCTACCAAGAAATGGTTGATCCCTCATCTCCTGGAAAATACTTTAGATGCCTCAGCCAGAGAAGTTACACTACAATACACCAACTACATCTGGATTCTTCTCCACTACCATGGAAAAGTAAACATTAACAAACTGAACCCCAGAGCAGAACATCCCCTGGATCACGGGACCTTGGGGTCCCGATGAAAATCCATATCCTTAATGAATTAAGAAGTGGTAGCCAACAGTAAGAAGAGTTACTCCTTCAAGCAAGGGAAGCCACTAGATCCTCTCCCCTGCTTAGCAACAGATTTTTATGCCACAAAGACCATAAGCTACGGTACTTCCCACTCTTAGTTGCTTGTTCTCCTATTTATCCCCTGGGGCGGTCATGCCCAGGGCCCCTTTGCCACATTCAGCAGCATATCAGATGGCTGGCCACTAGCTCTGAGACACTTGGTCTATATTCCACATGCCCAATCATGCGCCAAATACCACAGATGGCTTCTGGTCTCATGTTTCCATCAGCAAAGAGGAATTTAGCAGCAAAGCTTTGCCCACAGGTGAGGCTGGGAGAGCGGAGCAGAAAAGGAGCACACCACAGACCATGTCACAGCTCAATCTTGAGGATAATTATTTACATTTCTGATCCGCCAGTAAACTAGCCAGAGAGGCAAACATCTTAGCAGATAGCACCCTAGCAGAGCCTCTCATGCCACACATAGCTGAAGTGGATTCTTAAACTAGGAAGTAGTAAACAGTCAGCCTGATTGACTGACACAGAATTACGTTGTTCTGTACATCAATACAATGAACAAAGTCAGCAGAGACATGCCAGGAGAGTGAATATCTAGCTGGGTTTTGAATGCAGGAGGGAGGGGCGAGTCTAGGGGGTGGAGGAGGGGCGAGGGCACTTGGGTATTTCCCCTGAACACAACACTCAACAGTAAACGTTTGCTCTGTCCGTCATCCACATGTAGCAAAAAACTCATGGCTTGACTGTCCCATCCCGAACGGTTTTACAGAGGTGCTATTTGACCCAGAAGTTTTGTAGTCATCTGTGCATATTCCAAATCCACTCTTACTGAGTTACTGACCTTCTGCATCAGTGAGGTCCTGTTTTAGGCAGTGCACGGTTTCAGATGCTGTCTTTTCAACATCATTTTACCATGTTCAGTGTAGCCAGCCAGGCCCTGCTCCCTAGTGTGGATTCAGGTTAATATCTTTCACATCTATTTAGCTAGCCCAGATGGACCTATAGCTGCCCCCCTCTCCCTCCACACCCTATGGGTATCTTGGCCAGATAAACAGGAGGTAGAGAAAACCACCTGTTTAGCCATAAATTTTTCCCCTAGCAAGGGTGAAGGTTAAGTGGCTAACCCCACCAGTCTCTCCTAATCTAGATAAGCCCACAGACAAGCCAGGGGGAAAAAATGGTCTGTGTGTTATAGCACTGGCATTGAACAAGACTGTTTCAATTCTCAGTTCTAATAGCAATTTCCTCTGTGAGCTGGATTTCTGTACCTCTGTTTCACTATCTGTAAAATGGGGCTATATTACCTATAAGGATAAATACCCAAGGGATGATCAGATAGCCTCATCACTGCTGGTATTTTAGTACCTGGATAAAGAGTTAACATGTTTTTAAAAGGTACACACACATTTTAGGTCTGATGTATTTAAAATGTTAAGGTATAAAAGTCTTACTTAGAGCCATTACTATAGTAATCTGGACAGCTAAATAAGGGTGTGTGGAACTGTCATGTTACTAAAATTATCTGGGATCATATAGATCATTGGTGCAACTAAGGTCCTGTAGGGGCAGCAAATCTTAGATAAAGGGGGTCATATAAGGTGTCTACGATCAGGTTATGGTCTGCTGATTATGAGTATGCTATCTGTATGTGTGTATATTTTTGTAGTTGAAGTTATGAATATTGACTCTGTACTGTCTGTCTTTCCAAATATTGTGCTATGCTGCTGGGGACGTTTCAGAGCCCTTGGTGTTAAGTGTTGCTCGCCATGCTTGATGGCCCATTAAGGATTATCAGCTATACAATGGACCCATTAAGGGAAGGCAGACACATCCTGTGTCTTAGCAAGGGGGGGCAGGAATTGCCCAACTGACTCAAACTCCATTTTGCTGTAAGTTTCCACAGCGAAGGACAAAGAACATTCCTGCACCTGGGAAGGATATAAAAGGGTGGTATCCCATCCCCATTTCGTCTTTAATCTCCAGTCTCCAGCCTGGCTCCTACTTCTGGATGGGACTTTGCTACAAAGGGGCGGTCTGGCCAAAGGATTGATGACCCATTCCTCCAGGGAATGTATTCCAGAGACTCTGATTTGAACCTGCAGTTATTCTACAACTGATGCAAGCCATTACTGCATGTATTTGATTTCCTTTAACCATTTCTAACCCTCACCTATATCTTTTCCCTTGTATAATAAACCTTTAGATTTTAGATTCTAAAGGATTGGCAACAGCGTGATTTGTGGGTAAGATCTGATTTGTATATTGACCTGGGTCTGGGGCCTGATTCTTTGGAATTGGGAAGAACTGTTTTCTTTTATTGGAGTATTGGTTTTTACAACCATTAGCCCCCAGGACAGGTGGCTGCTGGTGGTGATACTGGGAAGCTGGAGTGTCTAAGGGAATTGCTTGTGTGACTTGTGGCTAGCCAGTGGGGCGAAACCAAAGTCTTTTCTGTGTGGCTGGTTTGGTAACCCTTTAGGGTGGGGAAACCCCAGCTTTGGGCTTTAATTGCCCCTTCTGAAGCAATTTGTCCTGATCTGACACTCTCAGTGGGTCACACCAGGAACAGCACCATCACAGGAACACAGGAATTTTCAGAGCTGCTTTTAGATGAACACTTCGTTTCTTCATTCTTGTATCTGTCATTGGTGGTGGTGTTGGAGTCAGGGCTGTTTTAATATTTTCCTGGAGGAGCTCAGTTTGATAATGGAAAGCAGGACTGAAAATCTGCTTTGCCATTGGAAATCAAAGTTTCAAAGCTGTTGGAACTGTTTAAAAAGCACCTCTACACCTGAAGCAAGTGTAGAAACAAAAAAAGGTAACACCATTGTAATGTTTTCCCTACACCTCTGACGCTATCTTCCCCTGTGCTGATGCAGAGTCTTTCAATTTGACTCAGTCTCCAGTTGTCAAGATGGCAGCTTCCGGTGCCTTAACAGGTGAGAGTTGCTATTTCAGACTTCATTGCAGGATGTCCCTTAAGGACAATCTAGTTATGGAATTGGCCCTGAAGGGCATGCAGATCGGAGAAAGGTGTTTTGATCTTAATAGTGCAAGTGTGAAAGAAGGAGTCCTCCTTTCAAAGGACATGCTTGAGGCTTCCAACATGTTGGGCCAGGCAGAATGACCAAAGTAGTCCCATGCTGGCCCACTGGGGCATGAAACACAGCATCTGAGTGCCAGACAATGAGAGCCACAACATGAAGTAGCCTCAGGGATTGGTGTATTTTTCTGGGCAAAGATGGTGGGATCCCAGCCTTTACTAGGGCTCAGACAATACCACCACAGCTAACTGGATGCCCTGCCTGGTGGCAGCCCACTCAGAAATCCCCTTCCTACACTGAGAATACAGCAACCTCATTGCCGTTAGCTAGAGACCTAACAGAAGAGGCTGTAAACCTCAGGGGACAAACTCCACCCCCCAACTCAGCTGCTTGGAGTGGAGACATTAGTTGCTCACAAGCGCAATAAAGATGCTAGCCAAGTCAATAGGGAGGATGTAGAGGCATGAAGCAGACAGCCTGCGTTTTGCAGGCAGCTGCCATTGGCCCTTCATGCAGGCTTCACACTCAGACTCCAGCCAGGGGACGGTATCCCACCAAATCCTGGAGTCTAAAAATATGCAGGAGAGCAGAGCCAGACGTGCCGATTTGCAAGGGCTCACGCCAAGCTGGTTAGGGAAACTGGGCCACAGAAGACCTCCCCTCTGCAGTGCCACCGCCAGAGGGGCAATAAGGCTGCTCCATGAGCTGCTGAGTCCACCAGGACTCCTCTGCCTAGAGCAGATGCTCCTGCCTAAGGCCATCCCCACATGCAATTCAAAATAAAACTCGTCTAGCGGCCTGCATCAGCTCGCACTTCCCGACAAGTTTTACAGAAAGCCCTGCTCAGGTCCCATGACAGCCCACGGCTCACCAGCTTGCTACCAAACACGCTACCCAAGTCCTGAAAGGGCAGGTGAAAAACACTCTTCCTAGCTTTGTTGCTAAAGCTTATGCAAGACTCCAAAATTTCCTAGGCTCACGTCCGCATACAGGGCAGGTAGGACTTTTCCAAAACGAAGAACGGGCTCATACAACAGATCTCAAGCACTCTATGCAGTTAAAGAAAACCATAACTGAAGGCAAACAGAAAAATGGAGTGGGGGCGGGGGAAAGAGACACTCTGCAGAAAGTCTGATTACCTATGGCTGCCCCACATGCAAACCACAGTCAGTGGCCTGGTGTAACCATGGTTCTCTCACAGCAGCCCGATAATGCATCAAGGCAAGTTGGACGTGGTTACCAAACTGAGGTTCGTGAACTGCTGGGGGTTCATGAAATGCTACAGAGGATTTCTCAGAGGGGAAAAATCCCTAACGGGAGACAGAGCTGTCCCTAGGGACCCCGGGCAGCATGGGGCCATCAGCCTGGAGCCCCTGGACTTCCAAGAGCTATGCACATCAAAGCAAGGATCTCTATCACACTGAGGAGATTTCAACTTCAAGACTCCTTATAAGAAATGGAAAGGGAGGTGGATTTATTTTTGCTGTTTTTAAAACTAAATAGGCAGCTAGTATTGTTTTTAAAATTACAAAGAACAAGTTTAAGCTTTGTTGTAACATGCGCTGTTTGCGTGGACTGCTCAAGACCTCAATGCTTGTGCAGGAAGAATTCTGAGTTGGCTTCTTAAGTAGCTTCACGCTGTTTCACATCATTTTTACTCCTTCATGAAACAGGAGCCTTGTCTTCTAACAGGCTTCTTCAAAGTGATACAAGCTACGAAAGTGAGATCTAGGAAGAGTGCTGCAATTTTCATCATAATAAAAATACTATAATGATAAACAAATAGTGTGTAATGAGCATGCCATAAAAACAAACTTTATATTTCCAAGATCACTGTTTTTATAATTTATACTCCTCGGGTAAAGGAGAAAATCTCTGGAAATATTCAAAGGGGGTTCGCATGACTTGACATTTTAGTGAAAAGGGTTCACAGGTTGTTAAAGTGTGGGAACCATTGGACTAGCTCAACAGAATCCTGGGATACTAGAGCTCTCTGCCCTATTTATGGAGCAGGTTCCAGACACACACACACACACACACCCCAGTCCATACGCATGGGGAGGGGGGAGAGGAGTGAGAAATCAGTGACTACTGTATTAGTCTCATGCAGAAAGAAATAAGTAGCATTTCCTAAAGAGAATGGATATAACACCACCAACACCGAGCCTCTTGTTTTGTACAATAGCTTTCAGAAGCCAGAAAAACCAAGGTCCAATGGGAGAGCCGTTTTAAATCAAGACAGGCATACTTGATCCTACAGCAACTGTGCTTGCCAGACAAGGTCAAATGAACAAAGTCCTGGCCCAGAAGGACTGAATCTAAATACTTAGAAAGAGTCCCAAGAATCAGAGACAGGCAATGAGAGCAGAAAATAGGGGAGGAAGAGACAGCCTTAGGGGAAGCAAGAAGAAATAATTTGCATTTCTGAAACACCAGAGCCAAAGCACTTTGCGAGCAACAGTGAAGACAGAAGATTTTAATATCTATTGTACAAAAAGAAAGACAAAACAGGTACAGATAAAAGTGACTCACCCTAAAAGTCACCCAGGAAGTCTGTGGCAGAGGTAGAACCAAGATCACCTCTCCCCAGCCCTTTAACTGTCCCTTGCTTCTCCAGTGAAGCCCTGTTTACACTAAGGAATTTCTCAGAGAGAACTTTCCATTACTATCAGGTCCTTTCCATGGGTGTCTGCAGGTCCAAGGTCCCCAACACAGGTAGAGCTGAACTAGCATTAGCAGTGAGGGGAAGGGATTTAATTATTTTTAAAAGAATTTTAGAAGATTCCCCCCCAGCACAGACCAGGCCTCAGAGTGTGGAAGTTTTCAGAGGAAGATTCCAGTCTAACTCGGGATTTCACAACTGGCAGAATTCCAGCAAACTAAAGCCAGACAAGATTCACCTGTTCTGAAGAGTTTTGCAATGTCCAGATTTGCTAATAAGGGAGGTGCAGCAATGCTCTCCCCCAATTACAGCCAGACTGCCTGGCACAGACATCATACAGCCTAGCTCAGGAGTGGGCAAACTTCAGCCCACAGGACCCTTCTGCTCAGCCCCTGAGCTTCCGGCCAGGGAGGCTAGTCCTGGCCTCTCCCCTACTGCCCCCTCCCTTGCAGGCAGTGCTGGGATG
>ML677396.1:4844124-5110516 GCA_007922305.1 Dermatemys mawii | reverse complement strand
GGTTGGGAGTTCTGAGGGCAGGCAGTCAGGGGGTGGATAGGGAGCAGGAGCCAGGCTGTCTGGGGAGGCACAGCCTTCTCTACCCAGCCCTCCATACAATTTTGCAACCCTGATGTGGCCCTCAGGCCAAAAAGTTTGCCTACCCCGGCTTAGCTCCTCATAGTCCCCCGCCTCTCCCATCCCCACTGTCTGAGAAAGCCTCTGTTTTCTCTCTCCTAAGTCACCAAATCAGCCATCTCCAGACAGCAACAGGCCTGCTTGTCATTTTCATAAGTCACAGTCCAACTGGCCTCAAGGGAAGATGTATAAATCCCATGTTCGAGCATGGGCCCTTCACCAAGGAGCTGCTTCTCAGTTCACATCACAACCTGGGGGAGCCACGGAGACTGAACAGCGGGAGAAACGGAAGAATCCATGGATCCCCTGGACCCAGCTCTTCTGGGCTTTGCCTCCAAGCTACTCAGGTTGTCGTCATCGCTTTGACCTCATGTTTGAGTAAGCGCTGGAGTCAGAGCAGTGTCAGCACATGGTTCACAAAAGTGCCAGCAAAGTGGTTAGGGGTGGGGGCACCCATTCACAGGGCGATCAAGAACAGTCTTGGCAAGGTACCTATACAAGATCTTTCCCCTGCTCCTGGTCCTTTATAGTCAAAAGTTCCATAAAGACAGACCCACCAAGACACTCTTCAAACAATTCTCTCCCAGAACCTTCCTTATCAGAAACAGGGCCTTAAAATAAGTCAGTCAAAATCAGGTGCACTTAACACAAGGTGTGGAGAATTCAGATTTTAGGGCCAGTATCTATAGGGCTCTCCCTCCCCAAACACACACTACAGTGACAACTGAGTTTAACCATTACACTTGCTTGTGTTTCAGATATCCTCCATTTAGTTTGGTCTCTGTAAACAGTCATGCCAAGTTAGTGAGGACCAAGAGCGTAACACATGATCCAACCCAACTGAAGACAACTTAGGCTGTAGACTTAATCAGGCCTATTCACATAAGCTGGGACAAACCAGAAACAGACCAGAACCCAGAAATTCAACATCACACTTCAGATCTTAAACAATAAGGAAGAGATCTAGTGGGGAGGAGGAGGAAGAAATGGGTGGAAAGGCAGTTTATCCCACAGTTGTTTACTGTGGGAACCAGTGCTGGAGACGGGACTGGAGTAGATGGACCCTGGAGCTGATCCCCTCTGACAATTCCCATAGTCCAAACCCTGGCAATTCCCCCAGACTGCTTGTGCCAAGGCCCAGCTCCTGTAAGATCACAGCCGAGCTTTAGGTCAGCACTAGGGGTCCATTTTAGGGTTTTACACCACCGACTATCACCACCACCACATCTGAGTGTCTGCTGCATAAAATCAACACTTGTCAGAGCTATGCCAGCAACAACTGAATTTGAGCAATTGTTAAGGGGGGGAGGTCTGAGCAACAGCTCCCCAAACCAGGGTGGGGGAAGTATATATACACACACACACTTTGACCAGATGGATCTCACACCTGAAGCAGGTAGGTGAGAAACCCATAGTGACACTGGGCAGGGAGACTGTTGCTAGAAGCCTGTTAGTACCTACCCAGCTTAAGCACAGTCTGTTACCAAGTCTGTTCTGCCTCCCCACACCTGCCCCTGCACAGACCCTTAACAGAGAAAGTTTTGTTCCTCCTGCCCATGATCCAAGGAAGACACTGCCCCATCCCCACCCCCTCCCTGAAAGGAGTGGGGAAGGAAGTAGAGGATAGGGGAAGGTGAAACAACAGACAACACAATCAAATCCCAGCTGGGCAGGATGGGGCTAAAAGCTCCCCCCCCCCCGTTTTACATAACAGAACTCCATGAAAATCCATCTCTTGAATGTCACAAATAATGAAACTCTCAGTACAAAGGGGGGGCGGGTGTCAGATGGGCTCAGCGTGGTCACACTGATCTCAACCTCTAAGGGTGGGGGGGATGGTCCAGGGGGAGCCAGCAAATCGGGAAGCGAAGGACGGAGGCACTGCGGCCGGGAAGCTCCCAGCTCTGGGGAGCGGGGGCCCTACACCCGGAAACGCAGTGGGCGAGGAGGGGGGAATGGCACTGCGGCGGGGAAGCTCACAACCCGAGAGGGGCGCTATTGCGGGAAAGGGGCCCCGCCGCCCGGGGATGGGAAGGAAGGAGGGTCTGGCACTGCCAGCGGGGAAGCTCGCAGCCGGGCAGGCGGAACTCACCGCGGTAGGGCAGGCTCCCGGCGAGGCGGGGGAGGAGAATGGAATGGGGGGGGGGTCTGGCACTGCGGCAGGGAAGCTCGCAGCCGGACAGGCGGAACTCACCGCGGTAGGGCAGGCTCCCGGCGAGGCGCACGGTGACGGTGCCGGCCAGCGGCTCCCCGGGGCTGTAGACCACTCGGCTCTCGCTCAGGCGGATCTCGAACAGCTGCAGCTTCCCCATGGCCGGGTCCCGCTGCGGCTCCGAGCTGAGCTGAGCGGCGGCTGCATCTCGGGGAGGCTCTTACCTGCTGCTAGTGACGCGCCGCGCCGCGCACGTCCCTGCCTCTTAAAGGGCCAGCGCCGCCCTCCCCCGGGGCGTGGGGGAGGCCGGGGGTGTGTCCCGCACCCTGCTACAGCTGGAGAAAGGGGGAGGGACCCGGCCTCGCCGCCTGATGCGCGGAGATCTGGACCCAGAGCCCGGGTCTGTTGGTGTCTCTCTACCCAGCTGCCCGTCTGGCTCCTGGAGATAAAAACCAATCGCCTGCAGCGGCCAGGGGCAAAGGGACTGGCAGCCAAAATGCCCCGTTTCCCTCCCCCGCCCCCGAATCGCGATGGGAGGGGAAACAGGGTGGGCGGGTGCCCCTGGAAGATCAGCGCCATCTGCCCTTGATTTCCTTGCCCTGTCCCTGGTCGCCCTGCTAGGGGGGAGGATGATGAGAATCCAGCCTTCCTCAGTTGGCTAGGGGGTGGTCCGCCCCTTGCCCCCACGAGGTGCCAGGTTGTGTGGACGCTCTGCCCTTAGCACCATCCACCTCCCTACCCTGTGTCCCCATCCCTGTTGTGTGTGCTGAGCAAGTCAAAATACCATTTGTCTAGCAATTGACTGGTGTGACTAGTGCTGGTGAAAGGCACCTCCTGGACACTCAGGCCGGGCTGAGGACAGGCAGGTGATGGGGACAGAACAGGGATAGTATAGACAGCAGCCCGCTGCATTTCTCAACTCAGACTTTTAGGAGTCTCCAGCTGATAGGACCCATTATTCTGTCTGGGGTCTGTCTCTGATGAGACTGCCAGTAAAGAGAGGGGCAAGACCGGTCTGTCGCGATGGTCGATCCTGTGATGAGAATGGCTATCCAGTAGGAATTGACTTGAAACCCCAGTTAATTTCACCTGGACCACTTAGCAGCCATTAGCTGGGGAAGGGAACCACTGTTGGTTGCCACCAACCTGGCTGGATTCACACTGGGGATTAAGGCCTGGGCTCTGCTGGCACTTTTCTGAAAGTCTCCTGCCCTTGCCCTAGCATTGGTACAGTCCCGCTAGTAGTAGCAAAAGGGTGCTCTGTCCTATTCATGATCCCATCCCTGGTGGCTTTCTTCCAAGGTACTTTACCAACACTAATAATTAAGCTTCATTACAACTCTTTGAAAGTCAGTAGGCATAGAATGACAGGGTTAGAAGAGAGCAAAGGACATCTCGTGCCAAGAGACAAGATTTGTTGTGTCTAAACCATCCGAGACAGGTGGATCTCTAGCCTCCTTATGAAAATTTCCAGTGAAGGAGCTTCCACAACCGCCCCAGGCAGTCTGTGCCATGGTCCTACTGTTCTTACAGTTAGGAAGTTTTTCCCGAGATTTAATCTAGATCTGCTCTGCTGTAGTTTGAACCCATCGCCGCTTGTCCTGCCCTCTGTGGCAAGAGAGAACAACTTTTCTCCATCTGTTTTAAGTTACATTAACAATTAACATTGGCAGCCTTTCAAATATCAGAAGACTGCTATTGTGTGCGCCCCCTTAATCTCCTCTTTTCCAAACTAAAGATTCCATCCCCTTCATCATCTTTGTCGCTCCCTCTGGATCCTTTCCAGTTTCTCGACATCTTTCTGTACATGGGTGAACAAATTTGGACACGGTACTCCAGCTGAGGCCTAACCAGCGCTGAGTAGAGCAGTGCTCTCACTTCCCATGACTTGTGTGCTATGCCTCTGTTGATATCACTAAAATTGCATGTGCATTTTTTGTAACAGCATCACATTGCTGACTCATGTTGAGGTTGTGATCCACCATGACTCCCAGATTCTTCCACCAAGCCCGTTCTCCCCCAATCTGTATTTGTGTGCATTTAAGTGTAGCACCTTACATTTGTCTTTGTTTAATTCCATTTTGTGGTCTATAGTCCAGTTCTCCAGTGTATCACCTTCTGAATTTTAACTTTATCATCCAAAGTATGGGCAGTTTGCCCAGCTTTGTGTCATCTGCAAACTTGATCTGGATGCTCTCTATTCCTACATTCCGGTCATTAATATAGATGTTAAACAACACCGGATCCAGAACACATCCCTATGGAATCCCACATGAGACCGCCTTCCAATCTGATATCATTATTATCCCTACTTTACACATGCGAAACTGGCACAGAAAAGTGAAATGGCATGCCCAAGGCCAAAGTGTGAATAAGTAGCAGAGCCAGGAATAGAAAATAGGCACCCTATTCACTGGTCTATTCATTAAGTATGCTCCCTATGCTGTAATACAACTGCAAGCTGTAAGTTTTATATCTCTTTCTGGATAATGAGTATTTTTCTTATTTGGATGGTTATGAAACCTCAGAATTGACTCTTTTGCCAGGAGCTACAAGAATCCATGATTGCAGTTCGCTTAGCAATTTACACGACATAACTATATGCACACAATGTTTTACCACTTGAATGCCAACTCACTCACCATTCCTTACTCCTCACCTCTTGATTGATTATGTTCTGCCCATAGGGTATGTATTCATAGACTATTTACATACCTAATTGTCTGCTCATCTGCACCTACATGTATGCACTGAAAGTACAATTCTTATCTATCAGCACATAAAGAAGCATGAGGAATGAAATTCACAACTAAAGCTGGTGAAAAAAAGTATGTTATATTCACATTTTAATTAAATAATTTTTGTTTAATTTGAAATTTTGACAGATTTTTTTTGACACAAACCTCTAAACAAAAATTTCAGTTTTAAAAAAATTGTTCTGAAATGTTTTACTGGGGGGGGAGGTGTGATTCCACTTTCTTTTATTTTTAAAAATCTCTCTCTTCCCCTCTTTTTTCCTGCTGAAAAAAGATAAATTTAAAAAACATGAGGAATCGGGATTCTCCATACAATTTTAAAGCAAATTTTTCATTTGGAAAGCCCATCAAAAAACTAAAAGTGTTGAGGAATATGATTTTTTTTCCTGGAAAAACATAACTGTTGTCAAAATTCCAGGTTAAAAAACAAATAACCACATCTGTTCTCCTTTGGGACCAAAGACACCAGCCTCTACCTGGGGAGCAAAGAGTGGCTGTATTTATGAAATAAAATGAGGATACCATTTTACACATACAAAGACCAGCAGTAAGTGCAAAATATTATTTAGCTATCTGTAACGGGGAAGGGGTAATGGTTACAGCACAGGAGTTTTCTTCTGAATCGGATCTAAGTCCTATTCCTCAGCCGTCCGTCTCTTCCTGGGTGACTTGGGCCAGGTATGTCACCTCTCTGTGTCTGTTTCTCCACCTACAAACTGAAGATGATAAGACCTACCTTGCCAAGGGAGGCTGTGAGGCTGAATTTGTGAGGCAACCAGTGACTTCAGTGAGAAGTGCTATAGAAATGTCCCTAAATAACTATGTAATGACTGATATGCATATACCCATAGCCCAGTTACCTGAACACATCAAGGTGAGGCAACACCTCTTTATCTTTAGTGCAATTGCAAATCATAGGACCATTTCCAGATGGTTTGTGGGTCCAGGAGTGTGCTGTGGGAGCGAGGCTGCGTTGTGGATTTCATATACTGATGAGTACCGTGCACAATTCCTTGGCCTGTTATCTTCTCTAGGCAATGTATTAACACTGGAAAGAAAGCCATACAGCATAATGAACCTCCCATAATGTCATAAGTCAGACACCTGAGCTACAGCCATGGTGGGAGGAGAAAAATACTAGTATAGACAAAGCCAGGGTAGCCAAAGCTTACAGCTGGGCTGAGTTGGCCTCTAGATTTATATCAAAAAGAAGATCAGGAGGTGACTTGATTATAATGTCTAAGCACTTTCACGGGTACTAACAGGACTCTTTAATCTAGGGAAGAAAAGCATAACAAGAACCAATGACAGGAAACTGAAGCCTCATCTGACAATCTTCTTCCCCCCCACAAGCCAGCGAATGTCTGGATCTTTTCTACTTCTGTTGCAGCCGTTTGTAGATGGAGCAGCAAATAGCAGCGTATTCCAGGTGAAGTCACACCGCTATTTATTTATATACCAATATTATAACATTTCCCTCCCCATTCTCTCTCCTCTTCTCAGCACACTGGAACATCTTAGCTGAGTTTTGACCACCACACTCTACTGTTGTTATTTATTTTTGACAGTACCACTTGTGGCGTTGGACCCCATTGTGCTAAGCACAGTCCAAAACTATAATAAAATCAAGCTGATGTCTTTATTGAGCTATTCTCTGTGACTCAGAGGTTGCTGCTAATCCTTGACCCCTCCGTTTAGCACCTAGGAACCCCAGCCACCAAGCAGGGCCCCATTCGTAGATCACAGAGTTTAAAGCCAGAAGGGACCATTAGATCATCTGGTCTGACCTCCTGTACAGCACAGGCCTTTAAATGTCACCCCTTTTCTGCCTTTCTCGGCCAGATTAAAGAGCCCTTTAGTACCCAATATTTTCTCCCTATCAAGGTCCTTATACGCTATTATCAATTCACCTCTCAAGCTTCTTTTTGATAAGCTAAAGAGATTGAGCTCTTTAAATCTCTCCCCATAAGGTCTCCAGCCCTCGAATAATTTTTGTGGCTTTTGTCTTCACCCTCTCTAACTTTTCAATCTCCTTTTTAACATGTGGACCATACACAATATTCCAGGATTGATCGTACCCACTCTGTATACAGAGGTCAAATCATCTTCTTTCTTCCCTGTTTAGCTATCCAAAGATCACCCACTTTTGCTACAGCCTTGTACTCAGGACTCATGCTGAGCTACATGTCCACTATGACCCTGAAAACCTTTCCAGAGTCTCCGCTTTCCAAGATAGTTCCCCGTTCTGTAGGTGTGGCCTGCATCCCTTTATCCTAAATGTGTAATGTTGTATTTGGCTGTATTAAAACATATTGTGTTTGAATGGGCCCAGCTTAACAAGTGATCCAGATCCTTCTCTAGGACTCCCCTGTCTTCATCATCATTTACCACTCCATTACGCTACTGTGCTAGGCGCTGTACAAACACAGAACAAAAAGACTGTCCATGCCCTAAAATGTTTATAGTCTAAGGGTTTGGCTACTTATAAAATGCTGCAGCAGTGCTGCTGTAGCGTTTCAGTGAAGATGGTACCTATGCTGATGGGAGGGGTTCTCCCATTGATTTAGGTACTCCACCTCCCCAAGAATTGTCCCGTCACCCTAGTGCTGTCTGTGCTTTAGAGCAGTTTAACTGCGTTGCTCAGGGATGAGGATTTTTCACACCCTTGAGCGGTGTAGTTACACCGAGCTGATTTCCTAACGTAGACCAGGCCTAAGTCCGAGACAAGCATCAACAGGTGGATACAGACAGTCGGAAGGGGGAAAACAAGGAAACCATGAAACAAAGTTGGTTAACATGATAGGCATTGGTTATAACACACCAGCTGCCCAAGAGTTGTCAGGTTTTCTGTAGGCCCGGCAAAGGAGAGTTTGAAGAAGGGAATCAGTGCCTATGAACAACAGAAATTGTTCCTTCCCATGGGCATATCCTTTAGAGGAGAATTCTAGCCATCCCGTGAATGTATTAGGTGCCTTATAGGTGCCCAATATTACTGTTTACTAACATTTCAGAATGAAGTCATCTGAGATCAAAGCCAATAGAATGGGCTCGGTCAAAGTTAACCTTGAACGTTCCAAGACGAAGGTGAAATTTACTCCATCCATGGAGCTAGCCATGGTCCTTTGAAAAGACTGACCTGAGACGGAAAGACTCTCTCTCCTGTTAATTTTGTTGGAGGACATGGTCCATTTGAAGTGCAACATCCTGGTAAGTTTCAACATGTAGTTAAGAGGGTGTGTGTGCACTCATAGGTTTATGCATGTACATTTGTTCAGGGGGGTGCATGCTCATTCGTTTATGCCTCTGTGTGTGCAGATGTCTCCATCCATGCATGAGTTCATGGATCTGGGCAGGCATGCTCTTATAGGCAGAGGGTGATTTGTTGTTTCCTTCCCTGGGACCCCCGATCTGCTTCCTCTCATGCAGACCAGCCCTCACCCTCCTGGGGAGAGGGCTAAGGGAGAGAAATCCCACTCCCTGCTAGTCCCCCCGCTTCCTGATTCACTGGATTTCTGCTCTCCTCCCTGATGTGAAGTTTCTCTTTGTGACTTTGGCATTAAAAGACAGAGAACAGGACAATGTCTAGATGGGAAATCTCTCTTCCCTCCCTATGCAGATCAGCCCCAGGCAGAGTGGAAGTTACCATTCATCTGTCTTCATCTACAAGCCCTGCACAGAGTAGGCCTCCCTCAGTCCAAGCTCTCATTGAAGTCAATGGGGCTTTGCCTGAGTAAAGACTGAGTTAAAATGGAGGGGCAGGTTGGGGTACCATTATTCCCACTGAATAGTTTGTTAGGCCTTGTCTGCACTGCAAAGGCGTGTTCCTAACTGAAGTTAGCCAACTTCAAGTCAAATGCTAGTGAAGCCAAGACAGCTGCAGCGCCGACACAATTTTTTTTTACATTGATGTCTCTTGGGGGGCACACAGACCGGTTACTTGGAGCCGGTGTACTTGGTAACAGCCTTGGTCCCTTCAGACACCGCGTGCTTAACCGGCTCCCCAGGCAGAAGCAGGCGCCCGGCGGTCAGGATCTCCTGAGAGGTGATGGTCGAAGGCTTGTTATAATGCGCCAGCAATGCCCTCGAAGATGTCCTTGACGAAGGAATTCAGGATGCTCACGGCCTTAGAAGAGATGCCAGTGTCAGAGCAAACCTCCTTCAGCACCTTGTACACGTAGATGGAGTAACTCTCCTTCCTTGGCTCGCGGCACTTCTTAACCCCTTTCTTCTGGGCCTTAGTTGCCGCTTTCTTGGAGCCCTTCTTGGGCGCAGGGGTGGATTTTGCTGGATCAGGTGTCTCAATGGATACTCACACAGCACAGAACAGGAACAGCAACGCCCAGTCAAAGACTATAGGGCAATCTGGGAGTCAGCTCAACCGGTTAACTTGCCTGAAAACTGCAACTGCCTTGTCTTGTCTCGGATCCCAGCTGGGGTTAGCCAAATTGAGCCAAGACTACATCCCTCATTCCCTGCCGGGTGCATCTGCACAGCAGCTGCAGGGGTAATCTTCAGCTCAGGCAGACAGCATGTCAAAAATCCTAGTGCAGCTGCGTGTGGTGCCCAGGAAAGAGTTAATTTCTCAAACAAAGATGCTTTCAGCAGCTGTGAGGAACCCTGTCCTGCCTCCCGGGCAGAATCAGCCAATGAACATTTCTCCTCATGATGTAATGCTTCTAGATTAGAGTCCTGTTGTGGGGGGTTCTGATGGACATGCAGAACCCCCCCCACTCCCAGGAGGAAAACCCTGACTGGGCCCTGACTAGCTCATCCCCCTGGCCACAGCGGGATGTTGTTCCTCACAGGAGTTTGCTTTGTTCAGTTATCATTTGATTTGATCTTACATGAGGTAACGCAAGCGATTAAAAGGTCATTGGAGTCTAGTTTAATTGGTCTCATCATGAGACTGATGAGTAATGCCTGACGAACCTGTACAATGAGCAGCAGGAGGGGCAATTAAAAAGTACGCCTTGCCGTGACACAGGTGATAAGTGCACTGACAGGTCTCGTTATGTGGATTAACCTGCACGGCGACTGCTTGTGGAGGTCTCTGGTCTAAAATGAGTAGCCAAGCGAGGCCTGTCTACACTGTAAAGTGCACTGGTGATTTTCTAGCCAGCTTGGGACATCATTGTTGGGCCTGGTTACAATAAAAACAACCGAGTTGTGCCCACACAGCGGCTTTCGTCGTGACTCGGTAGGGTGCGTTTGTAGCAGTGCATTGTGGGAAATCAGCTCTGCTCTTCCCTAGTGCCTTAGCAAATTGGCCAAGAAGGACCATGCACAGAGAGCAGCACAGAGAGCAATGTTGTACCGCACAGAGATCTACATGGCAGCAGGACCGGCCAAACGGGTTACACAGGGCCCTTGGATGATGAGTGGAACTGGAGAAAGAGGGTCAGGTTTCCGGAGGGATCAGGAACGCATGCTGGGCCATGCTCTTACTAGACAAACATGCGCCTTCCAGGTTAACGGTGGCCTCTGTGGATATGTCTACACGGCAAGGAGAAACCTGCTGCTGGCCCATGCCAGCTGACTCCAGCTCGCAGGGCTCAGGCTGTTACCCTGTTTCACTGCTATGTAGACTGCCAACCCCGGCTTGGACTGGAGCCTTAGCTGTGGGACTTTCCTGCCCTCCCAGGGTCCTAGAGCCTGATCTCGGACGTCTACACAGCAATGAAACAGTCCCACGGCTTGAGCCCCATCAGTCCAAGTTGGCTGACACGGTTGTTCTTTGCTGTGCAGACAGCCCCTGTGTATGCTCGGTAAAGAAATCTTCCCTGCAACTCTGCCTGCCCATTGCGTTGCTTGGAACCAATTAAACCAGGAGAGTCCGTCGCTCTGAAAATGAAAAGCAGGCCCAGCTGCCTACAGGACACAGCCACTGGCAGGGATGAAACAGTGCAAGTCGCCAGGGTGGCTGGCTGGGTATTAACCACATTGTGTGTGTGTTCACGGGTAGAGAGAACTATGTCATTACGGTTTATTTTACCTGTGACTAATGACTCACCAGAGCCTCTGGGTTTGGACTTGGATCTGAATCTAAACTTCGCCAAAGTTCAACCTGTTATATAGGTGGCCCTGGGCTGAGAAGCTCTGATCCAAATCAGAGCTTCTGGGGCCACATCCTCAGCTGGTGTAAATGGCCGTTCCGCTACTGAAGTCAAGGGAGCGACTCTCATTTATACCATCAGAGGATCTGGTCTCTCAGCATTCTGGTTCAAACCCTTCTCTACCAGTGACTCTATCTAGTGAACTTTCTCTACTGCCCACGACCCCAGCAATTTCATTGTAGGTCAGAACACTTCTGATTGCCCTTCTAATGGAGGAACTGGAGCATGGAGCTTACTGTCTGTTAGCGATGGTCTAGGTATCTTTGGTCCTGCCCCAGCAGAGGCAGATGGATTAGATGATCTCTCGAGGTCCCATTTCTGTCATTCTATGGCAGCCACTGTTGGTTATTTTTTTTTAAAAAAAGAATAACACCACATGCATTATCTGGGGCTTGTCTATTCCAGTGGTTCGCAACTTTTCCAGACTACTGTACCCCTTTCTGGAGGCTGATTTGTCTTGCCTACCTCCAAGTTTCACCTCACTTAAAAAGGTCTTGCTTGCAAAATCAGACATAAAAATACAAATGTGTCTCAGCCACATGGTTACTGAAAAATTGCTGACTGTCTCATTTTTACCATATAATTCTAAAATAAATCAGTTGGAATATAAACATTTAAGTATATCCTATATAAAGCAGTATAAACAAGTCATTGTCTGTATGAAATTTTAGTTTGTATGGACTTCGCTAGTGCTCTTCATATCGCCTGTTGTAAAATGAGGTAAAGCTCTAGATGAGTTGATGGACCTTTGGAAGAGCTCAGAGTACTCCCAGGGACACACATACCCCTGGTTGAAAACAGCAGATCTATTACCTTTTACTCCAAGTCACCTTGCCTCGTTAATGGAGCTAATGGAAATGGTAATACTTGCCTCTGTTCTAAGTCAGGCACATCTCTAAGCACTGCCTCAATGCACCGTCCAGTACTCCACCTGAAAAGGTTCCTTCAGTGCTTCCAGGGTGCCCACGCGTATTTGCTCCCCCTCCATGATGACAGCAGCCTCCGATTCATCAGTGTACATTAATGGATAGACAGCTTGCCGTTTTATAAACGAAGCAGATTGCAAACTTGTGGAACTGGGGATCGTGGCAATGATGGTTTAGGTCCCAAGTTGCAGAATGATTGAGAACCCCTCCCTCCTTTCACAGCCCTTCCCAGTGGATCTGTTCCTTGTTCAGCTGGGTTCTGATAGGCGGGCTCAGTATTAAAGTGACCGGGCTGGGTTTCTGTCAGTGATGGGGTTGGATAGTTTTAAGCAATCAGACTGTCTAACGTCAAGTAATTCTGCCTTGAGTTGCTTTGTGTTCAGCTCCTGCTGGTTCCATCTCCATGTGTCCAGTGACGACGTCTCCAATGCCACGCTCCTGCCCCCTCTTTCTGTCCTCACAGGCGAGGCTAGTAAACATCATGGATGTTTTCCTCACGGTTCCTGTCAAAGGTGGAAGCTGCAGAGCAGATGAAGGCATCTCTACAGCCTTCGCAGAAGATAATGTGCAGAGTGACCTAGTCCTCACTCTAGCTGATGAGCAAGGTGGTACAAAGGCCTGCACCTGAGATAAGCCATTATTCTTTCTTGTTCGTATTACACTAGCACTTCGCAGCCACAACTCAGGTCAGGGCCTTATGTGCCAGGTGCTGCACAAACCCACAGGCTTTGTCTAGCCTAAGCTGTAAAGGTGTGTGGTTAGATCGTATTAGCTAGCTTAACCTAAGGCCTTTTAAACCACTATGAAGACAAGGCAAGTTGTACTGTATCCAAAGAAGGCAGAACTAGGGGTGGTGGTGGGTGCTACCACTTCTCCTGGCTTGAAGTAGTTTCCATTGTATATAGGGTCTACAGTTTGGTTCAATGGCTCTCAGCACTCCCCCCCCTCCGCACTATACACATTGTTCCAGCTCTCATGACTGTAGCTGGCTGAGTTTAATTAAAAGGGGTCGGGGGAGGGATGTTCCCACAATAGGCCCTCTAAGGCAACACATAATAATATAGCAGTTGATCCCCTATTGTGAGGGAGCTCAGAGCCTGAAAGAAGGGAGCCAGATAGAGCACTCACTAGCTCTTAGGCGCAAGAGCAAGGAATGGGGAAATAGCCACGCTAGTGCTATTTTTTCACAGCACAGCATTCCCGATGTAATGCTTGCCAAGCATCGTTCTTCCCATGTCACAGGTGGGAAAACTAAGGCCCAGAGCCCTTAAGAGTCTGTACTGTAGTGAGTCAGTGCCATCGTGATTAGAACTCTGGAGGCTCCAGGGCCAGGCTCAATGTACTAGACCACGCTACTTCTGACTGCAGTGAGAAGTGCCGGAAGCCGTCCTGGTGACTCGGCAGGTGACGTTCATCCCCGTGAGTCAGGACAGATCATGCCTGTACAGGGCTTGGAAGATGTGAAGCATTATGTAAGCATTATGGACTGAGATTAGCCAACCATTGGCCCAGCACATATGATGTAAAGACAGTGTGCTACTGGCTTTGGCATGAGATTTAAACCAAAATTCCTGACCACTTATAGGTACTGGACATCATGTGAGATTTTCTCATGAGAGTCGAGGTACTAGTCTCACCCTGCTAGCCAAATTCCAGGCAGGGGGACTATCTTTGGCATACCTGAAATTCCCCCTGCATCTTTGTGGGATGTGATGTTCCTTCATTCCTCTCCTAAAGAATTGCTCAGCGCTGTTGTGCACCGCTGTGTTCCACCCCAGGCATGGCTGCATTTCAGGGGCAAGCAAAAATGCTGCTGATCTAGCACAGTTATTTTGTAAGCTGTTTCAAGAGGTTTTGGGACCAAAGGTGTTCTCGCAAATAAACTATTTTTATCACCACCCTTTAAAGGCAGCACTAATCTTCCGAAGAGAGAGATCTGATTTTCAGTGGGCCTAGTTTGGAGCAGTCGCAATGCTCATGAACTCCAGTTGAAAGAAAGAGCCAGCCAAGCTGTACAGCCAGGAATATGGACAAAGAAGCTATTATTGACATTTTAGTTCAGCTCTTTACTCATAACACCCTCTCCCGGCCAGAGGCTTTGACTAATGCTATTGTTAAGTGTGGGGGCCTCTCTATAACTTGCTTTTATAACCAGCTGAATTAAAGGAAATGCAATTCATAGTTATGAAAAGCACCTGAAGTCTGAGGAACTTGGAGACTTCTGTCCTGTACAACCCCCTACCCCCTTTCATCTGAGCATTTCCAGGTATGTTGCAAGGCTACATAGAAAAACAGCCTGACTACCGCCCCGTGGTGGTCACAGACAATTCTACAACCTGCCTGCGTTTCTTTGGAGAGTGCACCACACACAGTTTCCAGGCCTGAGGGGAGCTATTTGTCTGACTTTCTGCACCTCACTGCACACAGGCGGTGGCGCTGCGTGACTGCCACGTGTTTTGCAAACCTCACTCCTGCCATGCAGCCTACGGGGCGCCCTTTGCTGTAATAATCCAGCTCTTGAAGCAGTTACTTCAACTGAGCGGGATCAGTGTGGACAGTGCTGACCAGTGGGTAGAGAACGACAAGCTCCCTGCCCCCAGGGGCTTACAGTTTAACTGCTGGGTCATGTGTGCAGCGTTTTGCTGTCACCAATGCACAGCTTGGAGACCCTTTCTGTTGCAAAACCTAATACCCCAGGGGGTGACTGGGTTAAGTCACGGGGGCAAGAAGTTTGAGCTCTTGACTGAGTTTTATAAAACCTGTAAAAGTCAAGTTTGCAAACCAGACTCCACAAAGATCTCCCCACATCTGTCCAAAATCAGGAGCCAGGTGTGATCAAAGAGACATGTTACACTTGGACTCAGGAGACCTGGCTTCTGTCCCTGCTCAGGCCTACCCTACGGTAGGAAAGGTTGGTGGGTATACGTGGGGGTCATAGTGGATCATGAACTCCCAATGTGATGCGGTGGCCAAAAGGAGTCAGGTGACCATTGGCTGTATAAACAGAGGAAGCTTAAGGGGGACTGGAGAGGTTACCTTGTGCTGGTCACTGGTGCGACCGCTGCTAGACTCCTGTGGCCAGTTCTGGTGTCCACACTTGAAGGATACTGGAAAAGGTTCAGAGAAGAGCCATGAGAATGATCCAAGGATTAGAAAAGCCTGATAGTGATATATGGAGCGTCTGGAGTCTATTTAGAACAAAGCTTATGCTGAAATAAATTAAGGTGCCACAAGTACTCCTGTTCTTTTTAAAGGGCAGGTGGTCACAGTTTCAGCGTAACTGAATCAGCCTTCTCCATGGTCCACTCCAGCAGTGCCCAGTTAGGGCTCCTGTCTCCAGCCATCACCTGTCTCTGGGTAACAAGCCTTGTCCCACTCCCTTCCCACCAGGGGTTTTAAGGCTGCACAGCTCTCCGCCTAACACTGCGATCGCCCCAGCCAGCCAGTCTAACCACCAGCATCCGTGCACTGCTTTCTCTGCAAGGGCTATGGGCAGTGTATTGTCCGCAGGTACCCATTAGCACACAGCACTTCCCATGCAAGCACATTTATTCATAGGGCAAAAGCATTCCAGAGAAAACATATAAAAACAACAAACAGATTGAAACACACAACATACCGGCAGTCACCCATCAGGCTTAGGGGGCCCCTGTAAGCCAAAGTCTTTCCAACCCTTTCACAAGATGGGGTGCCCCTTGGACAGAAGGTCCTGTTTGTTTGCTGGCTCATAAAAAGGCTGCATCTAAGTGCCTTGGGGCCTTCTTTCTATCCCAAGTCCTTTCTTTGTCTGCTGGTTTCTGAAAACCTGGTTTCACCAGTATATGCAGCCCACGCCCCAGAGCACACCACCTCCCTGAAGGTGCTACAACCTCCATGCTTCACCTTAATCACTCCTGTAGTCAGCTGGCTCTCAGCCTGGCTGTGGCCTCCAAGTTTCATGCCCCAGGTCTTCTCCAGAACCCAGGCAAGTTCCCTGAGCTCACACCCAGGGTCCTTTCTGAGTCTAATTACCTCCAGGCCCTGGCATGCCCCTCAGGTGTGGCTATGGGGCACTGACAGAAAGCAGACAACCAAGGCTGCAATGTCTGTCTACCCTAAACAAGGAGGGAGGAAAGGCTAGTCGCTGGGCTGGGCTTTCTGGCAGCTTCTCTTCTTAGGCAAACTCCCCCACAATCTGTAGCCAGCTTCATCTTTTTAAGCTCCAAGCAGCCTATGTGCACCTAATTAGGAAGTGCAGGGGCTGGTTAAGCTCGCTGCTAGCAGAATGGGGTGTGTCCCATCCCAACTGCCCGCTGTTTCTGATTCCTGGGAGAGTTGCGGTGACCCGCCCCGGAGCGTTGCAGACAATCCCAGGCCCGCAGTGACACATAAACCATCCATTGACTTAATACAATAGGTTCCCCCAAAGACATTGCCTGGGGTTGCAATATCGGTCACAGAGGTTCATGGGTGATCAGATTATCGTCTATAAGTAACGATCACGGGAACAGAAATTTGATCCCAGAGGGCTGTTCAGTCTAGCCAACAAAGCTGATGTCTGGAAATTGAAGCTAGACAAATTTAGACTAGAAATAAGGTGCCAATTTTTAACAGGGAGGGAAACTGACCGTTGGAACCACTCACTCAGGGGCGTGGTGGATCTCCAGCATGGGACATTTTTAAATCAAAATGGGACATTTTCCTAAAAGCTCTGCCCTTGTTCAAACAGAATTAACTCAGGGAAGTCCTTTGGCCTGAGCTCAGATATAGGAGTTCAGACTAGATCATCACAATGGTCCCTGACGATCTTCTCATCTTTCCCCTTTTTCCCTGTTGTTTAAACGTTGCTGAAATGAACAGCTGGCGAATGCAGAGCAAACATCAAGAAATTATTCCCCTGGCATGTGGAACTCCCTGCCACAGGATGTGATCGCCGGATGGTCTCAAACTGTGACAATTTAAAATTCAGCGCAGAACTCCCTGAACATTTTGGGGTACCTGGATTAGTCCAGGGGGATGCAAGCAGAGTGGCGAAAGAAGAGCCGGCAGCCACCTGGTACGGTGACTTGCACGTAGCTCTGGAATCCTGTGTTTGGGGCAGGAGACACTAGAACAGCCCGGCGTGCTACCTGTTCCCTGACAGCTCTTACAGAGACGCCAGCTGGGCTGCGTCATTCGGGGCAGTCCTGCTGCTGGTTCTTGTCCCAGGGGGCTGTCTGCCAGCTGAGGCTACCAAAGGGTAACAGCACTCTGGTTGTCTCCTCCCACCTGTGCTCCCTATGCCAGGGGCTGCTGCAAGGAGCCGTGCAAAGTGATGGGAGTTTTATAGCAGGCCATTACTGATGCTCTCTCCAGGCAGACTAGAGCAATTACAGCCAATTGGGCAGGGGTAGGGGCTCGGCCATTCAGGCAGCCCCATATGAAAGGCTGCATCTGGATTCCATAGGATTTGCCTTACCAGACCAACCTGCTATCCGAACAGTGTCCTCCAGGCGTGCCCACTGCTCACAGGACGGTGAAAGAGCCCAGCATGCAGCTGGCCTGTTGAGCAACGGATGCTGTATGGAGGAGGGAAGGAGATTCCTTCCTGACCCCCGGTGGTGGTGATCCGTGCAGGCCCTGCCGCATGGTGAGTGCTCACTCAGCTCTTTTACCTGCACATGCAAATGTAAGCTATACAGCTACAGTACCCAGCTGGCTGTGTTGGGACGTATAAGTTACATCTCCTGCTAGGCTGGCCATCACCCATTCCCCCTGGCGATGCTGTTCCGGAGACACAGTGAATGATCAGCTCTCCCATGGCCTTGGCACTTTCCAACTGGTATTACAAACATAACAGGCAGCCTGGTCCCATATACGCTCCACACTTGGTTTTTGCCAACACCCCTGGGACTGAACTGGGGTTCTGCAGAGACAAAAGCATAAATTGTGGCTGCTTGAATGAAAGAGCTAATCCTGGGGTGGGGTGGGGTGGGGTTCGGGGTGGAACAATTCCTAGCCTCTGAAGATCAGTACAGAGAGGGCCCTGTAACACACTCACAAGTGGGTTACAACTATTTCCCACCCCTATTAGCCCCTCCCCACACACACACACTGCAGGCCTCCATCTGTGAACTCCAGGGAGAATCCTGTCACAGAAATGGACTTATGGCTAGAGATAAGCACAAATCTAAACCTTAGATCCAGGTACCCCAGAACGTGCAGGGAGTTCTGATCTGACTTTTAAATCGTCACAGTTTGAGATTATCCGGTGACCACATCCTGTGGCAGGGAGTTCCACATGCCATGGGAATAATGTCTTGATGTTTGCTCTGCATTTGCCAGCTGGTCATTTCAGCCAGGACCCCCCTGGTTCTCATACTGCAGGCAGGAAGTGAGGAGGGGGGCTGGGTGAGGCAAGGGCGTCTGTTTTCCACAGACTAGTCTCTGACAAGCATTACTGTGAGAACCACCCTAGGCAGGAAGTTGCCACCCAGAGAGGAGGCCTCTGCTGGGGTGAGAGAGAGGACTCACATGACAGAAAGAAGGAGAGGAGTAGAGGAAAATCATAGCCCCTGATGGGAGTGACTTTAATCCAGGCCAATTATAGAAAGGGAGGTGACTGAGGTTACATACTAGGTAAGCATGTGTTATTCCTGGCTGGGCCTGTTGGGGGCAGCAAAACATCCAGAGAAACGTGTCTGTAACCGGTATGTCCTCCAGGGACAGTTACCTACGCAGCCCGGTAAAGTCTGGGTTAGACCAGCTGGAGTCCTGCTCAGAAGGTGCCTACAAAGTAAACAGCTTGTTTTTTCCATCTCCACCCACCGGTGGGAGGAGAGCAGTCGGGCCGGCAGCAGGGGAAGACGGGAGCATTGCATTTGAGGGGTGCTTCTTGCAGGATCAACCTCAAAAGCTAGTGGGGACCTGAGTTGGCTTGAGAGGAGCCCACCTTGTTCTGGCAGCTGAATCCCAACCACGCTGCCCCTGTTGCGGGAGAGGCAAGCGCCCTGCTTGGGCTGCAAGGCCCAGGCTCATGAGACAATAGCCGGGGAAGGAGATCGGTTGTGCAAGCCAGGACGGCACCCTGATAGTCTGAGAGCTGGTGGGAAGATCTTGGCCCAGGCAGGAGCCAGAGGTGCTGGAGCCTGTGAATAAGACGGGTACGTGCAGGCGGGTGGGTGGCCTGCTTAGACGGTGCTGAAGAGACAGAGATGCTCCCCTCTGCACCTCACATTCAACTGAGTCACGGCTGGGGATACAAGACCCCCACAGGTGTCCATGGGGAGAGGCTCATGGATAGAACTCTAGGCCAGAACTAGCCAGGACCGGGAACGGCAGTCTTGGGACCCAGTTCCAGCCGGCAGAACACACAGGAGCAGGGCTCTGGGGTTTTGCCTGGCTCCCACCTCGGCTCGGGGCAGCCGACTGAACGGGGAGCGCTCGAAAGAGCGGAACGTGCTGAACTCTCTCCAAACCCATTGCTGTCACTCGCTCCCCGGTGTCTCACCCACAGCCAGGCAGGGCTCTCAGCACCTAGCAACGAGGACCTGAAGGAAATCTTCAGCTGCTTTGCATGCAGGGCTAGTCACTGGTTAGATGGTGCTATTGGCTCCCATAAGCTAGCAACCCAAGTTAGGGACAGCATGGTCTACAGCAGCATTTCTCAAACTGGGGTCCTCTAGAGGACTTGGGAGCCAGAGTTTTAACCTCAGGTCTCCCATAAACTAGCTGAATGGGCCACTTTTCTCTGGGTGCCTCTGTTTTACCATCTGTAAAATGGGAGTAATGATGCTTGCCAGACTAGGTGCATGGATGAGTTAGTTAAGACTGCCGTGGTCACGGCCTACACACGGAGAAGTTAGCTAACATTCCTTGCTGGCAGGTTGCAATGTAACACGTCTTTATTTCTTAGCATTCGGGACGATAACACGCAAGAACCCCCAAAAATCAAAGAGCGACAACAGGCTGCTCCCTAAGGCAACAAGACACAGCTCACTCCTCCACCTTACTTTAAACTGGCTCTATCCAGATTGGTCTGGCTGGCTGCTGACTCAGCTCACATGGCTTCCCTCCTGGCCTCCTAGCCAGCAAGCAGGACTAGGAAAACCATTTCACTTAATGGTAGCTTGTCCTTTTTAACCACTTTCCAATACACCCCAAAGAGCCATATTAAGTGTTAGCAATCTGCACTCCTCACTGGGGCCTTTGGGTGCTACTGCACTATAAATAATAGGTCATAAATATTCACCTGCAACTCCAATTCCAAGAGATTCCAGTGCTGGCTTTCATTCCTACCCCTCTTCTGGGCTGGCCTTTCTATTGACAGGTAGCATTTGGTTTCACTCACCTGGCATGGCGTGATTAACTCTGACCTCCCCCAAAAGCCCCCTGGCCTCAGAGCTGCCGTGTTTGTGTCTCATCTCCACCCAGGTGTTGTCAGCCCGGACGCTGAAAGCCATTTCTCCACGTTCCTCTGTCTCCTGCCAAAGTCAGGGAGAAGCTCACACGTGTCCAAAGGCCACGTGGCTGCAGGCAGGAGCGGTGTGGCGTGTGAGAAGGCCACTTAGAACCAATTACAACCCGAATGACCTACCTGGGCAGTAACACACCCAGAAGAAGGTGCTCTTGGCAGCTTCCAGGCATATGTGGGCTGGGAAGGTCCCTGCAGACATGAGGGAAGCAGCTGGATTTAATCCTTAGCTCTGCATCCATAAATCTCTTTGCCTGTTACAAACAAGGGGCTATGGAGGGACAGAGACGGGACTTACCCGGACTCACACAACCTCGGTGGCAGTGATGGGACGAGGATGCAGGCGACCTGGGCTCTCTCCACCAGGCCCCATTGGGCCCGATTCAGTCCTCAGCAAGGGGGTTCCTCCTTCTGCGTGTCACCAGAACAAAAGCCTCCATCTCTTGAAGCACAGAGGAGACACAGACACAAATCAAAATAGGAGCTGGCTCCAGCCACACACGGCAGCCATCGCTGGGGGGCCATTGGAAGAGGTGGGACGAACTGCTGGGGCTGACTGGTTTTCCCACAGCACGAACAGGAAATGACAAACATCATGGCTACGTCAGATCAGCATGGGTCAACTGCTCTGCAAATTACCCACAACTGCCTGGGCTCCCAGTCTGTGGGCTAGAGGTCTCAGGAATCCCAGAATGCCCTGGGCACAGCCTCTACTGTATGGCACGCACCCGCCCCAAGCCAGGTTTGCTGCGTGGCTGCGCTAAATGCCTCACAAAGAACATTTCATGCCATTGTTGTCTTGGCAATGGCTCCCTCACAGTGTCTGTAATGCCTAGCCACGGGGTGGAGATCTCTTCTGGTCAAAGGGACAATTTCACCATCAGTCCTGGCCATTTTTTTGACCAAAGATACATGCTAGAACATAACGTCTTGGGGAAGATTTTCAAAGGTGCAAATAACAGGTACGGGCCATGTCCTCAAAGGGATTTTGGTGCCTAGCTGCCATTGAAATCAATGAAAGAGAGGATCTGTGCTTTGGCACCTAAGCTCCCAGCAGCTTTGCATAGGAGTAGGTTGGTCTAGCAGAACAAGGACCCATCTAGGCCCCAGAAGACTTAGGTTCAATTCCTACTTCAGCCACAAACTCACTGTAGGATGTTGGATAAGTCACTGAATTGTCTCTGTGCCTCAGTTATATAAGGGAGATAATGCTTCCCTAGCACACAGGTGGATTGTGGTAAATAAAATCCACTAGGGACTGTGTTGATGCTACAAGTGGAGGGAGCTAACAAAACAGCTCAGTGTTCCTTTGAAAAATAAGTCTGTGTGTGTTTAGGTCCCCAAAAAGCTTAGCACAGGGAAAATAACAATGTTGGGCAAACCTGTTTTCCCAGGCGCTCTCTCCAAAAGCTAGCGGTGGCCAGAGAAGCGATTACAAAGAACTTCTCTGGTCCACACATTTCTTTATTCATTTCCCCCCCAACGTAAACAGCATTCAATATATTGCTGAGGACCATCCCTTCCCCATTAGCACAGGATTTCATGCTAATAAAGAGGGAACATTTTACTCATATTTGCCCTTTCTCGTTAGGAAGTTACAAAAAATTAGTAACAGGAAATTCTGGCAGTGTGGTTTTCACCACACGCTAGCTCAGGGGTGGGCAAACGTTTTGGCCCAAGGGCCACATTGGGGTTGCAAAATTGTGTGGAAGTCTGTGCCTCCCCAAACAGCCTGGCCCCACCTCTTATCTGGCCGCCTCCCACTTCCCACCCTGACTGTCCACTCGCCCTGCTCCTTGTCCCCTGACTACCTCCTCAAGACCCCCGCCCAAACTTCCCACATCTAACCATCCCTGATCCCTGTAACATGACTGCCCGGACCCCTATCTACCACCCAGCCCCCGACAGACCCCCCTGCCCCAGAGCACCCAACCTGCTCTCCATCCGCTGCCTGCCTGCCCCCTGTACAATCCCCCTGGCCCCAACCCAGCCCCCTTACGGTGCTGCTTAGATCAGCGTGTCTGGCTCTGAGCACAGCCAGACATGCTGCCCCACAGTGCCATGGCTCTGGGGGACAGGAGAAGGTAAGGGAGGGGCCAGGGCTGGATGTGGTCCGCAGGCCGTAGTTTGCCCATCCCTGCACTAGCTGCAGTGTCTGCTGTCATGCAGACCAGGGACGTTGGTGCATTTAGTCTACATTTGCTCCAAGCGGCATTTGGCCCTTGGATGCTTCTATTCTGTCCAGAACCAATAGAAATCAATAGGAAATTCTCACAAGGCCCCAGGTTGTGTATGTCCAATGGCAGCCTGACCCCCATTCCGAGTTCTCGATTCATCATGCCCTCCACTCTGAGGGAGGGGCCCCTGATTTACACATGTGCAAGAGCAGAATCAGGCTCTTAGGGCTTGGTTACACTTGCACTTTATAGCGCTATAAATCCCCCACGAGCGCTATAACCTCCTCCCCGTCCACACTGGCAAGGCACGTAGAGCGCTATAACTGCTGAGTTATAGCGCTATTGTTAATCCACCTCCGCACGGGGAATAAGGGCTGTAGCGCAGCTGCTGTAGCGCTACAGCAGGAATGTGGACACCCACTGCGCTACAAGTAATCTCTGGAGATGCCTAGAGCCATTTAAGGCAACTGACGTCTCTTCCCTTTGTTTTGAACTCGGCTGGAGGAATGCAGAAGTACCTCTTTAGAGTTTCTCAACTCGGCAGATAAGCAATGCAAATGTTTAAGGAGGGAGCCTGTGTGAAAACAAAGCCCCCTGTGAACGGAGGCTCGCTGACAGGCTTTCAGAAAAACCACTGTCTCTCTCCCTCCGCATACACACAAGGAGTCCCCCCTCATCTAAAAAGCACGTTGCACCCAGCTGAATGCTGGGATACCTGCCCTAATGTGCTGCTCTTAATGCTGCATTAAGTGCCCCACATGTGGCCATGCTATACCGCTGACACATCTGAGTGTGGACATACAATAGCGCTATACATATTACTGTATAAGGGGACCGCTATAACTAATAGTGCTATAATCTTGTAAGTGTAACCATACCCTTAGTTACTGGCCCTAGCCCCATACCAGACACAGAGTCACCAAAAGATATTCAAGGATGAAGCAGGCAACTGGGAGTGGGTCCAGTATTTCAGAAATCCCACCAGCTGCCGGGCAGGAGCCTCAGGAAAGTGGCTTGCAATGGTCTGGCAGTTGAATGGGTGGGGGAGTGCTGTTGTCTGCTTAGCATCTCACTCTGATGGGCAGAAGCCCTGGGTTTTGTACCATGCCCTGACCCTGTGCTACCCCCTTGGCCCGAACCCGGCAGTGAGGCTTTTTAGAGACCTGAGGAGGTCCCCTCCCTGCAAAAAGCGGGTCTGAATCCAGGCCAGGACTCTCGGGTTGTATCGGGTTCTCTGCCCCAGTTATGGTGCAGTTAAGCCTCATGGGAGCCCAGCCTGCCTTCTGCACCCTGTAGCATTTCCTTCACAACTGGCCTGGCTAGAAACTTAGTATTGTTAAAAGCAGATAAGCTTCAGTTCTGCAAAAGATAAAAGCAGATCTGCTGGGGGAGCTTCATGCTGCATCATTCTAGGGGTGCAGTATTATTGCCTGTCTACAACAAGCCACTCAGCCCAGCCCATGGAGAAGTACGGGTCATACATTTGCATTTATCACCTACATCCGATCTGCTTTTCCTGTGCCCTGCCCTTTGAAAGGAGGCAGAAATTAGGGGCAAGGTTGTCAGATGCCTTGGGTATCCTACAGCCCTTGGCTTCCCTTCAGCCAGGGGGCCCCTCTGGGCACTCACCCCTTGTCTAACGCTAACACACCCGCTTGCTGAGCGAGTGACAGGCCAATGCCACTGCACTGAAACGCTCCTGCCAGGCTTTTAAACTGCCCTTTGTGAATAAACGCTGGAGGAATCAAGACGCAGGCAGCTTGATAAACATTGCTGAGCCAAACCCCGGGGCCTGGCCCTCATTTCCTTAATGGGGAGTAGGGCAGAACCAACCTTGATGGGGGATGGGTTAATAGGACTTTCCCCAGAGACTGCCTGCCTTGGCTCCTTCGTACACTTCAGGCCCCATTGAACTAAGTCCGACTCTCGCAGTAAAGGGAGCCCTGCATCATTAACTAGGATATTCAGGAATCAGGCCGCAGGGCCGGCTGCTGAGTCAGCTGGCCGCACCCTGCCATGCAAACGGCTGCCAGCTGCTCACCAAGGCCCAGTCGTGTTTGCTCAGGCTGTACGTGCTCTGTTGGTCCCACAGAGAATCACGTCCAAGGCGGATGGGCTTTCAGCTTCCTGGAAGCGAATGGCTCCAGGGCCAGGCAGTCCCGCACTGCCCAGCCTGTTGAGGGCTGGAAGCAGGACGCCCAGACCCTGTGCATGCTGCCCTGGTGCCATGCAGCCCCCTGTAGGAAATACAGCCATGATCCAGACTGGAAGGAGGCAGTTACGGAGCCTGGGGCAGTAGGGAGGAAACGGAAACTCTTCTTGCTTCCTTGCAAGGAGGTAGCTTGGTGCACTTTTGTACCAGAGACCCGATTCCTACAGCCCAAGCACTTGCTCCATGGGGAAAAATGGCTAGTAGGGGGTTCTACTTAGGCCAGCTCTGGCTGATCAAAACCATGTTCAACAGCTAGGACATCAGTGTCCCTTGCTAGGCATGTCCTGTCTGCTGTTCCCATGAGCCAGGGCACATCCACTGGTTAGCATATAGGACGTTTGCTGCCACAAAGGTGGTTAAAAGCAGAGTTACAAATGGGATGGCGGGGGAGGAAGACATCCCCAGGGCTCAACCAGATTTGGGGGATGGGGAGCTACTGGGCTGGGAGAAGGGACAGACCAACATTGGGATTGGTCTTGTTCCCCTAGAACAGACAGGAAGCAACCTCAAGACGCAATCCCATTCACTCTGGTTAGGCCCCCTCCTGCCTCATTTCTGGCAGCCAGTTGCCAAGGTCGGAGATACCGCCATCATCCCACTTGACTTCACTGCACTTGTCAGGCCACCTGGTGTAGTGATCCCACCAGGTGTCCTGTCTGTGGTAAGCAAGGCCAGGCCTTGGCCAGCAGCTCTCAGAGGTGCTGCAGGAAGCAGAGTTACTAAAGGTTTGTAGGACCAACGCCTCTATTGGTGCCTTTCAGATAAGAAATACAACCAAAGGTTCTGACCAGCCTGGTCATTAAAGATCACACAACACTTATCTTCAAGGCTGCTTCATTATCTTGGCCAAATTCCATCACAGGCAGCCACACATGGATACCTACATTCCCTGTCAGCAGTTTTACTTGGAACAGGTGTCTTCGCCCCCCCACACCAAGTTTCCTAACCAGAACCATTCCTTCAGGCCATTACCACTGCCCGCTACTGGAAAGCTGCCACGTCTGAGTGATCCCAGAGTCAAATCTGTGGAGAAACTACAGAAAAAGGCAAAAAACCCTTATTTATAGCAGAGACTGGCTGATGTCAGCCAAGAAGTCTATTTATTGTTACCTTACCATACAAATAGGGCAGAGGGGAGTGAGGAAAGGCTGGGGGAGGGGAGGGGGAAAGAGCGAACAGATTCAACAGCAGCAGCTTTTACATAGGAGTCTATGTACATCACAGTATAAAGTCAATTAAAAAAAAATTAAATCCACATTTTAAAACCCCCACGTGCGTGATCTAAAACCAGTAACCAGGAGTTTGGCTGAGAACTAGATGTATTGCAGGGAGGGGGAAAAGGAGGGAGAATCTATCTAGACATTTTTTTCTAAGCCACCATTTCACAAGACCAGAAGCAAAGTTCTAAAGAGTCTGGACTTTACAGCGGACCAGGTCACAGGTTCATGAAACCCACGTGAGAAACCGAAAACCAACCCACTTCAAGGCCTCATTTGTCTGCATAGTCTGTCGTTTGCATCCCCGTCTCATTGAGACACGTCGTCCTCACAATGGCCTCTGTGACGGCGTATGGGTCGCAGTTGGCTGCAGGCCGGCGGTCCTCAAAGTAGCCGCAGCCATCCTGGCCGACTTGGCGGGGGATACGGATGCTGGCCCCTCTGTTGGCCACGCCGGCGGAGAACTCAAAGATGCTCGAAGTCTCGTGGTACCCGGTCAGTCGTCTGGAGTTGTCTCTGCCCCCTCTGGGGTCGTACACGCAGATGTGGTAGTCATGTCGCTTGCTTAGTTTCTCAATGGCAGCTTCAATACATCTAACCGACAAGGAGAGGAACAGTTTAACACACTGATACGCTGCATGCTGCCCCGTGGAACCCTGAGCTGTAGCGGAGGCTCCCGGGCACGACCACAATACCGAGATCGCATTGAAATCAAGGGCTCTTTGGAGTGTGGGTTGTAAGCGTGACGGAGAATCCTCCCAAATGCAGCTACGCAAGCAAGACACACACACAGGGCTTCAGGGACAGGTGGCACCTCAGTCTCACTGTCTGGGGCACGCAACAGTGGTCGTCGGAGAACCAAAATGACTGAAGTCACCGGGCCCAACATGGGGCATCCGGATGAAATTCAACAGCCTGCATCATGCAGCTCAGCCCAGATTGGGAGTGCCCAAGCCCCAGCCCACCAGAGCATTTCATAAGGCCTGTGACCTGCTTTGCCACAATATACTAACGGATGACTCATTAGCATTTTGTCATTGTGTGCAAATTTTATGCGTGATTTCTTTGTTTTTAAATAGTAGTTTCTATTGTCTATTTAAATAGACACAAAACAAGCCAAACTTAAAATACAAATCAACACAGGGGACTTGAAATCTTATTAAAATATGTAGAATCTGTTTGGCCCACACCAGGTTGCGCTTAGGTTGTTGTGACCACCGTGTGTGATAAGGTTGGGCACCACTGCATTAGATAATCCAACAGTCCCTTTGGGCTGTGAAACTACAAAATCAGGTTTCTATCTGCTTCATGCAGACAGGTTATGGGGAGGGATTTCACCCATTATCTAGAAGTCATGTTTTAAGCCCCTTAGAAAGGTGCTACCAACCAGAATGACCCTAGACAGACTCCAGCCTAGCAACGGCGTTAACTCACTTGAGACCACCCTCCTTCCTCATCTCTTCTGTGCTGTAATTGGTGTGGCACCCAGCTCCATTCCAGTTGCCAGTCATCGGTTTGGGGTCCAACGTGGCCACGACCCCAAAGTCTTCGCAGACCCGGTGCAAGATGAACCTTGCCATCCACAGGTGATCTCCCATCTCGATGCCTTCACAAGGCCCAACCTGGAATTCCCACTAGAAGGGGAAAGAGGAGCATTAGCGCTAAGGTTTGGGTTTCTCCCTTAGCCTCTTGCTTTTGACTGAACCATGGCGGACTCACAGGCCAGTGAGCTATTTATCAAGGGTTTCAATCAGCCGGCTCCTGCCAATCAGCAACCAGAGGTTGCTCCACCCGGCATGACTAAACAGAGGCGCGTGTCTTCTGATGCCTTTCAGAGGCAACTTCATAGCATCTGTAGGCATTGCCCAGCCTAGCCAGGATCAGTGCAGACCATGGAAGGAAGTGGAGCAAGGAGCTTAGGAAGGCTCACTTCATTGTGGGTTAGAATCAGTTCAGGGCTTGTTAAGGTGCTGGGCAGACAACGCTGCAGTAAAATCCTCCACTTATCCCGAGAGCAGGTACAGCGAGGGTAAGATCTACCCCCCTTCCCCCCACTGACTTGCCAATGACCCTCAGCCCTATTCAACAGATGGCAGGGATTGGGGGTGGAGAGCTCGGAGGGAGGAAGAGAAAGAGAACCAAACCAAACCTCCAGATGACTCATCCCGGGTGCGCCAAGACTCAAGCCTTGTCTACATGGGAAAAGATGCACTGGTTCGACTTGGGGTGCAATTTTAAAATGGGTGCAGCCCTCATGCAGAATCAGGAATTAATTTGAGCTAATCTGAAATAGGAGGGCCCATTCAGGGTTGGAGCTAGTTTAAAAAAGTTACACCTTCAGGGAAGCTGGTGACCTTTCTCTTGGCGACCAAGCCTTAGCTGAACCAGGTCACCCGACTCAATGGCAAGTGACCGTGCTGGTGTAGAGGAAATCTAGCCTGCACAGTGACTTTCGAAACTCCTGCTTCCATTTTTCAGCACTGAAGACCAGGTTCTCCAGAAGAACATACTGTCCCTGGGTGGAGAAGGAGCTCATGTCTCCCTTCCATGTCGTTTTGCTGGAGACCACAGATACTCCCTGCAGACAGTTCTCTTTGGTACTGGGCAAGAGGTCAGGTGCTGCAAGTAAGTGGGGGAGAGGGAAGCTGGAGACTGGAAGAACCAGATCCCAAGGGAGAGCTAATGCTCGGAGCCTTTCCAGGCAGCGCAAGTTAAGTATTCCAACCCCCACTCAGCTTCCTGCCTCAACGAATGCTCCCTTGACTGGACCGATGAGAAATGCTCCTTCAGTGCATACCTGGGAGGGCATGACCTCAGCGTTGGTGCCACAGATCTTCACCCCGGCATAGAGGCACGCCTTGTAGTGGGACTCGACGATATCTCGCCCGTACACCTTGTCTGCTCCAACCCCACAGTAATAAGGCCCTAGAAGGGAGGCACAAGACACCACTTCACCAACCAAGTTAAGCTCGAGGGAGGAGCAATGCCCCTTCATGTCCCATCCCAGGAGCTTCTCTTCCAGAGCCGTTCCCAGGGCTCTGCTTCCTGCACAAGAGCCCCAATAACTAGAGACGCAACGGCTTCTCCTGCTCGGCTACAAACTGAGCTGAAGGGACTTAGACCTGCTCTTGCTCCTAGACTATCTCCCTGGCATGTCCAATTGCTGGCCTCTGCTGAGATCGCCAGCAACATGACCAACTGAAAGGGCTGTTCAGTTGTGTGGACATCTGCCCAGCCTATGGGATAGGCGCTGAGACCAAAAGCTGTTCCACGTGAGAGCTGCGACCAGCGAGCGAACTGACTGGAACAGTAGCTAGGAAGTAAAAAGCTCCAGAACCCATTCCCAACATTCTGAGCCATTTAGTCTCTGGCTGTTCCCTGGTATTCCCACGGTAAACTTGGTTGAAACATCCATTTCCCCATAAGCCTCATTTATCCTCTAGCTATTTCATTCCTTTAAGTACTTAGAGTTCCGGCAGAAAGACTGCACAAGCTAACTGCTCCCAATTAAATAGGGGATTTCCCAGTGTGGGAGTGGCAGGAAGAACGGAAACGAAGAACTGCTCCATTACAATGAGCTCCACCTCCAATGCTAGGCTGGCTTTTTGAGATTGTTCTGACAGCAAATGTTGCCTGTGTTTATTGCAATAAACTTGGAACATGAATGAGTGTTAACCAGTTGCAGTTTGCTACAGGTTTGCCTCGTTCAAAGGAGGCAGTTAGCTCTAGCGTACAAACTCAGAGGGAAAACAGATGTGGAGAATCAGTCCCAGTCAGGGGATCTTAAAGAAAAGAAGAAAACCCTCAAGCAGCATCACAACTTCCCAGCCAATCCAGTCTAGGCAGCCGAACCAGTTTGTGTGCAGGGGGTAGGGGAATTTGCTGGAGTGCTCGGCCTTCACACCACCTGCTGATTTTTTCCCCCCAGCCAAGTTCTCAACTCCTTGACAAACAAGTTCTAGACTAGAAAAGCTTGTGTAATCACAGGCGGTGTCAGGAGAGTGGTACTGCTGCAGGTCACAATGCACAGGTGTGCCACTTGTACTTGGCACAGTGTGGCCTGTAATTTAAGTTTCAGGAAAAAGCTGCATCCATGTGCCTGAGCGTGATAATTGGTAGTGTGGTTCGGGGGAGAAGCCCATGGCTGGATCAACACCTTCAGGAGGAGTTCTGGCTGTCTGAAGTGAGAACAGCAGCTGAATTATGTCAGCCAAGGTCATCACTGACCTCCACCAGTCCCACTTGGGATGGAAGAGCTTTTTTGCTTGGTTTCACTCATTCAGCCAGTTAAAACAGCCTGGGATGTAGACGCTGCCATGAGAACTGCATTGGGGATGGCAGGGCGTGTGTGGGGGAAAACACACCTGCACCCAACACCGAATATGAGGCACTGCCGACATGGTTCTCATTGCAGGATTGGCACCCCTGTCATGAGCTGCCAGGGCTCAGCACCGATCCTGTGGGGCGCTGAGTGCCTTTGACTGCCATAGAGGTCAGTGGGAACTGCTCCTCGTGAAGTCACTCCTTTCATTGGAGGAGAGGCACAGGAGCTGGGTAGCACTCTGCTAGCTACTAGGAGTCTGGGAATACGAGCAGGGGAGGGCATTCAGGAGAAGGAGATTCTAGCTCTTACCTTGTGGACCTGGGAACCCATTATCAGGCCAGCCATACGGGTGTCCATTAATCCCCAACAACGTGTACTCTTGCTCCATTCCAAACCAAGGGTGGCTGTCCTTAACCAAGTCCATGACTTTTTTACATGTGTGCCTCAAGTTAGTTTCTGGAAAGAGAAATTCCTTAATTAGAACTGGAACAGCCACCCTGAAGATCAGAACCCTCCAGCATCTCATTTAACCCATCGCCCAAGGGCTTTTCTTACTCGGGAAGACACCACTTGGTGCTTTTTCTTGCATAGCCCTCAATGAGCTACAGAGGGTTCTCCTCCAGCCAGCCCCTCTCTGTTGGGAATTTGCAACCAATATTGTTGCGATGAATTCATGACACTATATTGGTTTGCAAGGCAACAGACTTCTCATCTCAAAGACAGGACTAGGACAGCACTGGTTGTGGAAAAGCTGGGCTGAGAGGCTGATAAATCCAGACCAACAAGATGTGTTCAACATCAGGAAAGAGAATAAGGAAAGTAACTGGTTACACAAGGTCATCTCCCTCTAACCCAGAATAAAATGTTCTCTCCTCACCCACCATTTGCTTTAGCGCAAGAGGAAGACAACAGTGCTTGATTTCAAAGGGTGTGTGTAATTTTATATACAAAGTGCAAATTTAACCCCCTGCCCATTAAAATTGATACAAAAATCCACAAACATCTAAGTAGCCATGTGTCCTGGTGCCTCCTCCTATCTCAACACCTCAGTATCTGGCCAGCTTCCAAGTAGGTATGGATTTAGACTGCCACCAGAGGTGGGCAAGTAGTCTTCCCATTTTACAGATGGACAGTCCCTTAATCAGAAGGCAGCCATCTTCCCACGCTATGTACATGTCCCCAACCAAGGGAGCTCTCTTCCCACCTCACTGCTCCCCTGACAGCTTGCAAAAGCTGACTGAATGCCAGGGCAATTCTATCTGGCTTTCTCCCTCGTGGGAGTGGCATAGGAACCCACCAGTCTCTTCAGGACTGTTCTGTTGGCCCAAGTGAGACATGGAACGGAAGAATCCAGGTAAAGGGGAGAAGGAGGAAATGAAATAACAGGTTTTCCCGGTCACAGAATACAGCAGCGGCACGAACCCCCGGGATATGTAAATAATGACAAAGCACCAGCAACATTTTCTTTTAAGGGTCACCCTTAGAACATTATCTGGTGGGGGAGGAAAATGAAGAGACCCTCTAACCACGTAAGTTAGGCAACTTCAGAGAAAAGTCAGTTCAGGGCTTGGCCTTCACTGGGTACTAGGTAAGTGCCAAGTGTTATGAGCAACACTGGCTGCCACATTCCCCTTTGAATCTCGAGCTCTACCAGCATTGTTAACATGGGACAATAGATGCATTTAAACGAGCTTGAGAAATGGAGATATTGTCTCCTGAAGCTTTTCTGGGGGGAGAATCTGGCTCTGCTTCAACCCCAGAATGAGCCGCGGCTTAAAGAGCCCCAGGCTAGCCGCCAGGAATCAGCAGATTCCTGTATCTGTAGATGATGGTTGGCTAATTTAATGAAACAAAATATTGTAACCACAGGAAATTTGTAGCGCAGGACACAGGATCTTTCTGGATAGTTTTACCAGAAAAGCACTGCCTTCGTTTATCAAGCCAAATGCCCCTGGATTCAAGTTAGAATGAATGTCTCATATGCTTAAATTATTGGTAACCGACAAATCTATTAAACCGTATTACTTTAAACATGGTAACATGGAGATCACCTCCTTGTTTGACAGGATACAGCCAAGTGCATGGATTTAAACACTCTTGATTGTTTTAAGCCGTAAATTCCGTCATCTAAGATCACAACAGTTGCCTCTTGGAGCTGTATTAGTACTTGATAGCTGTCCCTAGCCTCTGTTTGCCCGAAGCCGGGAATGGATCACATTACCCTATGTATGTTACAAGAACTAACTTAGAGAGCCCACCAACATGAATTTACAGGTAGAGACCCAGGACCGAGCTTTCAAGCCTGCACATTGTTAGTAGATGGGTGTCTCAAAAAATAGGGCAATTCTTAAAGAGAGCCTTTGTCAGAATGGAAGTACAGCAGTAATTGACAACACAGGAACTATTTTAAAAAGTCCAGAAGTCAGGATTACTAGGATACTTCACACAAAAGTGAAATGCCAGAGTGTTAGTGTTTTCACAACCAACCTATCCTATCTTGGGCTATCCCTCAGATCTCCACCAGCCCAGAGAAAGCTTTGCATAGCCACATGTGGTCCCGACATGTAGGGGATCACCTGACCTTCCTTTGCCCTCACCGAGCCAGGAGGCTCCTCATTCATAACGACACCGCGGTCACGCTCAACAATGATCTGAGATCACTTTAGACAAGATCAGGAATCAATCAGCTTCTCCACGATCATTCTGAACATGGCAGGCCTGATTCCTGTTGTCCACCTGCCAGGCCAGGGTCAGGGATACAGATATAAGAGAGATGATCTAACTGCTGGAAGTCAGAGAAGCAACACACAAGATGTAGATTTTCTCTCTCAAAGGAGCTAGTGGAGCTTGCCAGCGGCAAGGGGAAAATCACTGTGAGTGCGGTGCAGAGCTATGGTTCCAGATACCTTCATCGAGCTTTGTTTACTGGCATCTAGGTTTTTATTTAAACTACACTTTCAATCCACTATCATTTCTATGTTTTTAAACCCTAACTGCCAAGTTTCTGACTCAACGCTCAATAGGCTGCGTTCTAGTCATCGGGTTACAGTAAGTATTCAGGGAGATTGTATATTTGGGAATACAGATTAAAATGACTTTATGCTGGCCTGGTCTACAAGCCATGCGATGACATCTGCCAACAGATATAAGCAGAACATTAGCTGCTTTTTGACTATGCAATGGAAGGATAACACCTAAGCTGGGTTCCTGAAGATAACCTACACAGCGACGGGGTTTTTTGCATGCCTAACTGCAAAACACTCGCCACTTACAGCTTTGTCACTGATTAGTAAGTACATGATCACATGCAGCTTCCCACTGACTTCAACAGGCATCGTGGGTGCTCAGCTCCACTGAGAACAAGACCTTAATATTTTGATGCCCATGGCACTTAGCTGGTGTGTCTGTTTGGCAACAGACTGGCTCTGGTAACAACCCATTTAGGCCAGCGCAGACAGGAACCTCACCTGCATGTTTTCTGTTGTATTTCAGGACCTCACACAACACTAGCTTGTTAGGGTCCAGACAGAAGGGGTCTCGGAACATCCTGACTGGTATCAAGAACATATCGCTGTTGGAGCCTTCTGCTTGGTCTGTACTGGATCCATCGAAATTCCATTCTGGGACATCTGGGAGCAAGAGCAAAAGGAAAAATCCCTCAATTTGATCATATTAAATGTTCAAGGATTTTGAGAAGAGATCAGTCAAGAGCCCAAGGAGGATATACTCCGCAACACGCCACTGAAAACTGCTTCCAAAGCTTTTTATATAGCTCTCCTATATCTACATAAAGCCCAGTCCTGTAGCTACTACTCCCATCACTGACCATGAAGGGGACAAAAATCCAGCAATAGCCCTAGGTGCTGGAACTAGGGGTGCAGCAGTACCCGCTCATTTGAAGCGGTTTCCATCATTTAAACTGAGGTTAATGGCTTTCAGCCAGCACCCCTATTACAGCTCCCCCTAACCTCTTTCATAGTGCAAAGAAAACAGTAGATTAAGACTTCAAACAGTTCACAGTCATTTTTAGTGACTAACACACCAGACAGGGTTAACAGCTCCATTCCAGCCACAGAGGTACCTCAAACTAGAGGTTTGCCCTCCAGTCCTTTGGCTGTGTGTCCATAGCACCTAGCCAAATCCCATTACAAACCACTTTTGATGGAATCCCATTTAAACACGCTTCTTGGAAATGAGCCCTGCTCTTAAGAGGCAAGGATGCAGCCCCCTCATCAAGTCAGCATGGATAGCAGGGAGATTACAGGAGAGCAAACACATTCATCCTGGAAAGTGCTGGCTATTTACCATACCACCCTGTATAACCAGGTGATAACATCCACAACCCTGTTCATTTACTTTGCATAATCCACAGGGGAAATGTTCCGTGCATAGGCTGCCAAATAAACCAACCAAACATACAGCAGCGCCTCATATAATGTTCCTAGTGTTACAGGCCTTGCGTCTAAAGCTCTCAGCTGCCATATTTTGCTCCATTAACAGACACAGGCGGGAGACCGCTCCAAATAGTTAACAGGCCCAGCTTTACCTTCTATACACTTGGGCTCCTGATCCATAGTTCGAGTTTTACAGCGGACTCCTTCCCCGCTGCCATCGATCCACACGTAAGTCACCAGGACCCTGTTCCCTTGGGGCAGCCTCATGTACTGGTCCCTGACCACCTTGTTCAGCTTGGAGCTGTGTGACACCGACATGGTGATGGATCTAGGGAACACAAGGCCCAGTTAGAGAGACCTGTTCCAGAACGAGGTGTGTGGGAACCATAGGGAGAGCAGGAAAAACTCCACTGGCTGGGGCTGGCAGCCCCCCCAGCTCAATCCTTGGGAGAGCAAGCAACTGATCTGTGGTTACAGTGGTAGTAACCGAGTGTGAACAGATGTACAGAGCTAGGCGCTTGCTCCATTTCCTCTCCAGGGCAGAGAAGAGGCTTTGGCGCCATTTCCTTTTTTAAAAACCCGTAGTCAAGTTGTGTAAGCGAGGGACGATTGACCAGAAAACCGGGGACGGTCCCGCCAGCCCCTCCAGCCCCGGATAAAGCCCCTCCCTGCAGACCTGGGGCGCGTTTGCGCTCGGCGCTATCCCCGCACAAGCTGAGGTCCTTGTCCCAAAGCGCCGCCTTTGTTGAACCCGGCCATGGAGGGCGGGAAAGGGCCGCTGGTCTGCGGGAAAAGCCCCGAGAGGGACCCAGCCCTGCAGAGAGGGACCCGCGGGTGGGAAGGTGGCGGGAGCCGGCGCGGGGCTTGTCCACTCCCGGGAGCGGTGCCGCTTCCCCGGGGGCGCTCGAGCGAGACACCCGCGTGCGGGAAGTTTGCTCGGGGGAAAGGGGGAGTCGCCGCAGGGCAGGGGCCGGGACCCCTGGCTCGCTGCGTCCCCTCCAGGGCTTGCGCCAGGCCAGCGGTCGTGGAGCTGCGCGCCCCGAGGCGCCTCGCACTCCCCAGGGCAGCCCGGCCCGGCCGGCAGGAGAAGGGACGTCTCCACGCGCGGGATCTCCAGCCAGCGGAAGCGGGACCCAGGCTCCCGGGCAGGGCGCAGCGTCCCGCCGGAGATCGCGCGGCCCCGGGGCAGGACCCATCCCGGGCCAAGGGCCGGAGCCCGTGGTCCCCCGTGCTCCCCACTTACCGTCCCTGGCCGCTGCTACCGCCGCTCCCCGCCCAGCTGCCGCCTCTTATAGGCGCCCCAGCCAGGCAGCGGGGCCTGGGGCAGCGTGGGGCGGCCGCTCCCCAGCTGATGCAAGAGCCGGCAGAGGGTTGGCTCCCTTCGCCCCTCCCCAGCTAGGCTGGCCCCACAGGCCGGGGGAGTCACTTTGCGCTCTAGTCCCCCCCCCCCACCTTTGCGATTATTCCCCGCCCAGGCTCCCGGAAGTTTGTAGCAATTTTGGTTCTTTGATCGTGTTTTCAGTTTGTTATTGTAGGGTCGCTCGGCCTGAAAGGCGACTGGGAGGATGATTTTGGCGCTTGCCCGTGGAGTCAGGTCGCTGGATAGATCAATCAGGTCGCTGGCCGGCAGGAGAGGAGAGGTGCACATAGGGCAGGGGATGGATTTTTCAGAAAGCTTAAGGGGAAGGAGGAGTGGAGGAAAAGGGGGTGCTTGGGGCAGCAGAAGGGCAGCAGTTATGACCTGTGCATGGAGCATCGTGCAACACAATTTTAAAACCCTTTTAAAAACTTTTTATAAAGCTTCAGTTCCTGGAGTCAAGCGATCTAGGAATATCCACTCGCTTTTTACAAATATGTTTTATTCCTCAGGGTGGCAGGGGGAAAAAATGACACCCAGACAGCAAATAAAAACAAAATAATTTTAAAACATTCATTATTTTTAAGCCAAACTCATGATTTTCAGGGACCCGACTCATGACTTATGGCGGTATGACCTTGGCAGTACTATGGGATGTACATTCTTTCTACGTGATCGCCACTTCGAACATGGTTTCTGGATCAGTTCTAGCCTGGGCTGGGTCTCTGGTTGGCGGGAGCATGGCTGGACCTTAGAAGTAGGAGATGGCAAAAGCTGCTGGAGAAATGATTGAATAAGTCTGCTTGAAAAGCAGCTTGCCATTTTTAAAGCTTTTTCATTTAAAAACAAAAAAAAACCCAGATGAGATTGATCTGTCCTGAAGCATTTATCAGATTCCCAGTCCCAGTGATATAAATCAATAGGTGACACCGGTGGATGAAATGGCAACGTTGGCCAGAGCTCTGCCCACCTATGGCACCAAAACTAGATGCCCTTCACAATAAATTGAGTGCGGCTTTCTGTTAGAGGAGCAGTCTGCTTGGGTGCATGTTTTGATCAGTCCCGAAATGGGCATTTTGCATCAATCAATCAAAAAAATAAAAGAGAAAAAGACTCGCCGCAGCAAGTCTCAGAGCCCAGCTCTGCAGACTTGAGCTTGGTGCTAAAAATAGCCCCGTAGCTATTCCATTTGGGCTCAGAGACCCATCGCCTTCACCAGTTTTCAGAGCCTGAGTGGGAACAGGCTGATTCTTAATGCCCTAGCACAAACTCAAGTCAATAGATCTAGGCTCCGAGATGTGCTTGAATTTTTTTGTTTTGCAAAGTGGACAGCCCTAATAAGGCTTCTGCGTCATAATGAATACAAATGGGGAAGTTCACATCTTCTCTGGGTTACTGTTTCAGGATGGCAGCAGACTTGCCTTCCGGTAACAGTCTGAAGGCTATCTTTAGAATCAAAGGCACCAGGGACCATTTGTGTTAAAAAAACACAACAAAAACTTCGAGCAGACTGGAGCAAAAGAGTGACAGCTGTTAGGCAAAAATACTGGCTAGCACAGCACTGCAAACTTGCCATGTTCACCCTCAAGCCTACGGGCACCATTCATAAGTTCAAACCAGACACTTCTTCAGGCCCCAGGCATGGAATGAAATGGGATGTGTGTGTGTGTGTCAAAACCAAGGGCTTGTTTACACACACAAGCATTGGTTTAATTTAAGCATGTTCACAAACCAATTTAGCCCAACGGGCCTGTAGCAGGAAAGTCTGCTGACCAGCTAGCCTCGTGGCCAGTTCATGGCCTTACAGGTTCTGCCGGTCTAGTCCTCCCTGAGAGGCCCCAGCTGTGGCCTCAATTACTGCCCATACTCTGAGTGCTCTCCCAGAGTTCATCACTACAAAGGGGGAGACCCAAGCCCCCCACTTTACCTCATCCTGAACCAGGAGTGTCTCAAAGTCTCCAGCTCAGTTATGGAGCAACCCCAAATTATCCTCAGATCACTTGCTCCCAGTCTGGAGCTCCTCAGTTTGGGGGGCGCGTACAACTCATTCCTCCTCTTGCCTGTGGTACCAGTGTCCACTGGGCACAGGCCTGGAACATGTGTTGAGGGATGAAGCCTCCTCATCCTCATTCAACATGAGGCCTGCATCACAATGTGCAACCCCATCACAAGGTGCAACTGTTGTATAAATGGTTATTTCAGTGCAAGAGGGACTTATAGCTGCAGTTTAGCTTCAATCAATTCCTAAAATTGATTGAAGTTAGACAGATAACCCTCTTTTCAGTCAAAAGAAGCGTGTCCACACAGGGGTGTGTACTCGTTTAAATAAATTGGTTTTAAAAAATCACATTTCAAATGAAGCCTGTGCAGATGTGTGTGCAGAACAGTCCCCAGTGCAGAGGCAGGGTCGATGCAAGGATATTTTGCACCCTAGGCAAAACTTCCACCTTGCACCCTCCTCCCCCACAGCTCCCCTTCCCTCAGAGCATCACTTATTATAAACTTATACACCCTTTGTAGTCACGTATACTTCCTTCCTTCATTCTTTTATATTCTTCCATTCCTTCATTCTTTACTCGGTCATACAACAACTGACAATATCAATATGACAAATTTCAATAGCCTACACATGCATATTCGCACATAAACATATACACTCAAATACTTAACATACACGCACAAGTGACACAAAGTATTAGCGAAATGACGCAGCAGCACTTGCCAGAGTCTTAGATCTGAAACAACTCAACAAAAATAGTTTGCTTCAGTTGACAACCTCTGAAGACTAGTAAACTCAGCATTATAAACAGCCTGTCAGAACGGGTAACGGCTGCGCGCGACAAGAAAAATGACGTAAATGCCGCTTTGTATGGTAGCAAAGCAGTACGCTTCTGCCTGCAACGCAGAGCTGGTGTAGGCTATAGCTGTAATGTACAAGAGAACAACAAGTTAAAATGCAAGTTGAACGACATTTCTCTTCTCTTTATTCATTTGTTTTCAAGCAATAGTGTAAAAAAAATTTTGGGCACCACTTTTTGGCACCCCCAAATCTTGGCGCCTTAGGCGGCCGCCTAGTTTGCCTAGTGGTTACACCGGCCCTGCGCAGAGGACCAATATTGTCCAGTCTTGGAATTTCATCACAGGGCTCACGAAAGTTGGTGGGGTTTTGTTTTCTAAAAAAGGCCGAGCTCCTGGATTCATGGGATTACAGCCTGGTTTGCACTTTAAACATAGGGTGACATATCTCTGGGGTTCAGGGGTACGAAAAATCCATACCCCTGAGCATTGTTGCTATGCCTATCTAGCCCCTAGCGTAGAGGCAGCTATGCTGATGGAAGAATGCTTCCATTGACCTAGCTAGTCTCTTGGGGAGGTGGAGTTCCTATAGGGATGGAAAAACCCTTTCCATCGCTGTAGTCTGCGTCTACTCTACAGGTTACAGCTACGCCACTGTAGCACCCATAATATAGGCCTACATGGGACTCCCATCTTTAATTTAAAAAAGTAAATTTTAACCCTCTTAGTTTCAAAGAAAAGCTTGATAACATAAAAGCTCAGCCTCCCCCCGAAAAAAACAACAACCCAACAACAAAAAACCAAAACCCCAGTGAGCAAAGGGCCACCTCAACATTTTTTTAATCTCATGATTTTTGGGGCCTGACTCAAAGACATTTGTATGAGCTCACTTCAGTGAAAGAATAGTTAAACATCTCTAGGCCACTGCTTTGCCTTGACAGTTAAAAACTCTAGCCACTAAACACCAATTACCCCTTACTGCTATTGAAGGGGAGGCAAATAGTAGAGAACTATAAAGCAACAATCCTGTTTTTCCTCGGAAGGCACTTCGATTGCCTACGATGATAAATGTTTAGAGACAAACTGGGTGAGGTAATATCTTTCTTGGGCCAAGTTTAGACGGATGAGACACAGAAGTGTTTGCTCTTGCACAAGAACCAGGAAGTGTAGCTACTGATCACAACAAAAGCAAATCTGATTAGTGTTTTGGACAGCAAAACTGTACTCAACTGTGAGCCAAAAAAAATCATCTCTGCTGTAAGCAAGTGCAACTTCGTTGGAGTCATGCCCACTTACAAGGCTCAGATAATGAGAGAGCATGTAGGAGTGAGGATTTGCAGAGGCCCTGAACGAAAGGCTGACTTATTCTGCATCAGCAGTAGTACTGCTGTGGTAACATTTGCACCGAGTTCTCCAAACTGAACTCAGTTTCAGAACTTCATATCTTTTGAGTTGCATCAGTACATCTATATTAACAAGGCTGCAGTCCATATGCAAATAGGCAAACTCCAGTGGGTTTTCTATCAAACCTGTGATTTGATAAAAAAACAACAACAACAAACCAACCAATAAATATTGTTAGAGAGGTTTCAACATTCCTCGTGGCAGAGAATGTCCCAGGGACTCCCATCCTCTCTTTCTGTTCCAGATTAAATGTGCGGTTGGTATGAACTTTGGATGAGTCAGTCCTATTTGCATCAGCCTCCTTAGCTTGTTTATAGCACTCCCTGATTGGGAAACTTCCTTGTTTGATTCCGGTGATGCTTGTTATGTTGGAGGTGGAGCAAAGCAGAAGCCCTGTGGCTGGCTATTCTCCAACACAGATCTCAGTGGGGGAAGAACTTATGCTCTTACGATGATCGAAGGTGAGGAAAAATGGAGGCATGCAGCCTCAGACACTTCTAAGACTCTGGGTTATCTGAAATATCGAAAATGGACGAGAAGTTGTAAAGATAAGTAGTTAGAGAATCCCACAGTTTGCTGCCATTTCACATAGTTAACAGTGTCAATACTGGAAGTAGCAGTGGAGGCTTCAAGGAAGTTTCCCTGCCTGACGTCAATGAGGTTTTTCCCCCTTCTATGAATACAGCTCAGTCACCTCTGGCCTCGATGGTTCATCCAAGCTCAATCTTTCTCAAGAGGATTTTTTTTGGCCTTTGGAATGCACCAAATTCCACCCATTGTGGTATCTATAACCGCTGTACCTTATTCCACCTGCTCATAGGGTGAGCAGATGTCCCGATTTTATAGGGACAGTCCCGATATTTGGGGCTTTGTCTTATATAGGAGCCTATTACCCCTCACTCCCCCCCCCCAATTTTTCACATTTGCTGTCTGGTCCCCCTACCTACTCATTCCCTTCCGCTTTGTCATCGCTTCATTGTGGCCAAAATCCTGTAAGGAGCTCTTTGCACATGCAGGAGTCTATCCACAAAGAACTGCTTGCAAGATTGTGGCCTTAGACCGTAAGCTATTTGGGGCAGTATCTTTTGGTGTCTGGAGGCCATCTTGTGCACAGTGGGTGCTAAATGAAGTTGTTTAGTAGTAGCAATAAATAGTGTGGTTGCTGTGTTATAACAATGCTGCTTTTCAAAAAAGAATCTCTGTGAATAAAGCCAGCCTACAAATGTGTTATCCCCAACTCTTACCAACTACACTTTAAACCCCACCAAAGCGGTTTGGGATCCTCCAGCATTTAATTCTATAAATGTGGGAGTGGGTTTTTTGTACCCCCTTTTGCAAGACACCCTTAAAAACATAAAAAAGAAAAGAGACTGCTGAAATAGTTGTAGTTATTGTTTAAAACCTCCTAACTCACTTTTAGAACAAAAATAATCCACCTGTATTCTGAACCCCTAGAATTTCATAGATAATACATTCAGAATCATCCTCTGTATTCTAATCACTGGATTCTGTGGGACAACACGTGATCAAACAGGAATGGGAGTTGGGGGTGGCAAAGATTCAGAAGAAGGGCAGCAGGTGAGGACAATGAACAGAGAACCCCTGACAGTGCCCGTGATATAACCAGGAAATGGAAATAGGCCCGACACTCAACAAGCTAATATCCCTGGAGTCTGAAGTCTAACTATGGCTCGGAGAAAGTGTGGGTTGGAGACTTCCTCCCATTATCTACTCTGCCAGCCTCTCTCACCACTGAACTGAAGAAAATTAGGTTTGTAAGAACTTCTGGGTAGGTGAAAATATACTGACAGGCAAGAGACAGCATGTGGTCATGAAAGAAGAATCAGACCAGACAAACCTAACAATAATCTGTGTTGCCAACTCTTGTGATGACAGGGTGATTTATGGGATTGGCAGTGCTGCGGCATCCTGGGACACAGCTGCAAGTCTGCGAGGCAGAGGGAGGGCGGTTAAAATCCCAGCTGTACCAAGAAATAGTCCATCTCGAAGAATACAAACACTATGTGTCTATTAACTGTTTGCTCTGCAGTGGCATCTCGTACCCAATCACGAATCAGAGCCCCCTTGTAGTAGGCACTGTCCTCCACCTAATTCTCCCACAAAAGGCAGTCCTTGTTCCAAAATGCTTACAGACTAAGTGATAATCATTAAAGCACCAAAAGTCTGCTAGCTGTTGGACGAGAACGAAAAAACCCAACAACAGGGTTCCTGTTCTAAAGTGGTTAAAAATCTAGATACTGGACTATTTCTGTGCACACTGTGGGACTAAGTCTCATCTCACACTGGTCTAACTCTACTGCCTTGTGTAGAGTTACTCCTGATTTACAATGGTGTCAGTGAACTCAGGATCAGGCCTAGATCCTGTTGATTGTAATATGATATTTTGTCCTCCAAGTGCTTTCCATCTAAGGAGCTCAACATTCTTTATGAACAATGTTTTTAGCTTCAACACACCCTTGGCAGGCAGGTACAGTAAATATTATGCACCAGGAGGAAAGCAAACAAAAGATTAAGTGACTTGCCCAAGGTCAGACACAAGAGTTCTGTGGTGGAGCCAAGAACAGAATGTAGATGTCATTATAGCAGCAAAAAGTCACTTAGATTAAATCTTCAAGAAACTTTTCAGAAGACAGTGTCATTGTAGTAGAAGCCCAATTTTACATGCAGGCTTTTTCAAGATAAAGGAAGCTGGAAGTAGAGAAGCAAAATTCTGTTTTATTGCTACCAACTAATAGCAAAGACAAAATAGAACCCCATTGTCAATGCTCTTCGGTGGCTAGAAACAAGCTCTGAATGTGGCATTCCAAGAAGTAGTGCAGGTCTTTTCAGAGGTTTCACTCTTATTAGAGAGAATGCAGTGGAGGATGGTGTACATCAACAGGGAAGTTCATAGAATATCAGGGACCTCAGGAGATCATCTTCCAGTCCAACCCCCTGCTCAAAGGAGGACTAATCTTCAATTATATCATCACAACAGATTTTTGCCCCATATCCCTACATGGCTCCCTCAAAGATTAAACTCACAACCCTGGGTTCAGCAGGCCAATTCTCAAACCACTGAGCTATCCCTCCCTACTTGCTATAGTTCAGTGGTTCCCAGACTGGGCTTCATGAGTCTATGTGGTTCTGTGGATGGGTTGTTGGTCACATAGGAATGGTTCCTCCTCAGTTCCAGTTGCTAACTTTCAATCACAAGGAACAAAAGCTACATCGAATGGGCTTATATAACTCCTTTCCCATGTCAGCAACTGCTGGAGTTGCCAATGGGAAGGTAGAAGACCGCGAATAGGGCCCTGGGGTCCACCAGACCAATCTCTTTGCTACATTGTGGTCCTCGCTAGGGGAGTGCTGGAGATCTCTGCTGCTGTGACTCCTTCAGTAAGTTCGGCAGCGACCTGAAATACTTTCCACTGTTTCAATCGTTATCTCTCTGACTTTGAGACTTTATCTTTCAGGCTATTTTCTACCTTTAAAAGGAGGTACACCAAAGATATTATCAATGCATTTCTTAAAGCAAATACCCCAGGACTGAAAAATATCCATTAAAACACAGAGCTCAAGCTGAGCAAGTATATTTCCTTTCAGCACCAGCCTTTGAAAATCACCAGCTGTAGCAACATCAACATCCAAACCGCCTCAATTCACATGATCTACCAAACGTTATATCACCCAAGTGCATGAACTCATCCACCTCCACAATCAACTTATGAGGATGCATCCACCCTGCTCCCCTGCACGTACTCCTCACAAATCAGGCAGAAAACACACAACTTTCACTCTGACCTACACCACTTTATGGCCGACTGTTGGTAACAGGTTCATTTTGATGAGGTCAGAGTTAAGGGTGTGCGTTTGGAGTACACCTGGCTTAAGTAAAGGTGTGCGTTGTGGGAGGTTGTGTGCTGGAAGTGAAAGGGAGTTTGTGAAACAACAAGGAAGAGGAGAGAAAGGATATACCAAAAATTAAAGCTCAGATTTAATTATAAAACAGAGCAAAGAGGCTGTATGGAGAGAAAGAATGGTCCTGTGGACTTGGGTTTGATTCCCTGCTCCACCACAGGCTCTCCCTTTGATCTTGGGCAAGTCACATAGGCTCAGATCCTTAAAGGTATATAGATACCAAGCCACACTAAAGTGCCTAAATACTTTTGAGGATCTGGGCTGTAGTCTCTGGCCCAAATCCACAAAGTGCCATCGGCGTTGCTGCGCTGAGTATCACGGCGCCCGGAAAACTACAGGAACAGCCCTGCAATCCACAAAGCCAAGCCAGGGGCCTAGGCTCCCTATACAACTTATGGGGGAAGACAGGCCCCTTAGAATGCAATCCACAAAAGCCAGCACACCGGCAGGGAGCGGCTTACGCTGGCCAATGGGTGATGCCCACGAGAGGGTGTGTGCTGAGCCCTGCCCCTGTCATGGAGAAAGGCGCCTAAGGCCTGCTGCAGGGAGGCGCCTATCTCAGCTTCGCAATCCACGACAGGCACCTGCTGCTAGGAGTCAAGGAGCTCAGGTGCCTCGGGAGCTCCTGAGGAGAATGAGTTCGGTTCATGCCTCACTCCACACAAGACACCCTAAGGAAGATGAGGGTTTGTTTACGATAGTTTTTAGCCCAGTGGTTAAAGCACTTGGCTAGAAGGTGGGAGACCCAGGTTCAATTCCCCCCTCACTGCCATGTTTCCAGAGTGCATATTAGCTATTGAGTAGGGCAGGGGTGGGCAAACTAGGGCCCACGTCCAGCCCATCAGACCTTTTAATTTGGTCCTCGAGCTTTCACCGGGAGCAGGGTTGGGGGCTTGCCCCACTCTGCACATGCCATGGCTCCGTGTGGCTCCCAGAAGCAGCGGCATGTCCCTCCTCTGACTCCTGTACGTAGGGGCAGCCAGGGGACTCTGCACATTGCTCCCGCCCCAAACACCGGCTCTGCAGCTGTCATTGGCTGTGGTTCCCAGCCAATGGGAGAATGCAGAGGCGGCGCCTGCAGACAAGGCAGCATGCAGAGTCCTCTGGCTGGCACCACACAGGAGCCAGAGTGGGGACACGCCGCTGTTTCCGGGATTTGCTTGAGATAAGTGCCACCTGGAGTTTGCACCTCTGACATCCTCCCAAGCCACAACCCTGTGCACAAGTCCTGGTTCTCCTCCCATGCGCCGAACCCCTCTGTCCCAATCTGGAGCACCCTCTTGAACCCCAAAACCCTCATCCCTGGCCCTACCCTGGAGCCCTCACCCCCTGCCACACCCCAACCCCCAATTTTGTGAGTATTGATGGCCCACCATACAATATCCATACCCAGATGTGGCCCACAGGCCAAAAAGTTTGCCCACCCCTGAGCTAGGGGATAGTCTGCTGTGAGGCTCCCTCAGTCTCTCCGGTTGAAGCTGCTCTGCTGTGGTTAAATAATGGAAGAGTGGTTGGAACTGGGGGACAGGACCCAGGGTGTCCTGCCTTGCAGCTAGGTGCCCTAACCACTGGGCTCCAGTGTCATGCTCTCTCTCTTGCAATGACAAGTATTTATCCTCAGTGGAACAGCTTGAGAAGGAGAGAAGAATATCCCCTAGCTCAATGAGTTAAGCACCCTCCAGGGGAGGGACCCAGGTTCAAATCCTCTCTCCCGCCCTGACAGAAAACAAAGGTGCAAAAGTGAGTTTAGGCATTGAGAGGGGCGTTAGCAGGAGTTTTGTGGATTGCAGTGGAGTCAAAATCAGGCCTTAAGGCACCTAAAGTTTGTGGTTTAAGAGCCTAACTCCCTTTGTGGGCCCCTTCTTTGGTGCTTGAGTTTCCTGCTCTGTACAATGGGGACAGCACCACTGGGTTGTTGTGAGGAAAACATACATTAAAGATTGTGAGGTACCCAGATCCTATGGAAACTACTTCAGACTAGAGCTATACTGGGGACTGCATAGCTCAGATAATCAAGGGAGAGGACTAAGGTGGCAGCATCTCTACTATACAGAGTCCTGGTCCAGTCACACATGGAACAATATGTGCAGGTTTGTCTCTAAATCAAAATAAAGACAGATTAGGGAGAAGGCAAAGAGCAGGGTCAGGGTGGGGAAGACCGGCACAAACACCGTAAAAGGATTAGAAGGCATGATGACCCAGGAAGAGAGGTTATGGGAACTTTACTGTATGCCCAGCTTAGAGAGAGACAGAGCTTTCTATACTGGAAGCAATGGGAAGGCAATGTAGTATTTAAGACAGAAGAGGCTGGACTCAAAAGAAGCAGTGGCCCGAAAGTGCAATAATGTACATTTCTTTCAACAGGGAGGTCAATGGAATAACTAGAACACTTTGCCTAGGGGAATAGTTGTTGGGATGCTGATAAGCGGTGTTCAAAGGTAGACTAGATAAAGTATGAGGGTCATAAACAAACTAGGGAAATAAAATGGCTATGATAAGGTGGGTGCATAACAGGTTCCCAGAGAGTAGTTATCGTGTGGTTCACCGTCAAGCTGGAAGGGCGTAACAAGGGGGGTCCCACAGGAATCAGTTCTGTGTCCAGTTCTGTTCAATATCTTCATCAATAACTTAGATAATGATAAAGAGAGTACACTCTAAAGTTTGTGGATGATACCAAGCTGTGAGGGGTTGCAAGTGCTTTGAAGGATAAGATTACAATTCAAAATGATCTGGACAAACTGGAGAAATGGTCTGAAGTCAATAGGATGAAATTCCATAAGGACAAATGCAAAGGACTCCACTTAGAGAGGAACAAACAATTGCACACATACCAAATGGGAAATGACTGCCCAGGAAGGAGTACCGCAGAAAGGGATCTTGGGGTCATAGTGGATCACAAGCTAAATATGAGTCATCAATATAACACTGCTGAAAAAAAAAAAAAAAGGCAGCAAACATCATTCTGAGATGCTTTAGCAGGAGTGCAAGAGACAAGAAGTAATTCTTCCATTGTACTCCACGTTGATTAGGCCTCAGCTGGAGTATTGTGTTCATTTCTGGGCACCACATTTCAGGAAGGATGTGGACAAACTGGAGAAAGTCCAGAGAAGAGGAATAAAAATGGCTAAAGGTCTAAAACACATGATCTATGAGGGAAGCTTGAAAAAACTGGGTTTCTTTAGTCTGGAGAAGAGAAGACTGAGAGTGGACATAACAACAATTTTCAAGTACATAAAAGGTTGTTACAGGGAGGAAGAAGAAAAATCATTCTTCTTAATCTCTGAGGATAGGACAAGAAGCAATGGGCTTAAATTACAGCAAAGAAGGTTTAGACTGAACATTCGGAAGAACTTCCTAACTATCAGGGTGGTTCTGCACTGGAATAAATTGCCTAGGGAGGTTGTGGAATCTCCATCATTGGAGATTTTTAAGAGCAGGTTAAACAAACACCTGTCAGGGACGGTCTAGATAATACTTAGGCTACATCTACACTAGAAACTTCAAAGCGCTGTGCTGTCCACATTAGCACTTTAAAGCACTCAAATTTGCAGAGCCAGCAAGTTAGAGCACTATAAAATGTAAATGTAGATAAATCCTTAGTCCTGCCATTGGTGCAGGGGACTGCACTAGATGACCTCTCGAGGTCCCTTCCAGCCATCATACGACTTTGTTACAATATAGTCAGAGTGGTGCGAGCTGGTATGTGTCCCCCACCCCCCAACCATTATATGATGGTCACGTCTGCATTGTTTTTGTAAAACCAGAAGGTTTGGAAGCCCTCCCCTGGAGCAAAAATATTGGTCAGTGACATATTAGCTTATATCAACAAGCCATACATCCTGGCCACTTCCTCCTCTCTTCATTCTTCAAGTGTGGTCAGGCACTTTTTCAGAGATAGCAATGTGCTAATAGTAATGCCATGAATCTTTCCTACAAGGATCTCAAAATGCCCTGAAAGTCATGTCTGAATGTCAGGCACTACACAATCGAACTCCAGCTCCCCGACTCTCAGGGTACATCTTCACAGCAATTAAACCCCCCGTGGTTGGCCCGGGTCAGCTGTAAAAATTGTATTTTTTTTTTTTTAAATTGTAAAATTTTAGGGTAAAATTTAGGCTGTAAAATTGCAGTGTAGACATTCAGGCAGCACGGAGACCCTGCATGCGGGGGAGGGTCTCGGAGCCCGGGTCTCTACGCAGCAATTTTCAGCCCAGCAGTCAAGCCCTGCGAGTCTCAGTCAGCTGATGTAGGTCAGCCCTGGGGGTTTTATTCCAGGGTAGCTGTACCCTAAAGTGCTTACATGGTCCCTCTTACATCACAGTCTATTGTATTTACTCCACAACATTCCTGTGAGGTACGAAAGCTAAGCACGAGTCCCATTTTACAGATGGGGCACAGAGACTAAGTAATCTTGTTCAAGGTCACTGAGGAGACCTGGAGGTAGGCTTCTCTTAAACAGAACCAGTGGAAGTGACACAACAGAGGGCAGGTAGCGAAAGACAAGCAGACACCATGAGAGGAAGGCCAGTCAAAACACCTGAACCAAACAGAATTTTACCATTTCCCTGCACAGAACATTGCAGGGGTGTTACCGACTAGGGCTGACCTCATATGGCTTATTTAAGATTTAAGGAAAACAGTGAAAATGAACTAAAGTCTCGCTGAGAGAGCAGTGTGTGTGCACCTCCTCCGTTACAGCCTGCAGAAAGTTGGAGACCAAAATGGCTGCTGATTCTGCTCCCCTGCAAAGGCTTTAGAAATTTAAAGGTGCAGTATACAGAAAATAAGGTAATTTGCTCTCACAGCTGCAGGCACACCACTCATTAATAAAAATACAGAGCCCACTAGATATGCAGGGAGTGGCTACAAAACTTAACACAAATTTTTTGCAGATTGAAAATTCCAATTAAAAGCGTTACCCACGGGAAACACACAGCAACTTCTGGCACCACCTGTGGACTGCACTAGTTTGTGGACAAATACACTCCGTGAAATAATTGGTTATTGTCTCCATTTGGCCAAAGGCCAGCCAACGTCTTTTTGGTCTGGTGCTAAGCTGGGGGCATTTCCCAAATTATGACTCTGGTACACAGCTGGGCCTTTGGTGGGAGTTGTAATATTTTGGTGAGATGTTTATACATGTTAGAGATTTGCCCAGGTTCCAAAGTTTGGGATGTTCATATCCGGGGCTTCACCCATCCCAGAGGTGGACACAGCTCCAAAATTTGGATCCATACTGCCTCAGACCTGACTCTATTCCACTCCCCTTCCCATGTTGATCGGGGATCACCTCCTGCACATACAAGAGAGAGACCAAAGGGCTTCATTTTCAGCAGTGCTGAGAACCCACAATGCTATTTGAAATGAGTGGGAACTGCAAGTGCTTAGCACCAATGAAGGTCAGGCCCAGAGCATTTGGGGACATTGTAATAAAGCAGCTGCCATGTTACTCTCTGAATATTGGAGTTTGGAAAGTCAACTGTACTGTGTAGGCCAGGGAATCCCCATGCCGCCTCCTCCTTATAGCTGCAGAACAAGGACAAAACTGATCTAGCATGTCTCTTGAAGGAAACAATTTCTACTAATCTCTCTAGGAAAAAATAGATAGTAACCAGGCAGCATGGCCGGGTGTGCTTTCATCTGTGATATGAAAAGCACATTTTTGAGAGAGACGGCTACAAACCAAGACCTGAGATCTGACCCCACCTGCCTGTAGATTCTGGGAAAACATTTGCCTGAATTAGAAAGACCCACCCATCTCCTGAGCTTGACCGGGTGCAGGAATCACAAAACGGTTGAAAATCATTAACACTAAGTTATTTGCCAACCATCCCCTTCTAGAAGGGAGACAAGAGACAAATGCTACTGATCATATTTCAGAACATGAAGTTCAAGGTCTTTGTTTTCTCCCTGTTCCAACATTTTCGGTTGTTGTTTCATAGGACTTACACAGTAAGGAGACTGTTCCTTTGTGTCAGTGCTCGGTTATGAAAGAAGCTAGAGAACAGAAGAAAACTGTCCTTCCTTGATGTTAACTCATTCTTCACTTAACACTTGTTAATATTAGGCACCCTTCATGAAAATAGTCTGAGCAGAGAGAGCGTTTTATAATAGCAGCATCAAGGACAGTGCCGGTATTCTTTTGTTTTCCAGAGTGCAAGACACAGGGTATGGTTACATTTACAAAATTATAGCGCTATTGCTTATAGCGCTCGCCTTATACAGCAATAATAATAGCGCTATTGTATGTCCACACTGAGCTGCTCCAGCGCTATAGCATGGCCACATTTGCGGCACTTAATACGGCATTAAGAGCAGCGCATTAGGGCAGGTATCCCACAGTACACCTCTTCCTGATCTGGTGCAATGGCTTGTGGTAGGGGGGGCGTCACTTGCGGGGCATTCTATATCCTGTTTGAACTACCCATGATGCTTTTTGGCATATCCCAGCAATCCCTGTGTTTCCTTCCACCTCCAGCGCCATCTTTCAAGGGTTTCAGCAAGGCACGCTCCGTCTTCCATTGTCGTGTGCTGCAATGAATCCAGAACTGCTGAGGGACATGCTGACGACTGTCGCCAGCACATCTCTGTGTGCAGTGGAGTTATTCCTTGACATGCAGGATGACAGTGATGATTCTGAAGACGAGATCGAAGCGGTGAATGCATTCGACACAAAGCTGCTTGTCTCATTAACGGACATGCTCACGGCTGTTGAACGCCGCTTCTGGGCACGGGAAACGAGCACAGAGTGGTGGGATCGCATCGTCATGCAAGTCTGGGACGACGAGCAGTGGCTGCAAAACTTTCGAATGAGAAAAGCCACTTTCATGGGACTGTGTGCTGAACTCGCCCCTGCCCTGCGGCGCAAGGACACCAGACTGAGAGCTGCCCTCCCGGTGGAGAAGCGGGTGGCTATGGCGATCTGGAAGCTGGCTACCCCAGACAGCTACCGATCGGTGGCCAACCAGTTTGGGGTTGGAAAGTCGACCGTTGGAGTTGTGCTGATGCAAGTGTGCAGGGCCATTAATCGCATCCTGCTACGAAAAATCGTGACTCTGGATAACGTGCATGACATCGTGGCTGGCTTTGAAGAAATGGGTTTCCCTAACTGTGGTGGGGCGATAGATGGGACCCATATACCCATTCTCGCGCCCGCCCACCTAGCTGAGGAGTACGTTAACCGAAAGGGGTACTTCTCCATGGTTCTCCAGGCGCTTGTGGATCACCGTGGGCGTTTTACTGACATTAACGCTGGCTGGTCTGGAAAGGTGCATGACGCACGCATCTTCTGCAACACCGGCCTGTTCATGAAGCTGCAAGCCGGGACTTTTTTCCCAGACCAGAGGATCCCCGTGGGGGAAGTGGAAATGCCCATAGTGATTCTTGGTGACCCTGCTTACCCTTTAATGCCCTGGCTCATGAAACCGTACACAGGGAGCCTGGACAGCAGTCAGGAAAGGTTCAACTACAGGCTTAGCCGTTGTCGAATGACTGTGGAGTGTGCTTTTGGGCGTCTCAAGGCGCGCTGGCGCTGTCTTTATGGGAGGCTAGATTTGGCCGAGGGTAGTATCTCCGCGGTTATTTCCGCATGCTGTGCCCTACATAATCTTTGTGAGCGGAAGGGCGAAGGCTTCACTCAGGCATGGTCCTCTGAGGTTCAACGCCTGGAGGCCACATATGCCCAGCCAGAGAGCAGGGTTCATGGAGGGGACCAGCACGAGGCTGTTAGGATCAGGGAAGCCTTGAGGGAGCATTTTGAGGCTGAAAGCCAGTTCTAAAGTGAGGTGCAGATGGAGGGAGGGAGGAAGGGAGGGAGGGAGGGAGCATTCTTTTAACAGGAACAGGCATTTGCTTTTCTGTAGCCTGTAATAATGTATGTACACTTAATAAAAAAAACCCATTTATTAAGAAGACAATTCATTTATTGAACAGGTACTTCGGTTGCTGAAAGAAAATATTGTGATGCATGTGAGGGGGAAGGCAGGGGAGGTGCAATGGGGGTGTCGTGGGGTCAGTCAGAGATCGGAGTATGTCCGGGTCTCTGAGTCTCCAGTGCCCTCACAGTGGCCATGTCCCCCGAACCCCATTTGCGGTGGCCAGTAAGGCATGTTATTAGGGGTAGACTGCAGTGGATAATGGTCTGGGGTCTGGGGGTTGTCCGGTGAAGACAGAGGGGTTGGAGGCAGCTGTGGATGGTGATAACCATTTGGCTGATGATACTGGCCTGGAGGGTACAGAGGCAAAGAAGGGGAAGGGAGTTGGGGCAAACTGTAATTGGGGTGGTGGGTACGGAGCTTCTCCTCCTGAAGGGTGACAAGCCGCTGCATAGTCTGCAATTGAAGCTGCAGTAATGAGAGCAGCTTGTCGGTGCTTTTCCGGCGGTGAATCGCGTTCTCCTTCCGCGCCTTCTCCCTCAACTTGCTCTCATTCTCCCTCCACCTCTGTGCAACTCGATTCTCCGTTACAGCCTGTTGCATTACTTGCTGTACAAGATCCTCTTTGCTCCTTCGTGGCCGCTTCCTCAGTCGCCTGAGCCTCTCAGCTGTTGATAAGAGCGATGGCGAAGGGGTGAAGGACGACCCTTCTAAAATAAAAAGATACATTTCACAGTGGTTCCCTTGTAAAGAGCAGACATGCCTATCATTCCCCCGCATTCCCCGTTTGCCTGTCCCGCAGACAGCACAGATACAGCAACGGAGCCCCTGCCATGGTGAGTGGACTCCAGAGGCAAGGGAAATGATTTTTTCCCTGCCCTGAGAAGCTGTGGCGGGGGAGGGGGTGGGGAGTGCCGGTACGTTGCAGGAGCCACAGTGTGAGCAGCAGGCAGGGGGAAGGATTTCTTCCCTGCCCTGAAAAGCTGTGGCGGGGGTGGGGGTGTGTGTGGAGTGCCGGGAAGTGGCAGGAGCCCTACTCTGAACACTGTTCCAACATTCTCCGTAGGTGTTTGTCCTGGAAGATATCTCGTTGCTTCGAGTCACTGAGGAGCAAAGGGAAGGGATTTTATTAAGATGCGGCTTCCGCCCAGGGCCATATGCAGCGTGCCTATGTGCAGCAATGCTCCCCCCACCCATTGTAGCACAGTGGCAGGGACTAGTGACCGTGACCGGGACGGGGACCACGCTGGCTCTCCCGGGAAACCTGCGCAGACGCATTGCAAGTGCTCTTATTGAGACCTTTGAAGAGATTACTGATGATGACTACCGCGAGGTGATAGACTACATCAATGCACTATTCCACATGTAGGCAAGCATGCAAGCATCCCCTTCCACCCCAAGCTGCCTGCCTTCCCCATAGAAAAGCAGCTTTACCGCCGCAATGCACTGCTGAGCTGGCCCCTGCAACCGCCGGACGCTGTGGCTGGCCGCCCTCCTCCTGGCTTTAGAGGAGAGCTCCTGGCTGCATGCCCCCCCTGCCCTCCTCCTGGCTTGAACAGAGCACCAGGTGGAATGCCCCCCTCATCCCTTTCCACCCCAAGCTGCCAGCCTTCCCCATAGAAAAGCAGCTTTACCTCCGCAATCCGCTGCTGAGCTGGCCCCTGCAACCGCCGGACGCTGTGGCTGGCTGCCCTCCTGGGCTGAGAAGAGCTCCTGGCTGCATGCGTCCAGGGACTCCTCCGTGCCCTGGATCGCTGCTGCCTCGTCCTCATCCTCCTCCTCTTCTTCATCCTCCTGCTCTTCGTCCTCCTCCTCACCCCCCCCCCTTCACTGGTGGGCTGGGAAGTGTCCGTGGTGGTCGATGGAGTGACCGTGGGATCACCACCAAGTATCGCGTGCAGCTCCTTATAAAATCTGCAAGTCACCGGGGCTGCCCCTGAGCGGCCGTTTGCCTCGCGGGCTTTGCGATACGCATTCCTAAGCTCCTTTACCTTAACACGGCACTGCAGAGTGTCCCGCTCATGGCCTCTTTCTGCCAACGCCCGTGATATCTGCCCATAGGTGTCAAAATTCCTGCGGCTAGACCGCAGCTGAGACTGAACAGCCTCTTCCCCCCAGCAGCTGATGAGGTCCAGCACCTCACTATTGCTCCATGCTGGGGATCGCCTATTGCGAGGAGCCATGGCACGTGGAGTCATGATGATCAATCTGAATGATCACCTGCAACGATTCCCTGAGACCACGCCATGCAATCAATCAGATCAATGAGAATGATCACTTGCAAGGATTCCCTGAGAGCACGCCACGCTTGGCTGGAGCAAACAGGAAGGGGATTTTCAAATTTCCCTGGAACTTTAAAGGGCGGGTCTGACGTGTGGTCACCTGAGGACAGGACAAAAGAGTTTGCAAGTGATGACCAGAGTGGCTCGAACGGGAATTATGGGACAGGCTGGAGGCCAATTAATACGCAGTGGGTGTCCACATTCTTCCTGTAGCGCTACAGCAGGTGTGCTACAGCCCTTATTCCCCATGAGGAGGTGGATTTATAATAGCGCTATAACTCCGCGGTTATAGCGCTATTAGTGCCTTGCCAGTGTGGACGGAGAGTAGGTTATAGCGCTCGAAGGGGCTTTATAGCGCTATAAAGTGCCAGTGTAACCATGGCCACAAAGTCAGAGGGAGAAAGACTGAAATGAACACAAAGAAAACTCCTGCTAATGTGAATCAAGAGAGCTAGGAGAAGACTAAATAGTCACTCAAGTGAAAGCTTTCTCTAAAGTCTTAGGCAGCTAGGTCTGGAAACTCAGTAGTTTCAGCCAGGGATATGTGTACCCCCGGGGTACACAGAAGTCTTTCAGGGGATACATCAACTCATCTAGATATTTGCTTACAAACAGCTTTACAACAGGCTACATAAAAAGCACTATCAAAGTCAGTAGAAACTAAATTTCATACAGACAATGACTTGTTTATACTGTTCTATATACTATACACTGAAAGGTAAGTACAAGTGATTTCTTTTCTAATTATATGGTAACAATGAGAAAGTCAGCAGTTTCTCAGGAATACTGTGACACTTGTATTTTTATGTCTGATTGTGTAAGCAAGTTGTTTAAATGAGGTGCAACTTGGGGCTCCGCAAGACAAATCAGCCTCCTGAAAGGAGCACAGTTGTCTGGTAAGGTTGAGAACCACCAAGTGAAGGAACAGATTAACAGGATCACGGGAGCCATCCTTGACTTTGAATGATTATAAATGATGACCTCCCACAGGAGGGACGTGGGAGCATTTTCTGATTCCAGAAACATCCACCTGATGAGACTGAAGCCAGGCTGGCTGTTATGAACAAAGCAGCCTAGCAACCAATCAAGACAGCTCATTTCCCATCAGTATCTACCACTGTATCTGTCTGGTAACCAAGATTTACATAGTCAGAGGCTAGAATGACACATTTTCAGACACATTCACTTCCCTAAACACAAAAATCTAAAAGCAAATTGCAAACCAAGCATTCAAAAAGTCATGAGTCAGGCCCCAAAACCTTAAGTTTTCTTTTTTTAATGTAAGAAATGCTGGATTCTTCTCTTTCGCTTTCTGGTTTTGGTGCCTTTAGGGTGCATTCGGGTAACCTTTTCTTCACCACTGTGAGGGCTAGACACTAACTTTACTGCACATAATCCCATGACTCCTAGGAACATCTTCGTAAAAGCTCATGCTTCACGGTTTTTGCCAGCCAACTGCTGCGGTCAGGAAGGGATTTTTCTTCATCCCAATTTATTTTTCTTTAAATCACCATCCTCTAAATTATTAGGGATGCCCATGGCTGGAGATGGGACATTGGATGGGGAGGGCCCATCTGAGAAGGCATGGAGCATTCTTTCTCTCAGGTGCCTGGCTGGCTGGGCATGGGGTGAGGAAGGAATTTCCCCCCAGGTTAGATTGACAGTGACCTTGGGGGAGTTTCACCTTCCTTTGTAGCATGTGGGTGCAGGTCACTTGCCAGGTTATCTGGATGTCTCTCAGTTAATCATTTCCCTGTCATGGCAGGGCCTTGGGCACTGGAGCACCTTGGTACCTCTATTCTCTGTCTTTGACACATCCTAGTCTAGGTGCCTGAGGACTGTGATACTCGAGTCTAAGTTCAGTTGTTGGGTGGGATTGGTGGCATATGATATACAGGAGGTCAAACTAGCCCAGAGGACGGCAATCTTTTAGAAGTGCTGTGCCAGATTTGCATTTATTTTCTCTAATTTAAGGTTACACATGCCAGTAATACATTTTAACGTCTTTAGAAGGTCTCTTTCTATAAGTCTATAATATAGAACTAAACTATGGTTGTATGTAAAGTAAATAAGGTTTCTAAAATGTTTAAGAAGCTTCATTTTAAATTAAATTAAAAAGCAGAGCCCCCCAGACCTGTGGCCAGGACCCAGGCAGTGTGAGTGCCACTGAAAATCAGCTTGTGTGCCGCCTTCGGCACCCGTGCCATAGGTTGCCTACCCCTGAACTAGACGATTTGCTGGTCCCTTCTGGCCTTGAACTCTCTGATTCCATGAGCTGGAGCCTTAAGAACATAATGTACCATGAGACTCCTGATAAAAACACGAGAGTTGGCAACAGCAAAGTTTTATTCATTGGGACCTAAGACCCCAGTCCTGCAAGGCGGTTTGGGCAGGCAGACTTCTGCACCCTCCCAGAGCTTTCAGGATCAGGGCCTAAGATACAAACAGTGAAGCTGCAGTAATTTGATTCCCGTTTGTGAGAGCAGCCTGGCAGCAAACATATCCCTGGTAGAGCCGGTAGGAACTCATGTTGTTTCCAATCAGAAAATGCTGATTTGCACAAAGTTTGCAAGAAATATGTCAGTTTTGGGACAAATTTGCATTTAGGAAAAACAGAATGGGGCATCCAAATATGTTTTCAGAATGGATCATTTCAACTTGTGATTTCTATTAAAATGAAAGGTGTCCATTGACCCAAAATGTTTTGTCCCCCTCCCTCCCCACCCCAAGAATTTTGTTTCAGGAGACATTCCATATATTTTTTGGTTTTGTTCCATTTCAGGGGGGAAAAAAAATCAGTTTCGCAAAGAACAGAAAATTGGGTCCGTGCTCAACTCTAGTTATTGGAGTGTCTTTTATGGTAACCAGACAGCAAGTGTGAAAAACTGGGGCAGGGGTGAGGGGTAAAAGGAGTCTATATAAGAAAAAGACCCCAAAATCCAGACTGTCTCTATAAAATTGGGACATCTGGTCACCCTAGCTGCCTTGACAGCCAAAGACAACCATTGCTGAAGTAAAGCTAAGATTAAAACCTGTGTTGATATAATTGTTTAATTATACATTACATTGAAAAATATTTACTCTGATCACTAATACAGTGCCCAGTCAGTATAGTTTGTATTGCTGCTGATGAAACCTCAGAGTAATAATTTATGGTAGGCTGTTTTGGAATGCAGCATAATGAATGTTTTTTCCTTTGAGCACTAAACAGTAACGCTGGGTTATGTGTCTTTGATTGTTTAGCTAGTAGTAGTAAAGCAAACCGCAGTTTATCTGCAGAGTTAAGTCCTTCATCTGAAAGGACACAGGTAAAATGGACTTTTAACGGAGCAAACAGCCTCCTGAAATGCTCTTTTGAACTAAAATCCTAAACGTATGTGCCGATTACCTGACAGGCAGCAACACCAAGCCTTAAACTTCCCTGAATTGTGGGGAAGTTCTGATCCAAATGTCGTTGCATAAGGTCATCTCGCTAACACTGATGCATTTGCTTCACTTTAAAATCAAGGTGACAACTCATGGTACTAAAGCACAGGCTTAAGTGTTTGCAGGATCAGGAACATGCTGTAAGTTCTAGGAGGCAGGAGCCCTGTGTATTTTTTCATTTTAGGTAAAACACCATGCACCCCTGTATATTCAATATTATATTATTAATAGGAACATAAGCTAGGTATAACTCTCAGGGGCCCTTGAGACCTTTGTAAATTTGGGCACCTCTACTTTACAAAAAAGTAAGACAGCTCATTTGCCAGAGGTGACAGCCTATGTTATTCCATGTACACAAAGGAGAGTTTGTTTCCTTCGTGGAATATCACAGAAATAGCTGTGAACACATAGTATTTTCCCAGGAGGTGAACAGGTAAAAGGACCGGCCCACTCGCTACCAGCACTCCATTAGACGATTAAAGAAAAGCTGGACTAGTTTCTTCCATTGCTTATGTACAATCAACGTCCACTGATTACTAGGAGTGAGTGAGGGTGGAGAGGGGCCAAAACTTTACCTTGGGTTTTAAACTTTTTTCAGCTCTTCGCTGTCAGAGCCTAACACAAGATAAGTTCATCACGTGGCTAAAATTAATCACACAAATTAATTACCTTTCTCACCTGGGCATAACACTCAGCCGTGGGGATCAGAAGAAGCCAGGGCAAAGCTTCTGCAAACAGGGAGAAAGCCACCCTCCCTTCTCCTGGCTCTTAGCAACTTCCCTGTTTGTCCAGCTCTCCCAGTCAGCCGCACCTGAGGAACTCTGCCTTTCAGCTAGCTGAGACCTCAGGTTGGAGGGGAGGAATTACTTTCCTCTACAGCCCAGGTGGCTATTAACCCCCTCAGTGCCAAACACTGTATGCAGCCTTAGACACCCCCCACATTGCCCTTTGAAATCCAGTGCCAAGTGCTTCTTTTGCTATTTGATGATTGCAAATTGACTGGCCCTCTAGTAAGTTATATGCAGGGGTTAGTGTGAGTCAAGGCTCAGGAATTCAGTTCTAGTGTTACACAAAGCCCTGAGCATGTGTTTATTTTGCTTGGTTTCTTGGAGTGTCACACTCTGCCTAGCCAATGGGTAAGCGATAAGTATTCCTTCCTGAGCACCAGGTGCGAAACATTTCTGCATTGCTCCAGCACAGGGCTGGCCACCCTGAGCCTGAAAAGGAGCCAGAACTTACCAATGTACATGGCCAAATACGAATAAGTCAGCGGCCCCCCCACTAGCTCCCTGCTTTCGGTGCCTCCCACCTACTGGCAGCCCTGCAGATCAGCACCTCCTCCTCCCTCCCCACACCACCATATCAGCTGTTTTGTGGGGTGCAGGAAGCTGGGGCAGGGAGAGAGGAGAGCGAGGGAACAGAAGGCTCATGGGAAGGGGTGGAGTGGGGGCAGGACCTGTTGCAGAGCCCAGGGTTGAGCAGTGAGCACGGCCCGGTGGCACATTAGAAAGCTGGTGCCTGTAGCTCCAGCCTGGAGTCGGTGCCTATACAAGGAGCCGCATGTTAACTTCTGTAGAGCCGCATGTGGCTCTGCAGCCCCAGTTTGGCCATGAGAACCTGTCCACCCTAGCACAGTATCTGAGAATGCTTCACAATCTGTAACATATTTATCCTCCAGGCACCATCATGAGGTATAAAAATGCTATTGCCCCCATTTTCCAGATGGGAAATGGAGGCACAGATGTCCCCAATCCTCAGAACTGCTAACTCCCATTGATTTCAGTAGAAGTCCGGAGCCTGAATAGCTTTGAGGATCTGGGCTTGAGAGACTGAGAACTAGATTTTAAAATGTATTTTGGTGCAGCTAGGCACCTGCTGGGATTTTCGGAAGTGCCTGGCTCTCTTTGTGGGAGTCAGGCACCTAGGGCTAACTCTAAACAGGGACTTAGGCTCAGTGTTGCAATGCCTCAGTCTCTCCTGAAGCTGTTCCATTTTGTATAGACCATAGTTATTAGAAGAGGAACTTGAACTCAGGTCTCCTCTAGCCTAGCAATGTGACCCAACCACGGGGCCATAGAGTCATTCCTGCTGGTTTTCTGGCCTAGTAATTATTTACTTTTACAAAGTGGAATGGCTTCAGTAGGAGAGATTTACAGAGTCCCACACCAGACCACCCCATAGCTCTGGAGTTAAGGTTTGCACTGCAGAGGTAGTCCCTGCTCCCAGTCAGGCAGAGAGGCAACCATCTTGGGTGAGTGTGCTAACCACTTAGGCTAACAGTTATCAGGGAATTGCTACCTTTATTCTCCATTTTGCTCAGGGCCTGATCTGTTCTGCAGGCCTGTGAGAACCCCCACGGTACCAGGCCCCAGAGGGGTGCCGGCCTAGCATGAGATCCTGCCAGGATTGAGGTGTGAGCTGCACTGGGCATCAGGAGTTAGCCAGCTGTGGGCATGGCCAGTAGATTTTTAAGTGCATAAGGGACTTTACTGGTGGAAACTTAGGCACCGAAGGATTTTAGGTGACTCAAGAGTTAGGTAGCAGCTGATCAGAAATTTTGAAGCATTAAACTTTGGACGCAGGTGCCTAAAATGGCAGTTAGGACTTGAGTCCCTTTGTGGCTCGAGCCCTGAGGTACGTCCACCTCGGAACGTTTGAAAATCCCACCAGGTGCAAGCCTATCTGCATGGTTAGGGGCCTTTAAAACTCTGACTCTAAGGGTATGTCTACACTGTATCGGGCAGCAAGCCTCCACAGCCTCGCACTGGCAGGGCATGTGCCAGCCTAGGTGTTGACTCTGTGGGTGCTCTGGTGCTGGAACACCCACAGAAAAAAATAGCACCCAGCACATCGACTCCTTCCTCTCCCTCCCAGCACCTCCAGCCTGCCAGGGATCAGCAGTTTAGCGTGCAAGAGGTGCTGAGGGAGAGGGAGCACTCCCAATACAGTGTAGATATCTCCTAAGTGACACACAGATAGCCCATGGCCGTGCAAGTCCCCCAAATTCCCAGCTAATTCCCTAACCACTGGGCCAATCTTCCTTAACCTCATGGGCAGTGGGTATCCTAGGCTGGGGGAGGCTGTGCCTCTCCAAACAGCCTGGCGTGGCCCCACCCACACTCCACCCTCAGACTCCCTCTTGCAGTTCCCGGCATTCTACCTTGGCCCAGACTGGCTGGGACTGGCCTCTCGCAGGGACTTGGGGTGGCTGGCGCTGGGGCCTGGTGTCCACCTGGTGCTCAGACTGTGCTGTCACCTGGCCGCCTAGGCCAGTGTGCGCTGGACTCCTGTGAAGGAATGGGGGCAGAAGGGAAAGGGGCGGGTGGAGCTTCAGGCACAAAGGATGGGGCTGGAGGCCAACAACCTCCCCCAGCGGCTGGGTCTTCAGCCACCCAAGCTTAACTTAATCAGGTAACTGACACAAAATGTCAGAGAATCTCTAGCGACCCTAAGAAAAGACCTACCTATTCATCTAGTCCAGCTGCTTGCCAGTGCAGGGTTGTCTCCATTTGTACATGTAGAATTTTCCCCAGACAGTTTAAATGTCCCAAGCAATAAAGCTTCCACCACTTCCCTTGGGAGCCTACTTTGTAGCCTCGTTGGTCTCACTATTCAGAAGATTTTCTTGAGAACTCCCCCTCAGTTCCACACCCCTTTGATCTAACTTAAGTAGCCCATCTCTTCCCAGAGCATGAGCATGATTTCCCTTAACCATGGCCTATTCAAGATTTAATTATCTTCATCCATTGTCAACGTAAGAACAGGAACTGAATATATATATAACAAAGTGAAACTGATTTGGCCTGGGATTTTCCAAAGGAGCTAAGCGAGTTCAACTCCTAATTCCCATGAATTTCAGTGGGATTTGAGCTAACTCCAATAAGTTCCTTTGAGATCCCACCCATCTCTCTCCCTATTATGCAAGACGAAATGCAAAACTTAAACAGACAGCTTGAATAGGAAGTTTAGGTTTTAGCTAATTTTTTTTTAATTTTACGGGGTTAGAAGCAACATGGCTCAGGGTTTTTTTTAAAGTCTGTGGGACACAATTCTCCACTCACTCCAGTGTGAATCAAGAGTAACTTTACCGGAGTCACACTCAACACAAGAGGAAAATGACAGCTTGTAGGCAATTGATTTTTTTTTAAAGGCAGAAGCAGTCCTCAATCTGTTCAGAGATCACAGCTTATTTTTTTAAGTTATGTAAACTTGTGAAGAGTTTTTGCATGTCTCAGGTTCCCAAGCAATCTCTCCCATTTGACTTATCAGCTCTTTGCTTTTTGTTGTAAACAAAGAAATAAGTACAGGTGGGATCTTGCTCTTTGACAATCATTAACCGACCATGTTTGTTCTCCCGCACCTCCGGTAGTTTGCTTCCTAAATTGTATGGGATACGGTGAGGAAACAGTCAAAAACTAGTTCTAACAGGCTAAACTTGGATGTATGTTTCCTACTTGGAGTTTCCCAGTGGTTTCTTTGTAGGGGAAAATTAGGTGGGGTTTCCCACATCCAAAACCATGCTGGGTTTAATTCTCCTCCCAAAGTGGGTTTACTCCAAAAGAATTGCACTGATTTCAGTGGAGACATTCCAGATTTTCCCTGTTGCTGTAGGTGAGAGAAGAATCACAGCTTTCTACTTGTGTCCTAGCTCTAAGATCTCATCTTCCAGGAGAGGGGAAATCTAGTCTTGCCTTAAATATATTTTCATGTGCTTTGCACTATAATATGAGAGGAAGTATGGTCTAGTGGTTGGAGCTTAGGACTGCCAGGACTGCCACTTATGCCTTTGAAAGTCAATGCCCATACTTGCCCATCCTGTGACACATTTGTGTTTGGCACCAGGCAGAAGGCTCTGCAGAAAGGCAATTTGCACATGGGGCTATTTTTTCAGTGGTGACAAGATGTAGTTCATCAGGCTGCATGACTTCCAGGGCCTCATCTCAATTTGTTTCTGCTCCTTGACTCATCAGCAAAAGGTGAGAATAGGCTGAGTACTTCCTGTGCACAAAACCCATCCCAAACCCAACATTCCTGTTCTCAGCCCTCCTGCTGACTTTTCATTATCTGATTCTCCACTTTCCCTCCTTGGCATTTCTGAGTCTGAGGCTCATTGTTTTGCTCCTTATACAGCCTAAAAGCTCATTATGTTTTGAATCAATTCTCCACTTCACTCTCTGGCTTTGCAGAGCCGCTAAGCTAGTAATGACTTTCCTTGGCACTACAGAATCCTAAACACATTAGGACTAGAAAGGACCACTAGTGGGTGATCTCTATTTTTCCTCATTGCAGCAGGACTGATTTCACTATGGCTAAACTGGGGTAGGCAACCTATGGCACGGGTGCCAAAGGCGGCACATGAGCTGATTTTCAGTGGCACTCACACTGCCCGAGTCCTGGCCACCGGTCTGAGGGGCTCTGCATTTTAATTTAATTTTAAATGAAACTTCTTAAACATTTTAAAAACCGTATTTACTTTACACACAACAACAATTTAGATCTATATTAAATACGTATAGAAAGAGACCTAAAAATGTTAAAATGTATTACTGACACACGATATCTTAAATTAGAGTGAATAAATGAAGATTCAGCATACCACTTCTGAAAGGTAGCTGACCCTTGGGCTAAACCATTCCTATGATTTGAGCATCTAGTCTAGCCATGAGTATTTCCAACCATGGTAATTCGTCAACCTCCTTTGATAGTTTGTCCCATAGTTTTAGCTGTTTTTTTACTGTTACTCCTTTGCTTCACCATTGCTGCCTCTTTTACAGCCCTTCTTCCTGTCTTGTCTCTGGGCTTTCTTTCTTGCTGCCCCGTTCGCCAGGAATGCTCTCTCTGACTTACCTCACCGTAAGTCCCTCCTTGCCTCACAATCACTCCCATCTGATGTTGTTCAGGCAAGTGACAAGCTGTGACTTCTGTTTTTCTGCTAAACTCCCCTTAGAATTTACTGTTAACTTCTCCTTCTGATTAACTGCCTTTCTGTGTTCCTTCCTAACTGTCATGGAAGTTGGGAGCTCGGGCGGGGAGGAGGGAGGGCACGGGGGCTGGGACTGTCTTTGTTGTCTGTCTGTAAGGCGCCCCTAGCACCACAGGCCCTGCTTCTTGACTGGCATTCCTAAGTGCTACCACAATACAAATAATAATCATAGTCCTAAGTCCTAATCATCCCTTTATGGAAGTGGGAAATATCACAGCTCAGTAGCTTTGATTTTGGTTATGGTCCACCTGTGTCCCTCATCGAGATGTGGCCTGTTTAGTTTACAAGCTGTTCACGGAGGCAAACTTGTCTCCTGGATTGTCTCCATTGCACACTTTAGGAGTTATACAAAGAAGAAATCATAAAGGTTTCTTGACATTTAAAAAAAAGCAAGCAAGAAAGAAGAATTCATGGCCCCAGAGTGTATGATTCTGAACATTTGTCCAAACCAATACAAACGTTACAAAGCTAGTTGGAGAAAAAGGATTAGAACATAGATTCCAAGCATTTTCAATAGCTTTAGGCCAAGTCCTGAACCTCTATACACAAGACTCCTTTTTACAGCAGGATAGTTCTTTGTTTCATTCCTTTATGGCTTGTACCATCAGAGGTTCCCAGTTGCATGGGATGCAGAGTTTGGTACACACAGATAATGTCCTGGATGAATGATGTGATCACATGGTGAGTACTGGCTTGATGCTGCATTCTGGGTGCAACCAAAACTCTCACTGCAGTCAATGAGAAAGTAAGGAATGCATCATCAGGCCTCACAAACCTAGGATTCAGCAGTCCCAGTCATGGGTCAAATGGTGGGGCTTGATTGTTGTCCAGCACACCATTTATTTTTTGGAGTAATCTCATTCCAGAACTTTGGCACAATCCCACATAATGTGCATGACATCCCTAGGCCCCTGTGCGACACCTCCAGCCCATTTTCCATACCCAAGTGGTGCGACTGATTCAGTTGCTTGTGGGTATACATCAATACCAAGTTTCACATCCATTTGCAGAATGTGGTTTCACAGTACCCTGAACATAGCATCTATGATTAGTCCCTGACAAAAACTAAACGTAGTTAATGCCGAGTTAACGCCACCCAGGGCTGTTTAGTGCCCTTCTGGAACATTGAGTTTAGCTGAACTCAAATCTCTGAAAGCCAGAGATGATGAATTAAAGTAACTTGAAACCTCTGAACCTCTGAAACCTCTTGAAACCAAACCTGAACCTCTGAAAGCCAGAAAATTCAGGGTTAAGATACATGCGATTTTGCGACTGATGCATCTACGGATTCTTCATCCCCATCCCAACGTAGCTCATGTACATTCACTCTCTTTGAAAAATCACTTTGGCTTGGGCAATTCCCTGCAACAGATTTTGCATGAGCCGCACTAAGGGCTTGTCTACACTGGCATTTTATAGCCCTCTAACTTGCTGGCTCAGAGGTGTGAAAAATCACCCCTTCGAGCGCAGCAAGTCTGAGCGCACTTTAAAGCGCTAGTGTGGACAGGCTCCGAGCTAATCCTCTCCCAGCACTTGCTCTCCTCTGCGACCACACTTGCACTTCAAAGTGCGGCACATAGGGCATTACCCATATGGGTGGGTCATGTCAGAAAATACTGTGGTGTTTGGCTATATTTTGTAATTACCGCCTAATTCTTACATTGTTCACGGTATTGTTGTGGCAGTGTTGGTCCCAGGGTATGACAAGGAGGGGGAGGTGATATTTTCCAGCAGTGTTAATGGGCCACTTCACTGGAATGGTCCCTTGAAATGTGTTAACGACTTATGCTAAAGGATCTGTTCCACCTTGTATTTAGCTGTGGCACTGGGAGTACATTTCCCAGAGCTGCCGAAGAGCTCCGTGTAAACTCAAAAGCTTGTCTCTCTCACCAACAGAAGTTGGTCCAATAAAAGAAGTTATCTCACCCAATGTGCCCCTCTAATTCATAGGTGTCATTCACCTTTTAGAAATAATGATAGTGCCTTCTGAAGTAGCTGTGCTACTCAAGGCAAATTTCCTGAAAGTGTAAAGCCCTTGACTCACAGACAGCAAGTAATCAACATGCTCAGCAATCATTCTCCCATCTCTTCCTAGATCAGGACAGGGGTAAGGGTTGATAAACATGGCTTGGTTCAGTGACTCCAGCATGGTGCCCTGAGCTGCTCTGTGAGTCTGACACCAGGTACGCTCCTATAGCCCGTGTGACAAAGCTCTGTCCTTATCTTCGTGGATCCTGCGTTTCCTGGCAGATTTCACTAGCCTCAGAGGCTCACTGTGATCCTCCACGTAGCCCTTGTCTCTCCACTTCCCCCTTACCTCAGAGCCTCCTTCCTTGCATACGATATGTTGTCTACCACTCAGTCTCATCAACGGCACAACTTCCTCTCACAGCTCCTGACATCCACACCCACCTGACTAACTGGGAGGTTTTTAATCGGTTTCAGCCAGCCCCTGATTGGCTTCAGGTGTCCCAATCAGGCTAGCTATTTGTACTGCTTTCTAGAAGCTTCTTAATTGGCCCCAGGTGTCTTGTTTAACCTGAACAACTGACATTTGGTTCCAATGGTACCAGGGATTTTATTAGCCTGGAACTAATGTATCTGTTCCTTAGCACTTTCCTATAGCCATCTGGCCTTGCCCCATCACACCCGCCTCAGCCATGCTTCGAAAGATGATCTCCCATCCGCACCCACTGCCGGCTCTTTAGCGCATCAGTTAGACCGTTCTGGAGTTCTAAACGTCATCCTCACGAGCTTTTGAAATATTGTGCAGTGCGAGCCAGATGTTACGTGAGATCAATCCTGAGCAGCTAAGATCAGTCTGGGGAGAATGGGGGGACGACCTCTCCCCGGCAAGTGAAGGTGGAATTGGCGCATGGGAAGGCTGTGATTTAGCTATCAAGGGTAACAGTAGATGTGGAGGGACCACAGGCTTCAGTGTGAGCTAGCAACCTATGTGCCTCAAATCCACATCAAATGTAGCCCTGTGCCACCACTTTGTCACTACTATGGTTACCTATGCTAGCTAGATTGGTATGCCTCTCCACATTAAAATCATACCTTCACTTGCAGTGTAAACATACCATCTGAGCCCAGGAGTGTGCAAACACATAAGAACCAGGTAATTTTTACAAGTGTCCATCTCTTGGGAGCCCCTTGCTCAAATAACTCAAATACGGATCACAAATTCTATCCGATAACCCCGTGAGGTACAACACATTTCAATACAATAGGAGTAACTTGCACATTTTAGGGCACTTAGAATAGTGCTCTAAGATTTGTGTGCTTACTCCCAGACTTTGTGAATGTTCTGAGCCAGTTCTGAAAGGAATGGTTTGGACCAAAGTCTATCATAGTGTATATCTCTACCCTAACTTTGCCACCAGAAGCACCTGTAGAAACTTCCCATTTTCCTCTTTGAGGAAAAATTCATTTTTCAGCCTCCCTCTCCAGGATTTCACAGGACTTTGTTAGCAACATTACATCTTTCAGATGGAAAATTCCATTTTTAAAAGCAGAGATCCTTAACATTTTCCATAGTGTGGTACACAGAGTCATAAAATCATAGGACTAGAAGAGACCTCTTGAGGTCATCTAGTCCAGACCCCTGCACTCATGGCAGGACTAAGTATTATCTCCATCCCTGACAGGTGTTTGTCCAACCTGCTCTTAAAAATCTCCAGTGATGGAGATTCCACAACCCCCCTAGACAATTTGTTCCAGTGCTTAACTATCCTGACAGTTAAGCAGTTTTTCCAAATGTCCAGTCTAAACCTCCCTTGCAGCAATTTAAGGCCTCTGCTCCTTGTCCTATCCTTTGTGGTTAGGGAGAACAATTTCCCCCCCTCCTCTTTGTAATAACCCTTTATGTACTTGAAAACTATTATCATGAGAGATTGGAAGACGAGATGTCACCGAGACCTTCTATACCATACCAGCCTCTTTCTCTCCCAAATCACAGTTTGCACAAATATCCCTAAAAGCAACTAGAAAAATTGCTTTCTTAGAAATATAACATTTGTAGTTGCCTTTAACATGCTAAACAGGAATAGGCTCCTGGCTCCAGCTCTCCCTGCTTCTGCAGAACTAACCCCCCACAGGAATCCAAATAGAGCACATACATTCCTCGCAGAAGTGAAAAGTTGTGCAAAAAGTCATTGTGAAGCTCATAAGCAGGATATGTAAGGGCTGGTCTACATTTAAAATTGAGGCAGGCAAACATAGCTTTGTGCCTCCAGGGTGTGAAAAATTAATTTGCCTGAGTGCCGTAGCTATGCCAGTTTAACCCGTTTCCATTGACCACGCTGCCTCTGCTCGGGATGGCGGATTAACTATAGCGACATAAAAACTCCTTTTGTCACTGTCGGAAGCGTATATGCTAAAGTGCGACAGCACCACCATTGTGCAGCTGTAGAACTCAGTGTAAACAAGCCCTAAATTTCATAACCTAACATGCCTCGTACACATGGCTTACCAATACCATATGCTGTGTCCACATGCGTTGTGGTGGCTAGAGCATTTCTGGGTATAGTGCTGCAGAGTTGGGTTGGAAGGGACCTTGATAGGTCCTCTACCCCAGTCCTCTGCACTGAGGCAGGACTAAGTATTACCTAGTCCCTGACAGGTGTTTGTCTAACCTGCTCTTAAAATCTCCCAATGACCCTTGGACTAGGGTGACCAGATGTCCCGATTTTATAGGGACAGTCCTGATTTTTGGGTCTTTTTCTTATATAGGCTCCTATTACTCCCCACCCGGTTCCAATTTTTCACACTTGCTGTCTGGTCACCCTACCTTTGACTGTGCCTGGAAAATCTGATAGATGTACAAGACTTTTCCTTGAAAGTTATAATCTTTACAGCGCTTTCGTGGAGCCCACAGAATTTTTTTTTGCTAGTGGATAATTTTTCACCCAGATTATTAGTCACATTGCCTGTGTCCTAGTTCTCCTTCTGGTCTGTCAAACGTGACAAGTTTCAAATTCTTAGGTCAAGCTGTTTTTGAAATTCGTGATGTCGGAATAGCCAAAGAAATTCTTCTGTAGCTTCAGATCGAAAGTAGGTTTGTGGGGAGAAGTTAACAGGCACATGGGAGAGGATTTTTTAAAAAAATCAGGCTTTTAATGGAAAAATATCTTACTACCTTAACTGCGGAGTTGCCACTGAAGCTAGGTGAAGCCAACCCTAGAGGCAATGGCTACAAAATTCTTTTAAAAAATAAAATTTTGGCTTCTGTAGAAAAGGACAGACATGGCACATAGACGCTAAAACAGTGAGCTGAGGATGCGGTCAACTTTTGGTCTTTAACATTTCATCAGGGTCTGTCCCCATAAGAGTCGGGGAATTTCCATGGGTGGGAGTTATTGCCATAACACCTTCTGTTATGACACTAACAACCAATTCAGATAAGCAGCACACTGGAATTTTTTCCCTCCAGATGAAAGGGAGTTAATCTTTGAACAAGATCCGGGAGGTTGGACCCCTTTAACATTGTTTTGTGTCCAAGACTCTTCCGTTCAGCAAAGGCCCTTTTTCTGCTGCAATTCAGAGAAATGCAGAAAGTTTAGGCTTGCTGATGCTTACATTTTAAGCAGTCAGAATGCCGAAGTAAAACTATACACCATAAATAAGGCCCAACAAAAATGGTGGGTTTTATTTTCCTCTCTCTTTTTTAAAATTCACAGCAGCGTCCTGGGTGATTGAATTTCATGGGATGCACATGGGCAGCAAATCCCCCAGACTCCCAGGCACAGCTGTGATGTTTTCCAACAGTGGCTGCTCATGGGGGTGAGTGGGCTGATTCTGTCCCCGAGAAGGATAGGAAGGTATGGGTCAGGGACCCCACATGGCGCCATCCACCTGGTCCAGCCCAGCCTGGCTTGCTTTGTGCTGAGTTCTGGCTTCCTGTTCATCTGTCCAGTAGAGAGAAAGGGCAGCACTGACAAAAAGTGGCAATCAAGACCCCTGGCATGGCTCACCCCACAGCAGCCTCTGCAAGAGACCGCAAAAGCTGCGACCAGAATCTTCCCCATGGAGCCTGAGCAGGTGTGTCGGTTGGGTCTATTCCAGGGGTCTCAAACTCAAATCACCAGGAGGGGCCACTCCACCCCTTCCATGATACCTACCCCTTCCCCGCCTCTTCCCTGCCCCCATTCCAACCCCTTCCCCAAATCCCTACTCCGGCCTTGCCTCTTCCCCTGAGCGCGTGGCTCCCCATTCCTCCCCTCTCCTCCCAGAAAGCATTAAGCGACACCAAACTTCCGAAAGACCGGTCTTTCTCCCACTGTAGGTGTCCAAAAGTTGGAATAATAGGCCGGATCCTCAGCTGGTGTAAACTGATGTCACTCCATTGAAATCAATGGAGTGCTGTTGATTTACACCAGCTGACCTAACCCAGTTTGTTTTCACTTGGCTGGCTGTGGGAGAGGGTTTTGACTGGGCCTGACCTCGCTTCTATCCCCAGAGAGTCTCAGTTTTTATCCTGTGTCCCATGGCCAGAAGCTTTAAGACACTACAGCTCAGCGAATCAGTTTCACACAGAGAAAGGTTCAGAGAAGGGCGAAAACTCTCCGGTTCCCTATTTTGGAGGCAAACAAACCCGGACGTAGACATCACCAGTTTCCCTTTTGCATGGCTATGAAAGCTGATCACCCCAACCACTCCTAGGAGAGCCATGGTAACGGTTGTTGATTAATCACAGCTGAGTGGGTAAGTGCATTCTGTATCATCTGTGCCCAGCAGTAGAAAAAGACTTTGCAAATCATCCTGATGATTTACCGTTGTGTAAGTTACAGAGCTGCTTTCTCACCACTTATTTGTACCCCGGCAGTCTCAGAAAGGGCTGCCCTTTCCATACTTCAGAAACCCTGGCCACTCCCTGTGTTTCTGAATAATGCCAATAATGTTTAGCTCAGGGGTGGGTAAACTTTTTGGCCTGGGGGACACACCGAGGTGGCATAATTGTATGGAGGGCCGGGTAGGGAAGGCTGTGCCTCCCCAAACAGCCTGGCCCTGCCCCCTATCTGACCCCCTCCCAGTTCCTGCCCCCTGACTGTCCCCCTCAGAATCCCCGACCCGTCCAACCCCCGCACCGCTCCTTGTCCTCTAATTGCCCCCTCCAGAGACTCTCCACCTCTAACCACTCCCTGGGACCCCACCTCCTATCCAACTCCCCCTGATCCTTGTCCCCTGACTCCCCCAACCCCTATCTATACCTCTGCCCCCTGACAGACCCCCAGGACTCCCATGCCCTATCCAACCTCACCATTCCCTGACCGCTCCCCATCAAGAACCTCCACCCCATCCAACCACCCCCTGTCCCCTGACTGCCGCCCCGGGACTCCCTGCCCCTCATCCAACCACCCCTGCCTCCAGCCCCCTTACCATGCTGCAGAGACACACTGCCCCACCAGAACCCACAGCCCCACCTCCCAAAGTGCAGTCTCCGCATGGCATGCTGAGACTGTAGAGGAGAGGCCTGGGGAAGCCTCCCCAGTTGGGAGTTCAGGGGCTGGGCAGAGTGGTCCCGTGGGCCGGATATGGCCCACAGGCCATAGTTTTTCCATCCCTGGGTTAGCTTCTATGTAAAATGCAAAATGTGTTGAATCTCTGTATGTGCTGCTGGCCTACCTGACCGACCAACTCCTCCACAGGCCTTTTTTTTTACTTCTCACTGTTGTGTGAGAACTCACACACATACCCCCCAACTGGCCATCTGGCTGCTCAAATGCCCAATTTGCATGCTCAGTTGCAGTAACTGCACAGCTCAGTTAGGCGCACATGCTGTTTAGAAAACCAGGCCCAAAGAATGGTGGATTCTTTGTATCTATGCCTATTTTTATGCTTCAGAATCTTTCTAGGCTCGTCTCCTCTCCATTTCCAGTTATAGCTACTATAGGTAACAAGCCAGATTGCCCCACACAAGAGCCGCGCATGAAGACGACAACCCCCTATAGCATGGGGTGCTCCCGGGGATGCTGTAGCCAGGTCTCTGGGGTGCACATTTTCTCCTCTCCAACCTGCCGTAATTTACCCAGAAAAGTTAATTCAACAGTGCAAACACACCATGGAGTAAATACAGGGGCATCGCCTGTATCAACCCTTCCATGGATTTCCAACCTCTGTCTAAGCCCTGGAGGAATCGGTGATGGGCGGCAGAATGAGACCCAAGGGTGGGGATGGTAGGGGAGGCAGTTGCAGGATAAAGCTATCACAGCGATGTCTTTGGCCTTTCACACCTGGCTTGCAGGAGAACCCCACCCACCCTCAACAGTTTCGAAGTGGAGCAGGGAGTGTGTAACTGATCCTCAAATCTCAGCTCCATTGGCCAACTCTCTCACCCCCAGCAGCTTAGCAGATTGGTGATAAGCACAAGGCTTACAAATGTTACTTCTAGCCCTTTCCCCCTCCAGGCTGTTTTTCAGCTAATGTCTGCATTGAAAAAAGAAAAAGAAAAAGCACTCTCCCTTCTTGGAGTTCAGCATCTGTCCCCTGCAAGGATCCACCCTGCAGGATCAGACTAATTACATTACAACCGTTAAATCAATTTCTCCTGTTAGCAGCACCAGCAACCTTTCCTCCTGAGCCAACTGCTGTGTGGTACCGTGGCCTAAAGGCCACTTGGCATGAGCTCTCAAACCAAATCTTCCCCCAAGCAATCATTTATGACAGCAAAATTGCAGCTCATTGTGGCTCAGTGACATTAGAAACAACTGATGTTCTGTTATCCTTTGTCCCAGTGTTGCGTCGTCCTCCCTCCCCCGCCATCAAGCTACCTGGATGTCTCAATTGCTTTTGTGTTTACTCACATGGTGGGCTGGAAAGGTCAAGATCAGGCGCCTGTGTGAATAAGGGGTTAACTCCACTCAGTGCCCTAGCTCTGCTGTTGGGGGGCGGGGAGGGGAGGGGAGGGTTGTGATAGCAGCTGACACAAGGGGAACGTGGATCTACCCATGAGTAAGAGTCAGCACTCCTGGGTTCTTTTCCTAGCTCCACCGTTTTCCTGTAGTCATTTCACCAGCTCACAAACAGGTTGCCAAAATAATCTTCTCACTTCCCTAGCGACAGTTGAGAAAGACCCTCTGAAATGTTCTTTTATCAAGTGCCTTTGATGCTTAAGGGGATAAATCCTGGCTTGGAGTAAGCTGGTGCAAATCCACATACTATCAGCAGGAGCAGAGCCCACTTAGCCCTGCTATGAATTTGGCCCACGGTGTCCAGAAACTGCTGCTAAATCAGCAGGAAGGGACCAGATCATATTGGAAACATTTGTCTTATATTCACACAGTAGGTTATTATCTCTCTGGCTACTCCTTATGGAGACAGTGCAAATACACCATGGAATAAATACAAGGGCATTGCCCAGAGATCAGAGACACAAATAATCAAAGGGGATAAATCATGTTAGAGTGTGACTGTAATTTCAATCCTGGAAAGTCATTAACATAATGCGACCTAGATGGGCTGCTATAAGATGGGTGCATAACTGGTCTGACAACCGTTTTCAGAGAGTAGTTATCCGTGGTTCACAGCCATGTTGGAAGGGTATAACAAAGTGGGTCCCACAGGGATCAGTTCTGGGTCCGGTTCTGTTCAATCTCTTCATCAGTGATGTAGATAATGGCACAGAGAGAAGACTTATAAACTTTGTGGACGATACTAAGCTGGAAGGGGTTGCAAGTGCTTTGGAAAATAAGATTACAATTCAAAATGATCTGGACAAACTGGAGAAATGGTCTGAAGTCAACAGGATGAAATTCCACAAGGACAAATGCGAAGTATCCACTTAGACAAAACATCACACTCGAAAACAGCTCCTTAGCCCACCCTGGGCTCCAGCTGCTAGAGGCTTTTCCCCTTTGCCTCCCAGTCCCTCCTGAGCAATCCATCTCCCTTTTTGCTGCCCTGCCCCGACAAGTGAGGTCTCCTCAGCCTTGCCCTCCCCAATGAGAAAATGAACTTGACCTACATGCAGGATATTGTCAGTCTCCAAGCAGAGAGAGAAAGAAATACCCAGGAGAGGAAGAAGTCATGGTTTTGTGAGTCTGAAAAGCCATTTAACAACACATCAGCTCATAAAGCAGCCGCACCTGCAGCCCAGCTCACCTGCTGCCAGGGGCATTTTCAATATTTCAGACACCTCTGCTGCCAACGTCTTCTGAGAAAAACGTGTCCCAACAGCCTCGCCACCTTTCAATCAAGAGAGATGTCTGCAGGGCAGGACTGGCCTAGAAAAATAAGTGATGAAAAAATAATGGCCATGTTTTCCTTTATGGATTATTTGCATCTGGAGCCCTGCAAGAGTCCAGGAACTCCTCAGTCTCCTTTCAGCTTCTCCCTCCCTTCGTGAACGGAGACTCCAGTTACCAGAAGCTCAGATGGCCCAGCAGGAGACACAGATTCCTTTAAGTTTGTTTTTTAAAATTCTCAAGGCAGAGATTCACACGTCTTTGCTCCCCTTCACTTGACAGGGGAAAACTGCAAATGCTTTGATAAATGGGTCATGCTTTGCTATAAACACTTATTTGTGTTGTTGTAGCATCTAGAAGTTCCAAGTATGGAGTAGGACCTGGTATGTCAGGCGCTGCATGTACGCAAAGCAAAAAGATGATTCCTGCTATGGTGATGGGACTATAGAAAACCAAAAAAGTGTCTATTTAAGTAGGTCTCACCCATTGATATCAGCGAGTACCTGAAGTCTGTGTGGTTGCTTTAATGATGGGCTTCTATGGTCTTGCCTATGGTACACAATTTTGCAGGACTTAGTAACAGTTCTTGCCCCGCGATTGACTGAAATTCCCCCTTACTTCCCACACCTAGAAGTGCTAGAAAAACACTAGTAACCCAGAGTTGGCTGGGCTAAGTGATGTCTGAGCTTCAGTCATTCTGGGCTTTTGTTGTCCCTGGGCAGTTTATTTAACAGCTGCACAGCAATACTGCAAAGGATTTAGGTTAGAAAGTAAAGGACACAGTAAAAGTTCGGGGCGGGGGAGATTTGAGGGGAGTTGACCACAATTATTCAAGTGATGTGCCCTGGGAACTTGAATGATCCACATCGAGAGGATTAGAGATGGGCCTGAAACACTTATCATCTGAATGTGACCCCACTTCCCAAGCATCAAGTCAACAGGCACCAGAGCTGAACCACCTCTAGGTTTGGCTTTGCAAAACAAGCCACCTTCTTCCTCCACTCCAGTTTTACGAGACAGCTTTCCCAGCCGTACAGTGCCTCCAGCAGCGCTGACTCAGTGGGAAGAATTGCACACACTGAGTCACTAAAACCACATCTCGCAGCAACTGGTGTCCCAGCCAAATACAGACCGGGCCCATCCCTGTGTAGTTTGCTGGAGCTGGCAGAGATCACAGCAGCTGGATGATTGCCAGATGGGAGATGTTGGGCAGCAGAGAGACGATGCCCTGATGTTTACAGGAGAAAGAACATTACACTGAATTCTCATAAGCTCTTTCCAGAAATAATGAGTCAGGAAAGGAGGATTAACTCTGCCTGATATTAATGTTACTTTTGGAAACTCCCCAACCACCCCCATTTGCCGTTTCACGTGGATTTGATGCTTATGTCTGATAGGACTAGGATGTCAACCAGAGCGAACACTGGCAGACACGGATGTTCAGCCTAGAATCAGAAGGACATTCAGAGGGCAAAAGAAACAGAAAAAAAACAAAACCCCAACATGAATGCTCAGAATGCCTTAAATATAGAAGGATCAGAAAGTGAATTAGAGAAACAGAGTCAGCTGTGGAGCAGAGCCTCCCTCCTCATTCTCTTGCATTGCTCCTGGCTTCTCTCCCCTGAGTCAAGTCGCATCAGAGAGTCAGCCTAGTCCTTGGGGCTGGAGCCAGAGGTGAGCTGTTTTCAGCTCCGTGTTTTCAGTGGGAGAGGAGGTGGCTTGAAGCCATCTTTGCACCCCCTTGCAGTCCTGAGCATGTCTGTGCACCTGGCTGGACCCCATCGTAACACATGGCAGCCCTCTGGCTGCTCTAAGTTGCGCTGGCTGCCGATGGCCACAGAGATCCGTCTTGGCAGCTGGAGCACAGGAGTGTTCTGTTTGCACCCAATAACTGGAGTCAGGTGGGGGAGGGGAAGAGAGTTGCAGGAACAGCAATGGGGCCTCCACCCCACACGAGGACCCACTGCACTGCGGATTGCCAGGCAGCCGTGGTCTGAAGACAGCTTTGCTCCACGTGGAGCACAGGGCAAGATTTGACACAGCTCTTTATCCTCACACATGTTTTCTAGGGACAGTGATGTCTCTGCACAGTTAAGGTTGGAACCATATTTTTTTTATCATAATGGCCATACTTGGTCAGCCCAGTGGTCCATCTAGCCCAGTATCCCGTCTTCTGACAGGGGCCAGTGCGAAAGGCTTCAGGGGATGAACAGAACAGGGCAATTATCAAATGGGACTGGACCATGGGGGATGGATCATCATCTGGCAGTCAGACGCTAAAACCATTTTGATCTCTCTGCTTTTGATACTCTTGTAACCCAATCTATTTGAACAGCCTGCTGTGTAGGCAGGTGGCAGAGGATTTGGAGGAAAGTTTCAGGTAATCTGACAAGGCCCCAGTGAGATCGAATCATTCAAAACACTGAGCAATGTCACTTCCTGGACAATTTCCTAATGTATTTCTTTATTTGTATGTATGCGCCATATGGTATCCCCAAAAATAACTTGGCCAGGAGATTCCACATTTGGTTTATTCCATTGTCCTGACTGAGAACTGGTGCCTTCCATTATTTTTAAAAAAGCTGGTGGGTTAATTCTCAAGTCATTTCTTTTTTTAAAATCTGGAGTTTGTAAACCCTGCAATGCATGGGATGGCCCACAGGCAAAAACTGGAGACTTAATAAAGTGCACATATGAACCAACTGAATAGATGACCTTGACTTTAAAATGAACAGACTTCTTAAAGTTGACACAAGAATCCATATGCTCTCCTGCAGAATTTAAGTGCATTTAGAGACTCTTGTAAAGTTTATGAACACTGACTAGATTCCTACAGTGCTTATTATTACTGTTATACTCATTTCTATAATGCCTATTGTCTCGACAGACACTTAATAACAAGGGTAACACAGACACAGTTAATTGCTAAACAAAATAAATGCATTTTTCATCATCACTTTTAGGTCTGCCAATGTTGGCTATGACAGAATATCAAGGGAAACATTTTTCAAAGGCATGGACTTTGAGTATGCAAATTGTGCCACCAGGCACCCCAGGAGAGTCTGCTGAGTATAGAGGCATCACATTCTGTTTTAGAGTTGATCAAGTTTTCAGAGATACTATTGAGGCCTTTTAAACTTGCTTTTGCCCTCTGTTCCAATTGGTAGCAACCACATCACATTTTTACTCATCGTCAGTATAAAAACTGATTGAAAACACAAACAAAAAATAAGGAAATTCCCAAAGAACTTTGCTAGTAAGTCAGTGTTAAGGTTGTAACTAGACCAGTAATATATAACAATAACAATTAAGTTATTTAAAAAACGAAACATTTGAAAGTTGGGAAACTAATGGAGGTTATAAATCAAGTGTTTGAAAGTCCAGAATTTAAAATATTGTGGTACAAAACGCCTAAGTAGCAGGGCACTGGGAAATATTAAGAGGTACAAAGACCAATGTCATTGTTTATTAGGGAATTGTTGTTCTGCATGACTTGCCAGTTGGCTAGTCTGTGTAATTGTTTTAATGATTCAAGTGGAATTTCTCCCTCTTGTTGTGAAGAGATTTTCCTTATGAGGTCACTGAGAATATTAGGTTGACCTGGATTAATGCCTTAATTCCTGCCATTAAAAAGGCTTCCTCTTCCCTTTATCTCCCCCTTTCCCCAATGCATTTAATTGGAGACAATACATCATAATAATTATATTTTGCCCTTCTATAATCTCATCCATCTGAAGACCTCAAAGTACTTTATAAACATTTATTAATGCCACGTGAAGTAGGTGGCATTATTACCAGTTTGTAGCTGGCACAGCGCAGTTAAATGACTTGTCTCAGGAAGCCTTTGGCAGAGTTAAAAATCCAAACCATGAGTCCTGAATCCCAATCCTGGTCTTTAATCACTACAGCCTGCTCCATTCCCTGAGGGAGTTTGCTGGTTAATAGATAGCTGAAATAACAGCCTTTGCAGAACTCCATTGAGCTACTTTACTTTCCTGGCAAGCATCTATTTAAGGGATTTGCATGGCATCTGAGAACCGCCTAATCTTTACAACAGCCCTGTGAGGTAGGACATTTTATGATGGGGGCACTGAAGAACCAATACCAGATCCTCAAAGGTATTTAGGCTCCTATGCATGACCAATTTCAGTGTCTTGCCCAAGGTCACAAGGAAGTCTGTGGCAGAGGGAACTGAACCCAGGTCTCCTAAACCCTAGGCCAGGGCCCATTGGACCATCCTTCCTCTCCATAAGTGGACTCACCCTTCTTTTCCGCTCCCACCAAAATCAGTGCATCTCTGCTGGCTTCTGACTAGAACTGTGAGATCCACAGCCTAAGGTTCAGCCAGGTTCCCGCTCTTAAGGTATTCGTTGAGTTTCTGGTTTGCACAAATCCAAGCAAATACTCCATTTTAACCCCTGCTCTCTGCCACGACACCCCTTTCCCCCCCACAGACCAGCTTGGGATCCTCCCACATTCTCACTCAACCTCCTCCACCCTTAGACTCTGGCTTCCACTTACCACTATGTTCCTTCTGGGGACAAGACGACAGGGGAGCTATTAACCTGACTCTTCCCTTCCCCCACAATCTCTTGAGGTGGCAGCTGGCTAGTCCCTGCTTACAAATGGGCTCTTTATTGTTGGCCAGATGGCCCGCTGCCCCCATAGGGGATGGATGTTGCGTAGGTTCATTGCTCTGTTTAGCCCACAATTAATACCGACAGCAGAGCTGCCTGCCTTTAAGCCCCATATTCAGCACCAGGGCCCAGCCTGTAAAGAGAATTCACTTCATTCTAGGGCCTTGATGTACCTAGAACATATGACAGGCCGGTTTCCCTATTATCTTGCAGGAGCTGGGATTAACGGTGGATGGTTTAGGTAACCATAGGCAACGGGGTGTAGAAAAAGGGTATCTCTACAGTCTGCAGGAATTCAGGTAGCAGAGTAAATGTTGTTATTCCACGCTCCGGCATTCCCCTGCTCCCTGTCTGATAAACCACTGTGCATGTTACTGTGGGCAGGCCCATTAGCTACATGGAAACTAATAAGCAAATCCATCAAAGAAAGAAGTAAATAAAAGTCACTTGTGATGTTGGAAGACTTGGGTCTCACTCAAGTTGGCATGGGCCAAAAATTCCAAATGTGGCCATTGATTTTGGGAGCTAAGCAGCCATAACTCCCAGTGAAGTCAATGGAAACTAGGTTCTCTGAGAGAAAAAAAAATCATGCTTTAATAATAATGTTTTGCTGCTGGTGGTTATGACTACCAGCAGCTGTCTTTGATCTATGTGCAGTTACAGGGCTCCTTGAGGAACTGATAGTTGTGCATTCAATCAGGTTAAATGAGGGAGCAATAAAATGCTGCTTTGCTTAGAGATAGCTGAAACAGAAGCCACTGTCCAAGGTTCTGGGCTGTATGGGAAGCCCAGAGCTTGAACTCACCTCAGGGCGAATACAAGGGGTTTCCCTGGAATGGATCGCAACTGTAGAGGCGGGGGTATTGATTGGGGAGTTGTGTGTATCAAAGGCAGACAGGACCAGAGAACTAGAGAGTCCCTGGTGAGTGTGACCCTGCGCTGAAGCCAAGAGAGAGCTTTTTGGGTACAGGACTGGCTGGAAATGTGTATGTGAGCTTTGCCTTGGATGTGTGAGCAGGAAAATTACCTCCTACTACATTCAGGGAAACAAATTTTTGGACATTCTTTGTCAATAGAGAGGATTGCACCAAAGAAATACTTGACTCTTGTCACACTGCTCTACAGCCAAAATGCTTCTGAAATAAATGTAGTCAAACTTTACTAATTCTGGGTCACTGAGAACGAAAATGATGCTTAAAATTGTTGATTGGCTCTAGTTTTCAAGATATGCTATTGGGTCAGTATATACGACCCTTGACATGGGAATGGCGGAGGATAAGTGAGTTATAAAGGGAAGGGATCTCAATTTAAACCAGAAATGACTAAAATATATCTTTGACTGGATCTATGAATAAATCTATGACTGGGTTTGGACAGTACTTGCTTTTTAGGCAAAACAATGAATTATGCAATCTGAAGCTGGTATTGCATCATACATAATATGAATTGCATCATGTTATTCCTAGAAGTCATGGATGATGCAATCATAACGAAGCTTACATCACTCTGCTGAACAAATTGCCCTATATCAGCTCTAGAAATCATACAGTGTCGTGCTCTCTTATTTGTCAGTGTTTGATTTTGCAAAGGGACACATTTCTGTTTAGCCAAAGTGAGCAGAGATGCCTTGTACTTGTGTGAACAGTGCAGATAACTTCTGCTATGTTTGTGGTGAAGTGACTTTTGCATCACAAAAGTGCAGTATAACCACTATGGTTAAGAAAGCCTATCACCTTTATTTTGGCTGCAAAACTGGAGATCAGGACAAGAGGTGGGCCCCACACATATGCTGCAACACTTGTGCAACAAATCTTCGCCAGTGGTTGAACAGGAAAAGGAAATCTATGCCTTTTGCAGAGCCAATGATTTGGAGAGAGCCAACAGATCATACTATGGTTACTTCTGCATGGTGCCTCCAGTTGGGAAAGGTGTGTCAAAGAAGAAAAAGTGGACTGTGCATTACCCAAACATTCCATCAGCTATATGCCCAATACCCCACGGAGGAGGACTGCCGGTTCCTGATGCACCAGAATCATTCTCACTTGAGTCAGACGAGGAAGAGGAAGAGGATGAAATTTCTGGTCCTGAACCATCAATGTCACAGGACCCACATTTTCTCCCATCCTCCTCCTCTGAACCACACCTCATAATGCAAGCTGAACTGAATGACCTTGTCAGGGATTTGGAACTACCCAAGAGTAAGGCAGAGCTGTTGGGCTCCAGACTACAGCAGTGGAATCTCCTGGCAGGTAATGTTAGGGTTTCCATGTTCTGTGACCGTCAAAAGGATCTTGTCCCATTCTTCTTCATGGAAGGTGATCTTGTAGCCTGCAACAACATTGATGGTGTGATGGCAGCCCTCAACGTCGTTCACGATCCAGATGAGTGGAGACTCTTCATTGATTCATCGAAGACGAGTCTTAAAGCTGTTTTGCTGCATAATGACAATGTTTTGCCATTAATTCCAGTTGGTCATGCAGTCCATATGAAGGAAACCTATGACAACATGAAACAACTTTTGAGGTGCATAAACTATGACCAACATGAGTGGCAGCTTTGTGGCGATTTGAAGGTTGTTGCTCTCTTGCTTGGTCTGCAGACTGGATACACAAAGTACTGCTGTTTTCTCTGCGAATGGAATAGTTGTGCAAGAGATTCCCACTACATCAAGAAAGATTGGCCACTCCAACAGTCATTGGAGCCTGGGAGGAAAAGTGTTCAGCATCCACCACTTGTTGAATCAAGGAAGATTTTGTTACCACCCTTACACATCAAGCTGGGTCTGATGAAGAACTTTGTCAAGGCCACTGACAAAACACAAGCAGCTTTCAAGTACCTCAGTGGAAAATTTCCAAGGTTAAGTGAAGCTAAGATAAAGGAAGGTGTCTTTGTTGGTCGTCAGATTCGTGAACTTCTTCGAGATGATGCATTTGACCATGCACTGCGTGGCAAGGAAAAGGCAGCATGGAAAGCCTTCCAGTCAGTGGCAATACATTTTCTCGGAAACAACAAGGCAGACAACTACAGGTTGTTGGTGGAAAACCTCCTCAAGGCATACAAAAGCCTTGGTTGCAACATGTCACTAAAGATACATTTTTTGCACTCTCATCTAGATTTTTTTCCACCGAACTGCGGAGCAGTGAGCAATGAGCATGGCGAGCGATTTCACCAGGACATTGCAACAATGGAGAAACACTATCAGGGCAAATGGAGCCCATCAATGCTTGCAGACTATTGCTGGACAGTGACAAGAGATGCTCCATTTAATGAATACAAGAGACAAGCCAAGAAGTGCCAAGTAGACACTGAATAGGACTAAACTATGTACATAATAGTTTTTTGCCTTTTGTTTCATAATACATTTTATTTATATAACCCTTTTGCTGATTTTTAAAGTGTTACATAAACAGGACAGGTGAAATATTATCATGTAAAGCAACCATAAACACATGAAAAGACCTAGGTTTACAATTTATGATTAAAACTCTATCTACACAATATACATAGACATAAAATGTAAAAACTTAAATATCTTAGAAACACTAGCCAATCAGCTGTTTTAATTGTCATATTTGAATTCAGCACATCAAAATACATAATAAATATCACATTTTATCTCTGAAGCAGACGACTTCTAAAAAATTGTAGACCAGTGTTATCAGTTTCCCCTCCTAACAGAAATAACCCAGCAAGGCCCCAAATACTGGCCCAAATTCTTGCCACTTGGGTGAAGGGGCAACAGGAATAAGGAGCTCTTATGCAGCACTTTTCATCAGTACACCCCAAAACACTTGACAGAGATGGTCAGTATCATTACCCCCATTTCACAGATGGGGAAACTTTTGCCAAGAGCAGGTAAATGACTGGAGCAAAGTCCAGCAGCAAATTTGGAAAAAGAACTTGGTTCTTCTGAGTTCCAGGCCAAAGCTCCATCCACTAGGCCACAGTACCAGAGTGGTGCAAAGGGGCCTTAGAATGAATATGAATTTTGCTCCTGGAGCCAATATCCTTCTTAAAAATGTGGTGTTTCTCTTCCTCCAGACTTGAGTCTTTTCTCTCAGGCCTGGGCTACACTGGGGGGGTATGGGGAGAGGAGAGGGGTTTGAATTAAGATACACAACTTACGCTACACTATTCGCATAGCTGACATCGAAGTATCTTAGTTTGATTTACCTGGCTGTCCTCATGGTGGCAAGTCAACCTGTCGACTCCACTTACTCCTCTTGCAGAGCTGGAGTTCTGGAGCTGATGGGGAGCACGTTCGGAGATCAATTTATCGTGTCTAGACAAGACACGATCAATCGATCCCCAATACATCGAACATTACCTGCCGATCTGGTGGAGAGTATAGACGTACCCTCAGACACTACTGTAAAACAGGTCCCTGTTCTTGCCTTTCTTTCCCAGAACATATATTAAAAGGCTTTGTAAGCAAACTCAACCTGTATGTTTTGTTCTCACTTGGAGACCCGCTTCCCGTCCGATCTGCACATTATCACTAAGAAATAAGGTTTAATCACTGCAGAATGTAAACGGAGCCTTTATCACTTCTTGAGGGTTGCATTAAGTGGTTGTTTGGACGTGGCTTTGTTTGCATGGCTTGGTGTATTTTAGAAATATGTTTCAATGTTAGATTCTTTTGAGACAAATAGCTCTCCTGGGACAAATCCAGCTGCCATTCTTCTTTTGTTTTCCTCTTCTGCTCATTTGATCTGTTTTTCATGTCAGCGGTATCAGTGATATAACAGGGCTTAGATCATAGTCATGTGTTTTAGGACTAATGTCCTCTAGTTATCCCCAGAGCAGGTAAACCACAGACAGAAATAGCACAAGATTCCTCCACACCATTCTGCCAGTGGCTTTCAACTCTACCTTGAAGGGCCCTCATCTTTTGTTGGGGCAGGTAACTTAGACTGTCCAGCCCATTCAATGCCTGGCTTTTCTGCAGAAGCTCTCAACCCAGGGACCGACTTGTCCTGAGGGTTATGGTTTTTGTAACACAGCTGCATGTCAATTAGGAATTGGAATGAGATCACCACCATGTAGGGTGACAAGATATCCCAGTTTTATAGGGACAGTCCCGATTATTGGGTCTTTTTCTTATATAGGCTCCTTACCCCCGTCCCGATTTTTCACTTTTGCTGTCTGGTCACCCTACCACCATGTGTCCTGTAGATCACAGATCAGGTCCCAGATGGCACAGCCTTTGTTCTTTGCTGCTCTAGACTGGACAAACACCTGTCAGGAATAGTCCAAGTTTACTTGGCCCTGCCTCATCTCAGGGAGCTGGATTTGATAAACTGCGAAAGTCCCTTCTAGACCTACATTTCTGTGACTGACTCTCCACTGTTGCGACTGATAGGGGGATCTGCTCTCCCTATGCCCCTCCTGTAGGGCAGCTGGCTTGTTTCCCCAGCCCAGGAAGGATTAAATGTCATGCCCAGAGTCTGTTCAGACCCTTCTTTCAGGGCACAGTTTATTCCTTCAGAAAACTACACACAAAGTAGCTGCAAAATGAAGCTAGTCCCCTGACCAAAGCAGGGGCCCAGAGGCTTCTCATTGTATCTCTTTCCTACTGGTTATAGCCTCCCATCTGCTTCCCATAACTCAGCCTCTCAGCCCTTTATAGGGACCACTTGATCCTTTCCCAGCCTCATCTGGAGAGATGCAGAAGAGTGAGTGTGAAGAGAGAAGAGTGAGGGGGGATTTGACAGCAGGCTTCAACTACCTGAAGAAGGGTTCAAAAGAGGATGGAGCTCAGCTGTTCTCAGTGCTGGCAGATGACAGAACAAGGAGCTATAAGGTGTTTTTAGTGCATAGTTTTATTCTGTTATATGTTGTAATGAACATTGCCACAATTCAAAATGGAGTTTAGAAATTCAAGATGGCGCATATGATAAGAAGGGTTTGGACTCCATCTTGGTACCCTTTCTTCATGGCATTTTCCTGCCAAAACTCTGTTACCTGTCAGAATGTGAGAGACAAACAACTGGCTGGAACTGGTTGGGGGCAGGGCCTGTCAGAATGTGCCTCAGGAATGAGCATCACAGAGAGCATATAAGGGACTGTCAGTAGTGACCCAGCTGCTGTCCACCATTGAGGCAGCCACGCCCAGGTTCTTTGCGCGGCATTGGATCAAGACCATCGGATCAAGACTTAGGCTACTAACGTCTGTCAAGGACTCTGATACTTACCTGATTCCTGTCGTCCACCGAAGGATCCAGTGAAGGCTTTGCTATCAGCCCAGATCTGTTGCTCTCCTACTTGGCAGTAGAGAACCAGATCCTCTGATGTTCCAGAGATCCTGAGATGGACCATCCATTGCCGGTGTCCTCATCTGCAGTCAAAGAGAGACAGTCATCATTTTTTTGGGCACTTAATAGTTTAACCAAGGGACAGTTTAAGGGTCTGGGTTTTATGCCCCTTACTGGAATCTATTCGTGGGTATTTGTAGTGTTCCCCATAGTGAGTCTTCCCCAGTTGTATCTATCCCTTCATAAATCTCCTGTTTAAGATTATATTCTGTCTATCCTTTATTTCAATGCAACACAGGTGGGAGGCACACAAATTTCTAACTCTCCCAGTTAATAGATGCTGGTAGGAGCTGAACCTGTGTAATATGTCACCTCCTTATTATTCTACACAGAGATTTTGGGGTAACAGAGCGATGGTCTCAGGTTGCAGTGGGGGAGGTCTGGGTAGGATATTAGGAAACACTATTTCATGAGGACGGTGGTGAAACACTGGAAGGGGTTACCTAGGGAACATAAGAACGGCCGTACTGCATCAGACCGAAGGTCCATCCAGCTCAGTATCCTGTCTGCCAACAGTGGCCAATGCCAGGTGCCCTGGAGTGAGTGAACCTAACAGGTAATGATCAAGTGATCTCTCTCCTGCCATCCATCACCCCCCGCTGACAAACAGAGGTTAGGGACCCCATTTCTTACCCATCCTGGCTAATAGCCATTAATGGACTTAAACTTCCATGAATTTATCCAGTTCTCTTTTAAACCTTGATATATTCCTAACCTTCACAACCTCCTCAGGCAAGGAGTTCCACAGGGAAGTGGTGGAATCTTCATCCTTAGAGGTTTTTAAGGCCCGCCTTGACAAAACTCTGGCTGGGATGATTTAGTTGGTGTTGGTCCTGCTTTGAGCCGGGGGTTGGATTGGATGACCTCCCGAGGTCTCTTCCGACCCTAATCTTCTAGGATAATCTGCCTAGCCAAGACGCCTGTTCTTAAAGGGGCTTTGTCTCTTAAAAAGGCAAACCACTCTGTTATACCCACGTTCTCATGAGGTCAGAGGGGTATTTATCACCACCCACACTGCAGCCTTTTTCCCAATCCAACTTTGCTTCCCGCTCCAGATTGTCTTCACTGAAACATGTCCCACCCCATGGTTAATGGGGAATAGGAGAAGGTAGGTCTGAGCTCTCAGAGAGGTGCTTTCAAGGATGCCGCTGATCAGTCAGTGTGAACTCCATCTTCTTTACACCCATGATATCTGGCCTTTTCTTAAAGCCCCAGCTCCTGGAGTCGTGTGACTACACCAAGACCACAGCGTGCATTTAAAAAAAATGCAGTTTCTATCCCTTATGGTTGCAGAGATATACTTGAAAGTGTGACCCCTCAATGATCCTACACCAGGAAAGAACCTTAAATGTATTATTATGAGCTCGTGATTTTAAAGCCAATCCCCGAGTTTGGTTTTTTTGGGGGCCTGACTCATGATTTTTGAATACTCTGGGTTGTCATCACTATGATGGGAGCTGGGACAGCACATTTCATTATAATTCAAAGTTTGTTCTTGTTAATCTAGTAATAATAAATACTTTGGCATTTTAGTCCAGGACTTGGTTGTAACTCATCTCATAAACAGGAGGCACCCACAAATCATCAGCTAAATATCTAGATAACTAGCCATTGTTATACACTAAGAAAATACAAGAGAGCAGTTGTACATTTCAGTATGTCATCTGTGTATAGGAACGGAAGTGACAGAACCACAGCAAAACAAATCAAAAGAATCATTGTGTTCAGATGTAGCCAAGTCAGGCAATGTTGAAGATATTCTGGTGTAATGCATGTTATTCCTCAGTTGTTCACAAGATGGCCTGCTTCTCACATGCAATCACTGGAAATGTACGTAAAAAGTCAGCAAGCAAAGGCCTTTTCCCTATTTGTCTGCAGTTTGATATCTAGTGTGTTTGATTTGTAATTAAATTCTGTTTCCCATTCATGAAGCTAATGGGGGCTAGTTGAAGTTTTTCCATTGAAGCTTTTTTTGGAAGAAAAATAGGTTTTTTTGGGTATCTGAAATTTTTTTTGCAAAAGAATATCTGCTTTTTGCAGAAAACATTGCAGTTTGGTCAAAACTTTCTGGCTGAAAATTTCCTGTAAAAAAGTCACAGTTTTTCAAGGAAACAACTCTTATACCCAACTAGCTTCATTTCCAACTTAGCAGCGGTTTGTGGGGGGCAAAGGAACTAAAGGAAGCTCTGCATGCGTTTATCCGAAATCTGCAGAACTGTAGCTTTCTAGCCTACGCTTTACACAATGTGTGTGTGATACCTTCAGCTGCTGAGGTGCCTGAAATAAGCCAATGTGGGAAGCACTGTAGGTTAGTCCATGCTGTAGCACAAGAACGGATTGTGTACCTAAACATTTAGGTCTGTCCACACTCTTCAGAAACAGCGTAGCTCGCCGCATTAGTTGAGAGCATGATTCACAGGGACTGGGTGGGGATAAAGCTTTTGGGGCAGCTAGTCTGCAGTTGTAGACTTTCCTTTCTGAAAAGATCAGGTTCACCTGATCCAAATGCAGGTATGGGAGGAGAGAGGGGCCATATTTCCACTCTAACAGACGGAGCTGCCTATTAGCGCCGTGACAAGCATGGTATCAATGAGAGAGAGGTGCAACGTGGCTGTAGCGGCATGAAGACTCACCGATGCAGTGCCTCCTGCCAGTCATCTTGGGAATTAGCTCACTTCTAGCTCAGAGCGCCCTCTGCTGGCTGATGTCCCACCTGCCTTAGCCCTCCCCGCCCGTCCTTCCCAGCCTCCAGTGCCCTTTCCTCAGGGTTCTGCCCACTGCAGTACTCCCACACTATGGGTCACCCCTCCCCAGGGAACCCCCAACCCTCTAAACCCACCTTGCCTCAGTGGCTACTGCCAGTCATCATATAGCCCCCACTCACTGGGGCAGATTGCAGTCTATCATGACCACTCATCATTGGCAAGGGGGTTAGGGCCTGTGGCATTTGCCTATTCCCAGAATGCACCTCTGCAGTCCCAGTACCTTTCCTGGCCTTTAGCAAGGCCTACAGCCTGGGGGTTTACCAGGCTGGAGTTCCCCAGCTCCCTTTGCCCTATTCCCCAGCCCTGATCCACGTCAGGTACCCTGATCTCTGGCAGCTAGCCCTTCCCACTTCAGGGCTAGAGTGAGACTCCTCTTATTTCACGAGTGAGGCAACCAAGATCTCTTTCCTGATTAGTTGTAGCTAAATTAGCTCCCATCATATTGTAGGTATAGTTAGGGTTATTTTTTCCAATGTGCATTACTTTACATTTATCCACATTAAATTTAATTTGCCATTTTGTTCCCCAATCACTTAGTTTTGTGAGATCTTTTTGAAGTTCTTCACAGTCTGCTTTGGCCTTAACTATCTTGAACAGTTTAGTATTGTCTACAAACTTTGCCACCTCACTGTTTACCCCCTTCTTCAGATCATTTATGAACAATTTAAATAGGATTGGTCCTAGGACTGACCCTTCGGGAACACCATTAGTTACCCCTCTCCATTCTGAAAATTTACCATTTCTTCCTACCCTTTGTTCCTTGCCTTTTAACCAGCTCTCAGTCCATGAAAGGATCTTCCCTCTTATTGCATGACAGCTTAATTTATGTAAGAGCCTTGTCAAAGGCTTTCTGGAAATCTAAGTACACTATGTCTACTGGATCCCCCTTGTCCACATGGTTATTGACCCATTCAAAGAACTCTCGTAGATTAGTAAGACACGAGTTCCCCTTACAGAAACCATGTTGACTTTTGCCCAACAATTGATGTTCTTCTCTGTGTCTGACAATTTTATTCTTTACTATTGTTTCAACTAATTTTCCCGGTACTGACGTTAGAGCCACTGGCCTGTAATTGTTGACTGCAGAGGAGTTACTCCTGATTTACATGGGTGTAAATCAGTCTGGCTCAAAGCCTGTAGGAATGGCGCAGATCCGCAGTGTTGTGCGTGCAGTTACCAAACTCATATGACCTTAGTTGAGTGTCTGATACTGCGATTGCCCAGCATCCCTGCTGATGTGATTAGTCTGCTGATGACTGGATACCACTCTAAAGAGAGTACTTAGCACAAGCGGTTAGGGGATGACTTCTCAGTGTTACATCATCTTGCCTCTAACTCGAGTGGCACACACACCATTTGGCAGCAGATCCCGGGCCTGGCAAGACCCTTAACTGGTGTAAATTGGCGTAGCGCCACTGACTTCAATGAGACTATGACAATTTACATGGGCGGACAAGCGCTCTCTTTGTGTTTAGTTTCCTTAGAGCTTGGGAGAGAGGGAGTGTGAAAAAAATACATTGCACTTGCCCAGGTGGCCTAACTTTTGGAAACCAACACATGGAGCAGCAGCAGGGCCTTCGTTTCGCTGCGTTTTCAAACAATACAAATCAGAACTAAGAGAACAGTGCACTTTGCACAAATTCAGTGAAAGCGAAAGGCTGGGTGGTGACTCTCCCATCGGGCACGTTTGATTGTGAGTTATTCTGGTGCAAAGTGAGTGCAAAACGGTACCACATCAAAACGGCAGCATTTTCAAAGGTGGTAAATGCCTCTGCAATGTTGCAAGGCAACGGTGAGCCGGGTCCATTCATTTTAATGAATATAAATACCATTAAATGCAAAGTAGAATAGGTCATCATTAATTCACACCCCCACCCGTTGTGCTGATTTACCACACCCTCTCTTTTATACTAGTGAACTAAAATAGTTATCAAGTAGCATAGAAATTCAGTGTTTCCCCTGATACAATTGTCTGTCCTATTTGTGCAATGCTTTGATATCACAAAAATATTTGTACTCACAAGGAGGCCCCCCCACAGCAAACCCCTGATTTAGATCACATGTGTGCCCATCTGGGGATGGTGGGGACAGCATGAATTTGGCAGCTTGGCACCATCATTCTTCAGAGTTGTTAGCAGCTTTATAATAATAATCCAAGCGTTATTTATCCAGTGATAACACCATTAAAAGTGTTATGGCACCTTTCCTCTTGCAAGGCACATTAGAAGCTCAGTTCACTGATGTCTTTAGACAGTTCCCCTGTGTGGTAGATGTGTAAATACTACAGAGATAAGTTTAAAACCTTAAATCACCTGGCTGGTACTCCTGTGCTCTAGCCGCTAGATCAAGCTGCTTCCCCAATAAGCAGGCACAGTTGAAGTTTGTAGGATAAATACATTTTGGTTACAGAACTGAAGTAGTTAGCAAATACCTGCTGCCTTAACCTAATAATTACTGTAACAGAGGACAAGGTACAGCAGTCAAAGAGCAGCAACGTGAGTTTCTTTTAAGATGCATTGTCATAACAAGCTGGCAGCAGCTGCTGTCTCAGCTTGCTAATCTACTTAAAAAGGCAGTGTACTTACAGTGGAGTCAGCATACTTAAAGGGGCAATGCGCGTCTCTCTCCCTCTCTCTCATGGTTTGTGTCTCTCTGCCATGCTGTCTCCCCTCCCTCCATTTATGCTGCCGTGTAGAGCGTGAGGCTACATTAAACAACATATTAGCCGTCGAGGGCTCAGTCAAGTGCTAGTTCATCATTCAGCAGTAAGGCATTCCCTAGGAAATATCCCACCCTCTGACTCTTCCTCCTCAACCAAGCTTCACAGTCATCACTGCTGTGTACAGTATCAGATTGTTTATTTAAAACTTATACTGTGTATAAATATAGTCTTTGGTGAAAAAAAAAGATTTCTTGGATCCTAATCCCATTCTATTTACATTAATTCTTATGGAGAAGTTGGATTCGCTTAATATCATTTTGCTTAGAGTCGCATTTTTCAGGATCAGAACTACGACGTTAAGTGAGGAGTTACTGTCTGCCAGTGAGACAAACTGTAGACCTGGTGTCTCTGTTCTAGGAAACCAGTGCTGGAGCTGGGTTACAGCCAGGGCAAGCGAAGCTGATGGAGGTGGGGGTGATCCTGCCAAGGAGAGAAATAACCCGTTCCATGGATGAAGAGGAGAGATAGAGCAGTCTGATCTAGAGGAAAGACCCCTCCCCCACACAAAGGGAGTCAGAGCTCCATATCTCAATGCCAGACAGAGGAAGACAGGGAAACATTGTCCTGGTAATTACATCTTCTGTCATTAATGTGAAATAGAAAAGGAGCTGACACTGTGTCATGAGGAGGCATTTGGATCTGGGTACTTCTGTCATGGTGATGTTCATTTACCAAATATGCAAAACTAGGGCCCTGATCCTGCATTTCATTGCCAGATTTCTGCACCGCTCACCTGGTAGATTTCTGTACCACCTCACCGTGCAGAGAGGCCTCCAAGGCTCTCACCCGAGGCTGTGCAGGCGTGTGCAGTGTATTTCCCCCCACATTTTGGGGCTCACTCAGGCTTTCAGCTTTCTCCCCTGTCAAGGGTCATGGCTTGAGAGCCTAGAAGCTTGCCCAGCAAATGCTCCATGCTATGGGAACCTTAAGAAGCCCCAGTAGCTTAGACTCTAAAGTTGACAAGTTTTGTAGTGCAGAAGGGACCTTGGCTTTCCTTTTAATATAAGAAACCCTCATCTCATTAAATCTACTGCCTGCCACATTGGTATAATTGCATGAAAGGTGGTTCAAATCTCCCCCTCACACATGTCTCTAAAGAGACGGTAATGCCTAAATCTAATGCTGATCACATGGTACTAATCAGACTCACTGCACAGTACCATCATCTGAACACAGCTGTTGCAAACAGAGTCCCACACCTTATCTGCACTGGGAATTTGCCCCGATTCAAGCAATCCATGGCCTGACATAGACAGTGACACTATCTATACCCGAGTATACACAAGGTAAGCTGTGGTTTGCACTGGGGCGGCATTCCCTGGTTTGAAACAGATGTAAAGGGCAGCTTACCTTGCCCATGCTGGTGCAGCTGTGTCAGCAAGTAGCCCCAACAACTGGAATTGGACAAATACACCATGTAAACAGGACCCTGTCTTACCCTCCCTGACCTTGGATGCAGATTTTTGTCTGAGAATAGTGCTGTTAGCCCACTATGGAATCTATCCTAGGGTATCAAGATACAATTCTTTTCCCAGGCCTTCCCACCATGTTGTCTTGCTGGCTGACAAATGAGGAGGTGGAAAATGGGGGAGAAGGGTAGATAGAAGGAGGATCCACTGTTGGGAACCTCAAGCCACATCCCTAGTCCATAACTCCTGCTTTGTCCTTCTGGAGGTCTCGTTATCACCGAGGACTAGTGCAGTCTCCCTGTTGATAACTGTCTAGTTCTTCATACTTCTCTAGCACCTATCACCCCAGGATGTCACTGTTCTTCTGCACTGAAGCCCTGAGAGTTTAAATGGTTTGCTCAAGGCATCAGGAAGTCAGTGCCAAAGGCAGGAATAGAGTCCAGGAATCCATGGTTTATTATACTAACACACATTGCACACCATCTTAATATGCATTACATTATTATATTATATACAATATTAGCACAAAGCTTTATATCTGAATGATATTTTGCTTACACTGGTTCACTCATGCTAAGTATCCCAGAACATTTTGCAAAGCTGAAGTCAGTTTTGGCCCTAGGAAACACTAAATTTGTCAAAATCAAGATACATTTGTTCTATGACTCAGTACTAGTGCCTTCATGGGCAGCTGAATACAGGGTCCAAAACAGACATAAGACAAGTAAAGAACAAAACAAGTTAAACAAGACAGTTAAATCCCAGGCAGACTGGGAAGAGCTACAAAAGGATCTCTCAGAACTGGGTGATTGGGCAACAAAATGGCAGATGAAATTCAATGTTGATAAATGCAAAGTAATGCACATTGGAAAACATAATTCCGACTATACATATAAAACGATGTGGGGTCTAAATTAGCTGATACCACTCAAGAAAGATCTTGGAGTCATTGTGACTAGTTCTCAGAAAACACTCACTCAGTGTGCAGGCTGCATTGTGCAAGGAGTTCTGGAAAAAACTATAACCACAATACTTCCTCTTTGGCTGTTGCTTTCTGTAATGCAACTAGCTTCTGGACCCTGCAGCCAATGACAAAGTGGGGATAGGATATCTGCCAGGGAGAAGGTTCTCTTTCCTAAATGCTTTGCTGCTGGGTTCTCAAGCCCCCACTGCTTGCAGTGCTGGTCACTTTCAGAGACCATTTTTCCTCCTGGTGAGAAACTGCGTTATGATTTGCATGGAAAACAAGAGTTCGACCTGTTTTGCTCCTTTGCAGAAATGGGGTTTTTCACTGGGTTTGCTGACCGTGAGAAACTCTCTTTGGGTTTACAATCTTAGGTCCAGATCGTCAGCCCCTCTGTAGCTGTGCTGGGCCATTCCAGTAGCACCAAGGAAAACAAAAGTTAGCAGACCCAGCTACCTGAGAATTTCCCCTTACAGTTGTCAGGTTAGGGGGGTTGACTTGGAAAAGCATATAGCAAGAGCACCCTTACACTCCAGTGGTCCCTTGGCTGCAAGAATGACCCCTGGGAGACATTACAGCCGGTAGACCACAGAGCAGTCCTGAGGTTGCTCTAAGTTATGCCAGGGGATGAACTGGCACCCAGCACCAGGAGATCAGGGTATGTCTACAGTACAATCATAGGGTAGGATTCCAGCTCCTGTAGACGTACATGAGTTAGCTTTAATCTAGCTAGCTCGAGCAATGGAGCAGTGAGGGCGCAGCAGTGGGCACTTCAGCATGGACTGCCCCAACAAGTAATTAGGGTTCCAGTGCACAGATACACTGAAGTGGGCACTGCAACAGCTTCACTGCTCTGGTACCCAAGTTAGCTAGATTAAATCTAGCTTGGATGTCTCTCCATGAGTTGCCATCATACCCCATCGCTGCAGGGGAGACGCACCTTTAGAGCCACATTTGCTGTTGAGCAGAGTTCTGGCTCCTGGAATTTACAGCACCTCTGACTGGTCCCCTAGGAAGCACTAGCATGGACCTCAAATCCTGCAAATTCACTTTAAGAACCGGAATTTCCTCAGGGATTTTGAGAAGGAATCATTAAACTTCTCACTTGCAAAGTTGTAGATCAAGGGATTGAGACAGCAGTTCACCATGGTGAAAAGCCAGGAGGCATAATATGCAATTTCCACCTGGTGCAGTTGCTCACAGGACAAGTTGTAATATTTTACAATCACCCCCACGGTTCTGCTCACATGCAGGGGCACAAAGCAGATGACAAAGATCGCCAGGGACACCATAATCATCTGTAACGACTTCGTTTTCATCACCCTGCCCCGGAGGCTCGTGCTGTTCATTTTAGCAATGGTAGCTCCCAGCAAGGCAGAGCAGGTCAAGGAGATGCCAAAGGGGAGGAGGAAGGAGATCGTCACCAGGAAGATGTTGTAGTACAAGTAAAGAGAGGAGTACTCCGACTGATGGATACTCAGGCATTTCACAGAGCCATCGAGTGATGACGTCTTGAGGACAATGAAGAAGGGCAGCCCTTGAACGCTTAGGAGAAACCATACGAACAGGCTGAGTTTCTTCATGAAGGCCTTCTTCTTCCAAAGGGTTCTGGTGCTATAGTGAACGACAGCAAAGTACCGGTGGATGCTGATGAGCGTCAGGAAGTAGATGCTGCCATACAAGTGGGTGCTGAGGATGAAGACTTTGAGCTGGCAGAGGAACTGACCAAATGGCCAGCTGTTGCCCAGGCTGAAGTAGGCCACCATCAGCGGCACAATGGGAATAAGGAGGGCATCCGTTAAGACCAGGTTGAACTGGAGGATCATGCCAGAATTCCACTGCTTGATACAGAACCAGAAAATCCACAGGCTGGTGCTGTTCAGAATGAGGCAAGCCAAGAAGAGGATGCTCAGCAGGATGGGGATGGCGAGGGGAAGTACCTGCGGCTTGCACTCCATGCTGGTGTTCGTGACCAGATGAAAGCTGGTGGCTCTAAAGACGTGGGAAGAGGTCTCCATGCTTTGGCTGACCTGCAGCAGAAGGGGCAAGAAAGAGAAAGCATTGGCACCTTTAGGGTCCATCTTCTCTCCTTTGAGGAGCCAAAGATGAGCTGAAGTTTAGAACAATGCCAGGAAGTACATCAGAAGCAGGGTCTGCAGCACAGTTACGGGGTCCTGCAAGTCCACTGCAATATGATGCCCCTTTGGCTAACGGCATCTGCCAAGCATATTTAAGTATTTAGGCAACCAAATAATGAGATACAGTAGACAGAGCAGGCCAAATCCAGCCCTTTCATAAGCAAATGCAAACCCATGGGAAACAGTAGCTTTGAGCCTGCTTATACCAGGATTGAATTTTCCCAGCGCATTACGGGGCAAGTTACATGTAGAGCACCAAGCAAATTATTATGTGCGGGTCCTAAGACATGAAGTTCTGTGTGCTTCCCTTGGACCTGTAAATACCTGTGATGTTTTCCTTAGTGATAGGATAACTATGGGCGGGGCCAGGGCTCCCTCCCCTAGCCTATTATACCTGCCACCCATGATGAATGTCCACATTTAAAGCACCTAACTAGCCATTTCAGGCTCTTAAATCTGCATTGAGGTGCAGGTATTTTGGTGCATAAATTGAGGCACTCTGCACGGTCAGTCACTGCACAGCTTTTGAAGCTCGAGTTGTCCCCCCCAAAATGCCACAGTGTTCTAGAGCATTTTGGACAACATGCCACGGTGTAGGTACACTACTTCTCTTTTTCCCAGTCAGTCATCTTACATCCTACACAGATCCCGAATGGAAGCTCATGGCTGCCGGCCCTGTGTTATAAGCCATTCATAGGACTCTTCTCCGGAGACCACATCCACAGGAACGAGCTCTGTATTGTTAGCTGGCCGGCTGGAGCAGTGTGGGAGGAAGTGAACATTAGAATATTCAGTTTCCCCACAGTCACAGAGGTATTCTTAGAATATACAGTTTCATTCTCTCATGGTTTATGACGTAGGTAGAAACCTGCAATTAAATTGCATCTTTCGGTTCACTTCAGGGCCACTGAGCATCTTTATATAGTAGCTCTCAAAAGAGCTGGCTAAGGGATTTGTGAGGGAGGCTAGAAGGGAGGGCTATCTGCTTGTTAGCAGAGTGGACAGAGAATCAGGATACCTGGATTCAGGTTCTTGATTTTCCACCAGTGCTGAGACAACTTGTGTGACTTTTACCACTGTGTGCCTCAGTTTCCTCTTCTGTCAAAGGGGGAAAAATTAATTTTTACCCAGTCCAGGGGCATGTTGAAGCTTAATTATTGTTTGAAAAGCCCGGATGAGGCTAAGATGAGAAGAGTTACTGCAATACGATTACAAATTACTACCAGGGAAGGTGATGCAAATTCTGCTTCTTGCTACTTTATGCTACAAAGCAATTCCTTCCAGATTATCATCATAAACCCATAACTGCCTCCCAACATGACCCTCCAAACCAAGCAGCCTCATGGCTTTCCAAAGCAAGTCCAAGACAACAAATGTTAAGGGCCACCTACTCCAGGTGGCAATGACACTACTCAAAGCTATGGACTCTTCCTGTTCTCTCCAGAGCAGGAGCTCTGTTGGCTCAAAGAATGACCACAGATTTCAGACTGGCAGCTACCCATTGTACAAAGATAAAAGGCCATGGGTTCCATCTTCCTCTCATGGGGATAAATCAGGAACAACAGTGGTATAAAAGCAGTGTAAGATCAGTTCAGAACCCACTCCTTGGACCTGATCCTGCTCTCAAGTGAGTAAAGAGTGCAGGGTCAAACTCTGCATGAAGGAGGCACCAGAGTCAGAGCAAGGACTTAAATCTTCTCCTGTTGCCTATTGTTGTGAGGCACAAAGAAAAGTGCCTGGAATCGCTAGTGAATTGAGAGCAACTTTAAACTAACAGAACAAACCAGAAAAAGCCAACTGAGTGTTATTTCACTTGCAAGCCATAAATCATAACTGTTATCATTACTTAAGGGCCAGATTCTATTCTCACCCACAGCATGTAAATAGAATTACTCTGGATCTACACCGAGAACAGAATCTGAGCGTGGATCTCCGAACAAAGCAATCATTTGGTTTACTGTTTGGCGTTAAAATCTCCCCCTCTCTGGCATTCATGCAGTCTTATTGACTTCAGGGGGGTTGCCCAGGTCTAACTGAATGGTGAATTTGGCAATTGTCTCCTATGCACATTCATGGTTAAAAACAGACTATGAAAAAGCCATTATGACCAAGCTGGCTGGGGGACTTACCACCCTTCTCAGAAAGAGGAGCTGGACTTCACCAGCTGAGGGGCAGCCTTCCCAGCCATGGATCCAAATTCATTCAAACTTGCAGCTAGAGGCAGAGCTGATGGGACGGACGAGGCTTAGTGACAGGGGGAAGAGACAGTTCAGCAATAACACTGCAGCAGCCTGGGGCGTTTCAGTCAGCAAAAGAAGCAGCTGACTCTTTTCCAGGAAACGGTCTGACTCCTTGCTTTGCAAACATGCATTTGGGCTTGTGAGCTCCTGGCCATCTCCCTCTGTGGTGGCTACAGGGCTTGCAGAGACAACGGAGCCTTGAGGCAGCCAACTCCTTCCTCCAAGTAGAAGCACAGACTGGGCACAGGTGAAATTGTAAAGGATCCATCTGCGGGATCTGAGCTCCAAAGCAGCACTTGAAGAGGGTTCTAATAACACACAGAAATCCAGGAGGAGGCAAGGAGTCAGTCTGAAAGATCACTAAGAGTACAGATCCATCCTGGGCTTGCAGGTTATCACTGCCTTGCAGAGTAGTGGAAAGCCCACACCTGGTGTGCTGATTGCAGAGATTGACAGGTGAGGGTGGTCTGGGCAGCTGTGACGACTTAGACAATCAAAGTTGGGGCCTTCAAGCACTACTGCATTTATTTATTACTAGTAATTAAAGTAGCCGAGCAGTGGAGTACAGATCCAAAGACCACCCCCGAAAGGCTCTCATACCAATCCCATGAGGGAAATCAGGACGAAGAGAGAGAGATCAGCTCAGGTTGGATCAGCCAGGAATTTACCTAGCCAATGAGGACATTGATGACACTGCTTCTGCTGATATCCCTGTGGCTGACCCAGGAGTCATGCTCCAGACCAGTGTAATCCTAGGGACAAGCCCTGGCCCCTAAAGGTAAAGCTGTCACACTTACTAATGCCATAGAGAGCAACTTCAAACCCTTTTTATTCCAGATCAACTCACAAAGGACCATCCATTGCCATTTTCTGCAGACTCAGGATTTCATTTTTGTTCACCTTGTCTGTTGTACACCTCAAACATCACCTGATTTGGGGGAATGCCCACACAGTTTGAGGAAATTGGTTTTATTTTATTTTTAGCAAAATGACTTTCTCCCTGAGATCTGGTTCCATGCCAAGTTTGTCATGTTTAAGTGGAGCCATTTTTCAGTTGGTTGTGTGCAAAAAACGGCCTGCAAACTAGGACTAAAGCAGAAAAATTGTACTGTTGAAACCCGTCCTTCCGCCCCTTTTTATACCACTTGAAAATGGGTGAATGGATTTTGCTCAAGCTTTCACATACACACACACACAAACAACAACAACCCAAACCCAAAAAAGCCCCACCTCACCTGTGTACTGAGGCCAATACTTGTTTACACAATTCATGATTAATCTGTGGAACTCACTGCTACAAGATATCATTGAGGGCAAGAGTTGAGTATGAATCACAAAACATCCACAGTTAGGAATAAAAATGCATAAGGGGCAACCTTCATGCTTCAGGGCATAAGCCAATCACTGCCTGTCTGGGGTTAGGGACACACTTCCCTTATGGGCAGGATATTCCAGAATTGTCCACTCCTTGCTTTTTTGTGCATTCCCTGAAGTATCCAGTAATGGCCAGTGTTCGAGACAATACACTGGACTAGGCAGATGCTGATCTGATCTGGCGTGGCAGCCCCAGTGTTTCTCTAAGAAGTTTCAGCCCAAAGGGGAAGTTTCTGTGAACCGTTAGAGTGGGTTAGAGCGTAGCAATCATATCAACCTTAACCCTAGAGTGTGCAAGCATATTGCTTTTCTTGGCTTTGGGGAGACTTCAAACAGTTGCTTCTTTTATAAAGAGCTTTGAGTTCTGCTGATGAAAAGTGCTGGAGGAAGACCTAGACATTCTTCTTATTATGTCTCTACAGGAGCCTTTGGGGGCAGGTGTGTAAGATCACAAATCCACTGCTGCAACCGGTCATATTACTGCAGACACTCTCCTGGAGTTGTCTGGTACTCCAGGAGATGTCCAGCAGCTCTCAAAGGCCAGGGAGTTCTTTGTAGGTGGGCTTGAATTTACAACGACCTACGTCAGCCCTTTGATTGATTTTCTAAATGGAAAAATAACGGGAGCCATAATGCAATTGCTGTGGCTGGTTTTGTGCCAGGGACTTGTCTGTTTGCATCAGTTCCAGGTCTCTGATTCTTGCCTGAGGCGCCGTGCAAAGGCACTTCTGGGAAAGGGTAGTACACGTGAAGCAGAAGTGGTCCCTAGAATAGGGATATGGCTTCTAGCGTGCAGTGGGTTTCTTTTCAGTGCCATCATTTCTTTTTATTTTCTTGAACTTTCTTTTTTACTGTTGTCATAGACCAAATAAATCCATAGTGAAACTACACATAAATACATGCACCAGATGGAAAAGCCATATAAATAGCAACATTTAGTGTTCACTATTTGTAAACCCGGGGCGGGGGGGAGGTGGAATAAACCAAAACAAGTGAGCCAACAAACTCACTCCCCCCAACCCCTGCCCCGTGCAGGTCATCAATTGTTAAAGTGGCTGAATAGATAAATAGATACATAAGTGAGGCTACAATTATGCCCCAGAGGTCATGGAATGTCTGACTTCCAGAGTGGGGTGACCAGACAGCAAGTGTGAAAAATCGGGACGGGGCGGGGAATAGGAGCCTATATAAGACAAAGCCCCGAATATCGGGACCGTCCCTATAAAATCAGGACATCTGCTCACCCTGTTCCAGAGACCTCGATGATGTTTTCTGCCCTGGGACTGGAGCTGTCAGCAGGCAACCCCATCTCTCAGCCGTGGCCCCTAGCAGCTCCTAGCTGCCAGGCACCAGGGGGACCCCAGAGCTCACAGGCCCTGTGGGCAGTGTGGGGACTCCACAGATCTCAGCTGCAGAGAGTGGCAGGGGGACCCCAGAGCTCCCACTCATTGCAGGCTGTGCCATGGCAGGTGGCGAGGGCTCCCCCCTCCAGCAGCAGCCTAGCTGCAGTGGCCCATGGGGAAGCTCCCAGCCACTGTGGTGGGGAGCGAGAGGACCCCAGAGCCCCCAGCCGCTGTGGGTGCTTGTCCCTCCTCCCTCCCCATTTTGTCAGGGATATTTTTAGTAAAAGTCACGGACAGATCATGGGCTTCTGTGAATTTTTTTTTATTGCCCGTGACGAGTCTGTGACTTCTACTAAAAATATCCCTGACAAAATCTGATCCTTACCTCTGAGTACTGGGGACTCATATATACTAAACTGCAAAAGTACACAGTCATTTCAGGTATCACCAAACATTCTCATATTTTCTCCAAGCATTTCTATTAGACAGATTCATTTTTTCCATTGATGCAGCAGTAGAGAGCTCACTAAGTCAGTCTGGAGATGAGGGAGGAATTGCAGATTTCCATTTTCTCAAAATAACTCGTTTGGCCACTAAAATTAGTTACTGCAATTACCTGGTCATACCAACATCCAGCATCCCTCAAATACACAAGCTTGGAGAAGGAGAGCAATGCTTAAAGGTTTTGAGAGAATACTGAATATGGTGTTTCAGAAGACAGGTATATGTCATTTTTTGACAGGTATAGAGGATGCCAGCAAGTTAAAGAAGTATGGGCTGGATGAATGGACTGTAAGGTAGATAGAAAGCTGGCTGGATCATCAGACTCAATGGGTAGCAATCAATGGCTCCATGTCTAGTTGTCAGCCGGTATCAAGCGGAGTGCCCCAAGGGTTGGTCCTGGGGCCGGTTTTGTTCGATATCTTCATTAATGATCTGGAGGATGGTGTCGATTGCACTCCCATCAAGTTTGCAGATGACACTAAACTGGGGGGAGAGGTAGATACACTAGAGGGTAGAGATAGGATACAGAGGGACCTAGACAAATTAGAGGATTGGGCCAAAAGAAATCTGATGAGGTTCAGCAAAGACAAGTGCAGAGTCCTGCACTTAGGACGGAAGAATCCCATGCACTGTTACAGACTAGGGACTGAATGGCTAGGCAACAGTTCTGCAGAAAAGGACCTAGGGGTTACAGTGGATGAGAAGGTGGATATGAGTCAACAGTGTGCCCTTGTTACCAAGAAGGCTAACGGCATTTTAGGCTGCATAAGTAGGAGCATTGCCAGCAGATCAAGGGATGTGATCATTCCCCTCTACAGGTACTGGCGAGGCCTCAGCTGGAGTACTGTGTCCAGTTTTGGGGCCCACACTACAAGAAAGATGTGGAAAAATTGGAAAGAGTCCAGTGGAGGGCAACAAAAATGATTAGGGGTCTGGAGCATATGACTTATGAGGAGAGGCTGAGGGAAATTGGATTGTTTAGTCTGCAGAAGAGAAGAATGAGGAGAGATTTGATAGCTGCTTTCAACTACCTGAAGGAGGGTTCCAAAGAGGATGGATCTAGACTTCTCAGTGGTACCAGATGACAAAACAAGGAACAATGGTCTCAAGTTGCAGGGCAGGGGAGGTTTAGGTTGGATATTAAGAAAAACTTTGTCACTAGGAGGGTGGTGAAGCACTGGAATGAGTTACCTAGGGAGGTGGTGAAATCTCCTTCCTTAGAGGTTTTTAAGGTCAGGCTTGACAAAGCCCTGGCTGGGATGATTTAGTTGGAGTTGGTCCTGCTTTGAGCAGGGGGTTGGACTAGATACCAAGTCAGATATCTTGCCAGGTTTCTGTTGCAATTGCAAGGCTAAGTTCATTTCCCCATTTTATTTTGAGACTGAGTTGGAGAGTGTAATGCAATAAGCCACCTATAAACAATTCCTACAAAGTGGCCTTTGCTTAACACGTTCTTCTAGTGGTGAGAGAATTGAAACAGACAAATTGTCCTGTATATTTGAATGAATCCTTGAAGAAGGAACTGTGAGCCGGCAGTAGCTGATATTTGTTGCACATATAATGGAAGGAAGCCAGTCTATCATCATGTAGTATATCTTTAATTTTTGTTAATCCTTTTTCTATTCAAGTTGTCTTAAGTGCGGAGTTGGCCTTGATCCTGGGGCATGGGTTTGCCCATAGAGGTATGAGAAGGGAATTAGTAAGATTGGATGCTGTAATCATTTTAACATATTGCAGAATGCCCCCCGTGGATGCAAAGATACTAGTGGTTTCTTTGAATATAAAGAGTACAAGTGAAACTAACCATGACTGTAGCATCTTTGAATTCTGCTGCTGTGTCTCACAGTAACAGATTAGAACAACTCTCCAGGTTTGAATTTTGGTATGGCCTTAGAACAGGGGTGGACAAACATTTTGGCCCCGAGGCCCACAACGGGAATGGAAATTGTATGGAAGGCTCACAGAATTGAGGTTGGGGTGTGGACTCTGGGGTGGGGCTGGGGATGAGGGGTTAGGGGTGTAGGAGGCTGGGATCGAGGGGTTTGGAGGGCGGGAGGGGGGATCAGGGCTGGGGAAGGGTGTTGAGGTGTGGGGAGAGCCTCAGGGGGTGCAGGCTCCAAGCGGCATTTACCCCAAGCGGTGGCACGTCCCTTCTCTGGCTCCTACACAGAGGTGCAGCCAGGCAGCTCTTGCATGCTGCTCCGTCCACAGGCACCGCCCCTGCAGCTCCCACTGGAGCATGTAGGAGCCAGAGTGGGGCCATGCTGCGGCTTCTGGGAGCCACAGGGTGCGGCCCCGGACCCAGCACCCCAGTAAGAATGTCAGAGTGGGGCTGAGTTGCATGGTCCAACCCCAAGCCGGCACCCCAGCTGGAGCAGGGCCAAGCTGTGAAGCGGTATGGTCCGGACCCTGACCCGGCGCCCTTTCCAAAGCGAGGCTGACCCACTGGTGCGGCCTGCGACCCGGCATCCCAGCCAGCCTGGGGCCAAGCCGTGGCTCGCAGGCTGGCTTAAAAGGGCTTGCGGGCTGGATCCAACCCACGGGCCATAGTTTGCCCACTCCTACCTTAGAAGACATCAGATGGCTTTACTGCAGGATGGCTTTTGCACTAGGCACTCGTAATGTATTGAGCTTGGGGCTTTTAGCAAAGGACATTTGCTTCTTTAAGACATGCTCTAGACAATAAGAAAGTTTATTCTTTGTGCATTTCAATCCTATTGTTTTCATAGGACCATGTACTTATTTAAGGCTTATTCTGATACTTTCAGCCCCATTGAATAACACCCCACTGAACAAGTAGTCTCCCTGGGTCTCCTAAGTAGCTCCTTGCTGCCCCTCAGCACAGGGGTGGATTCTGCCCACTGAACTCAAAGGCTGCTGAGAGGTGTGCAAGGAATGAGCAAAGCGGAAGACAGTCTGAATGTTTTACATGTAAATTGGTTTATTTATCTACAGAAAAGGTCAACACAGAATATAAACCGATTGTATGGTCAACAGAACCAGGTATTCCCACCCATTAATGTTTCCTTAACAAAGCAGTTATCAGGACAGTCCGACTGCATCGCCCTTAGTAGCTTCCAGGGCAACTGGCTTCAGCTGAGGGCAGGTTCTTGGCTTTTATAACCAGGGTCAATCCCATCATGCATTGCACAAACAGTTAAGTAAAACCACCTTTTATATACAATAGCTCTTAATCAAATTCATGGTAAGACTAGAAAGACAAGGGAGTGGCCAGCAGACCACACGCAGGAAGGAAAAACAATCCAATGGTAGGTTTCTCCCACAGAGCTAAAGCTGATTGGATATTTGTAAAAAAAGGGCACACTAATATTTCTGTGACTAAAGCACATTGTGTTTGGTTTGCTGTTATTCAGAGGTTCTGTTATTTATTATTTATGACTCACTGGGAATTTCTTAAACTGTCCACAAATTCACAGAGTGCCACAGATTTTGGCAAGAATGGTTATTCATTGAAATTCAGTACCAGAGAGGGAGTTATTGGCTACTTAGTGTTTGGATTCTCTACGTTAAACAATTGAAATCACCCAGTCAGAGAGCAGATACAGCCCCATGTGATTTAAGGGGCCAGTCCCACACTAGGACAGTCAACAATTTGAAAGCAAACAACACCACAAATGTTCAAATGTATTTGGTGAAGCCTTCCAGGTAATGAAGCCACGAGCAGGGATCAGATAGATAATGAGGTGCAAACAGAAAAAGGGCTACATTCGTGCTGAATATTCTGCTCAACAAATAAGACAGCCAGCTCTACCTACAAAGGCTGCCATTCATTTTTAGAAGACACCTGAAGTTTATTACAAGAGTCCTTCCAATAGTACCAGATCCTCTTCCATTCTTAATTTGACTCTGCTACACGTGATTGCAGGATGTGAAAATTGAGACTTGTCCTTACACCATAGTGTTAATGCTTCAAATAGAGACTCTACTGGAAGAGAAACACTGTCTTTCAGCCCCATCTCTCTGCTCACTCAAAAGCTCCTGTTATATTAGGCACTGGTGCTCAGATCCATCTGAACTACGCTGGTTATGGGACCATTTGAATAGATTTTAGCTGGTGAACTAATCCCTAATTTGGTGCTCTACCATGCAGTGAGATTGATCTGTATGTCTCAGGTACATTTCATAGTGGTGGGTAGAAGAAAGAGACAGCAATATTCTCCTTACGGGTGAGAGTCATCCCTGTGCAGAGGGCCAACAGTTCACAAGTGATTCATTCTGAGTGCTGCGATTTTTAGATCCCCAAATTGAGACACCGTAGAGGAGACTAACTTTTAGAGAGTGAGTGCTCAGCTCTACCTGGGAATCAGGCCCCTATAAAGTGTCCCAGGTCAGGCACCCAAAAATCAGCAGTGACTTTTGAAAATGTTGCCTGTCCATCATTTAAGTCCTCAAATGAGAATTTCAGTGGGACTGATCTAGCGTGCTGGCCCTCTATAGAGGGGTGAATTTCACTCTGTAGGAGTTAAATGGAACCCACTTGACCTGGGAAAGAAAATGAAGGCACCCCCAAAAACTACAATAATGGATGTTTCCGAAATATGTGGACAAGCTCATTCTTCTCTTTGCAGCGTGACAGAAATAAACAGCAGCCCACCCCTGGCTGATCTCACCCAATGGCCGTGATGAGTCCTTTCTGGGTGCATCCTCACTGAGGAACAGCACTTTGATCCCTGGGCCAAGCTTAGTCTTGCCTCTTCAGCTGTGCCCGACTCAGCAATCTTGGAGCGACAGAAGCTTGGTCAGTCTCAGGAAGAGACATGTCAGGCAGAGGTGCAGACCGCGGTGCCATTGGCTGCTGCCAGATGGCAGGTAGGTGACCTTCACCGTGCAGACTTCAACAAGGGATTGTGTGTCTCAGGATCAGTGAGCATCCCATGCCAACCTTCAGAAAGGACCCACGGGGAATCCTCATGCCTTCCTGATGATTCGCCCTGGCTTCCTCCAATCCCGGTACCGCTCTCTCCGCGCCGAGTGCAGCAAACGCCTGGAGGAGCCAGAGTGGTTTGATCTCGTGAAGCTACAACAAACATAAAATGAGCCATTGTTATGGATATGCTTCAGTGCTAGGAGTCAGTCCCTTGCAGTCAGTGGGGACTCTTCTCTGAACTGACAACCATAGACACCAGAATGGGCACTCTAGCCTCAATGACAGAAGCATCCAGGACTCCTCAGTAATGGCCAATGTTTGATTGTTGGATGAGGACCTGCACTTTCCCTACGGTTCAAGGTGTTGTTAGATGTTCAGCTGTGTGTGAGTGTGATCTCCCTGCGTGCTGCTCTAACACCAACAGACTCCAGTCTGTCAGAAGTGGGATCAAACCAGGAACCTCTGGAGCTTAATGCATGAGCCTCTACCACATGAGTTGATAACTCCCTGACTATAGAGCAAACCCATTTTATCTCTCTCTTTAAGTGGTCTCGGTGCCGCTAGATGGGACAGAACACCACACTGAGGAGGTGTGTGGGTTACACCGCCCCAGCTTTGTACAGACAGCTGGCACAGCAAACCTTGAGCGAACCACCCCATGACCACAGGATCCATTAAGGTACGAAGGCACTAGACCTGGTTTATTGTGGACAAAGCACGGTAATAGCACTTAGCAGACTTGATGAGGATTCTAAGCTGTATGCCTGTGACAATGGACACAGCTCAGTGAATGGCGGGACTTTCCCTTCCGCTCTTAGCTGGAGCAAAACACTCTCTCAGAGATACCTCTTTGTAGCCTGATACAAACAAGTCACCTTCTGCCCCTCTGCTATAGTTAGTTACTGCCCCTGACGTGGCTAGTTATCACCCATGTGCAATACCCACGCAATGGTGCCCTGATCTGGGCTGGAACCTCTAGGGTATTAATAGACTAGAAACAATAACCCCCTCTGTGGCTCTTGGGCTGTATTGCAAGCTGTCTCAGCTCGGAGACCCAATGAGAATGGTGTCATGGTACCTCTTGCTCCAGGAGATTGTCATTTCACGATTCCAAGTGGCTCTGAGACTGGGGATCATTTGAATGATGGGAAAGGGAACAGCTTTTTTCGAGTGCTATTTTAACGGATCCTCTTTCTCTCTTAATACGAGTTCTCTTTCTTTAATCTTTTAGCCGTTGGTGTGGCACACATGCCGGATGAATTGATGCCAAATGATAGGTCATCATAAAACTCCGGAATTATTATGGACACTGTTATCACAAACATGATGATGTTGTGTGAGTGGAATGCAAGGCTAATGATTGCCCAGAGGAACACTTAATAGTAAGTATTAAGGTCATTTGGGGCTTTTCTTTTGCAGCCTCATCTCCCCACACAATATTTCATGTTGTGCAGGGGAAAAAAGAGATTAGTGTAATGGGCACAGCCCAAACAAAGAGTCGGGGAGAAAGCACTTGATATTGACGTTTTCTCTAGTGATTTAATCTACAATACTCAGATTACAAATCGTCTGTTGAGGATTAGGTTACACTGATGAATATTGTGCATGAAATATAGTTATCTACATTCTTCCCCTCCAATATAAGCTGTTTGGGAGTCTAAGTCACGGAGTTATAGCGTATATCCACATTAAAACAAATCACAAGCATTAATCTGTGACTATCAATCAAATCCCCAATGCATTCATATTGTGCCTGGTCAAAAGATTCACAGCTTGAACCCCACGATAGTGTATTCATGCAGTGCAGAGGGAGCTATACAGACACAATGTAACCATCTATACGAGAGCAACCTTCTCTGTCTTTACATACAGGAATCAAGCATCCCCTCATCTTTGATATTAAACATCCACTCACCTAGAGGACCAAACTGGACCTGCTTGCTTCTTAGGTTTGGTTACCTGCTTCTGATACTCCATCCAGCCACTGACCAGCTCATGGAGGATCATCACATAGAGAAGGAAAATCAAAATCCTTGGATCCATTCGGGGCACTTCGGGATCTGCTTCATTGGGCATGGGAGACATTGGGCCGCAAGAGCAAAGGAAGATCAGCTGGAGGGGTGCTGCCCCTCCTGTAGCAGAGGGAAGTGGAGGGCTAGGAAATGTTGCTGCTGAAGAGAAAGCTTGCTGTCTGGGATTGTGCAGAGCAAATTAATGCTGTAAAATGTCCCTAGGGATAGAAGGCTGATGCCTATTACAGAAAGCAGCATAAACACAGCTGCTGAGGTTACAGACGTCTCCCTTAATGCTGTTGATTATTCTCCTCTTGCTACTTGATTCTTTTCTTCTCTCTCTCTCATGCTATTTCTGCATTACTCTGCAGCCATCAGCTTCCTACACTTCGATCGCACAAGCAATCCGGCTCCGGAACAATCCATTTTGATTGGCTGGAGTAGAAGAGAGTTGGCTTCTGTACCCAGTAGGCTTAGGAGCTGTAGCATTGTATATGCCAAAAATCAACCAATCTGGATTCTCTTGCTGATCTCCTCCCAGTATTTCTGTTAGGAGTACGATCCACAGCTGACAAGTGTCCAATCAAATTCTTTCTATATAGAGTTCTCAGCCAGAACCTCTCTTCCCCTCTTGCTTTTTGATCTTCATTTTTTTTGCTCCTGCTGCTATTATCCATTATTTAAGCCTTCAATTGGTATTTAACTCTGTGAAGCATTTGAGACTTGTACAGTGTAGGAGAAAGGGGAGGACATAATGTCATTGGGTCTCAATCTTTACTACACCAGCACTTCCCTCTCCACTTTCTGGACTGTCTCCTGTTTAGCAAGATGGGAAAGCCCGGGTGGTCTTGACCTCAGGCACCCGCAGAACCCCCGGGCTATACAAAACAAACTGAGACTATATTTCACAGAAGAGTAAAGGTTTCTCTGAATAGTCTGCCTTGTCTGGATACTTGAAAGACTGACGGAGAGAGCCACATCTATTCTGCACTTAAAATCAAGAGGCAGGCATTTATAAAAGACTCTGCCTCAGGTTTTAAAAGAAGCCCTTAGAATATCAGGGTTGGAAGGGACCTCAGGAGGTCATCTAGTCCAACCCCTGTTCAAAGCAGGACCAATCTCCAACTAGATCATCCAACAGATTTTTGCCCTTGATCCCTAAATGGCCCTCTCAAGGATTGAGCTCACAACGCTGGGTTTAGCAGGCCCATGCGCAAACCACTGAGCTATCCCTCCCCACATTTGCCTTAGTGAGTGATTGCCAGAATCTGCAGGATCAGGCCTGTAACTCTAGAAATGTCTAGAAATCCAAGGCTGGATCCAATCAGTCTAGTGCCATTGAATAGAGCAGTGAGAATTTACACTGGTTAGGGATCAGGCCCTGACTGATACAAAGTCAGCTTATGACCGTTACATGGATGACTACTATGGAAACATAGGAATTGCTGAACCGGATCAGATTAATTGTCCATCTAAGCACAGAATCCTGTTTCTCACAGGGACTAGTACAAAATGCTTCAGGGAAAGGTGGGAAAGCCCCATACTGTAAATTTTGCAATACCATGAGGACATTGCTTCCCAACTCCAGGCAATTAGTGTCATGTTTTGAGGCATGAGATTAGAGATTTCCCAGCATCTTTTGTCCTATTGAATGTAGCCTGCAGATATTTTTATTATTTACACAGATAATAAGAAAAATACTTTGCTGTCACGTAGCAATTTTGAGCTGTCCATCTAACGGTCTGATTCTTTTTTGAATCCTGCTAAGCTCTGCACAATATTATCTACATATATAGACTTCATTGCTTTAGTGTTGGCGCATCATGTCCCTGTGAGTTCCAAAGGCTGGCTGTTTGTTATGTTAGGAAACAGTTTGAGCTAACAGATACTTTGGTGCAATAGGCATATTTTCAACATTTTTCTTTCAGACACATCACATCTGTAATGAACATGATGATTGCCAAAGATGCACATTAAACATGTTATAAATCTGTATCTTAAACACATCCAATGATAGTTACAGTGCAAACTGACCATATTGATTAAAAATTGCACAATTTGGGAAGACATCCTAATTATTCATATAACCAAGAGAATAAAATAAACAAGAACTGAGGGTATTTGGCAACTTATAAAATGTTAACAAGAGGGAGGAATGGAAATACTTGAAGTTCAGCATAAAAGGATGGTGAAACCATGTTTCTATAGCAACAGAGACAGTTGCCAGGCTGCAAGAGATAGGTTCAGATATATGCATAACTCATATTGCATGGGAGTTCCTACTAAAGACAACACTGACATTTTATAAATCACTCTCTACAATTTTTGATTAATAAAGGGCATATTGTGACCCTTTTGCTTACAATGGTGAGCTCACATGAAGTCAGTAGCCCCTCTCATGTAAGAAAGTGTTCACTGGTCTGCATAATTTGACCCCAAAGAGTTTTATTTCTTAATGTGCTGCATCTTGTGAATACAAAATGATTCTCATACCATCTGATTATTGGAGAAAATTACAGCTGGTTGAATAACAACAATAACCTTCCCTCCTCCAGATTGGAAGGGAAATTCATAAATAAACAGCTTTACTTTACTGTGTTACCACAATGAGCATTCCAGCAACCACTGGATACATCTGAAAATGTTCAGGTCTTGAAATTTATATGAATTTTAGCACACAGATTCTTCACCCAAAAGCCACAGGAAGCACAAACATTACATTGTATTTGCTACTTGATATATATTAATTTCCTGTATAAAAGTGTCATCCAATCTAGGAACGGGAAGAATACTATATGGCCTAGTTTATACTTCAAACTTTTACCTGCAGAGCTATGTCAGTTAAGAGTGTGAAACCCCCCCCCCCCCACCTGACACAGATGTGCTGGCAAAAGCCCTAGTGTAGATGTAGTTATACGAGCAAAAAAGTCTTTTTGCCAACATAGCTTATTTTGTTCAGGAAACTGGCATAAGCTGTGTCTATATTAGGATGGTTTGCCAGTATAGGTTTACTGGCAAACCTATCCTAGTGTAGATAAGGCCTATGTGACATAAATGGCCACTCGCACATGGTAAATAGTAAAAACAAACCATAGGCTGAAAACTGTTCTTCCAAACCATTTGGGGAATACTTATGAACAACAAATACATTCACAACTATAAGGGTTACTTTGTGAATGGTTCAAAAACAGAACAAAAGCGAATTTCACAGTGAATATTATTTGCAATGAATACTTTTACCAGCTGTTGAAAACATTAATCACTACTCTCCCAAACAGATACTTTTGGGGACTGAAACACACACCTTTTTTTGAACTGCCCAGCACCAGATATTAGAGATGACAGATACTGTTGTATAGTTAAGGAATTCTTTACACGAGTCTAATTTGAACCTACTGAACTAAATTCACGGTTGGTGTACACAGACAAAACTTGTCTGAAGGCAACGGAGCTGTGCCTAATTGTTCCTCTTGCAAATTTGGCCCAGTCTTTAAAAGTACAAAGGGACTTTACAATGATTTGTTTGTGAAAATATTTCATCTGGTGTGTGGGAGTGAGAAGCAGATACTCATTATTGCATTATGTGTCCAAGGCAAAACTGATGCTTATGGGATGGCTTTGGAGCTTGAAGGAAAAGTGCCCTGTGTGTTTTATTATTCTGTTGTTATGAAAACAGTTCCTTAGATTATTCTAATGGTCAGAGAGGTAACTGCTCCTTTGACTGTGCTCTATAATTAGCGGGGCATTAAAACAAGGCTCCTTTGCATGGAGCAAGATAAGGTCTCCCAACCCTTCCTCCCAGGGGCCAGGAAAAGGTTTTCAGGGTCCTTCCCACGCCCATGTTCCACCAGCCAGGGAATCAAGTAACAATTCTCCTCCCAAGATAAGACCCTCTTCCCACCGGGCGTCCCCCCACTAGCTAAGGATGGCACCACCTCTTCCCCCCATGATGATAAGTAAAGCACTTCTTCACCCCTGCCTGAGATAAAGAGGATCTCCTTCAACTCCCTCCTCCACCAGTGATCTGCCTCTTCCCCAGAGATCCGGCATGTTGCCCCATGTGACAGCGTCTGCGACCCCAAGGGGAGGGGGCAGGATTCAGCACCGCCCCACTCCTGAGTCAGGCCAGAGGCAGGACACAGGGAGCTGTCCCTGGTGCTGAAGGGAAACCCGGTAGCAGCCACCGCTCCTCCTGCATCCTTGTCGTCGACTGCGGGGTAGGGAAGAGGGGGAAACACCCAGCACCGGAACATTCTCAGCCCCTGGGAAGCGGGTGGAACGTTCATTGACGGAACGTTCCGGGGCGGGGCGACTGGAACGTTCCGTGTCTGAACGTTCCATTGCGGGGACAGACCCGCAAGCAGGAGGGGTTGGTTCACCAGCAGTTCTCCTCGCCCCATGTTGTCCCGTGTGGAGCTGAGGGGCAACTGCTGTTCCCCCCACACCCGTAGCGGCTACTTTCTTGGGTGAGTCCTCCGCCTGCCCTGCTCTCACACCCGGGGGGGCTCTGGATTGGCCTTTTTGCAGGGCGCTCCCCGCCTAGGGTGCTCTCTACGTTGGACGGGGAGAGTGCTGCGTTAGAGGGAAGCCTATCTGCGCCCGAGATGCCCCGGAGGCTCATCAGAGACAGCTGAGCTTTGTAACACACGTGGATGGAGGGGTCGGGGAGGTGGAAGGGTTAAAATGTATTTAGCTCGCTGTCTGCTCTGACACCTTCAGGTGGAGCCAGACTGTAGCAATCAGCCTATCCCCTTTGTCCCCTCCACACAGGCACGTTATCATTCCCCTCTGACTAGATCCCACATTTGGTAAAGCTGTCCAGCTATCGAAGCTACTTTTGTGGTCCCTCCCCCCACTCCCCTGACTGCAATATCCAGATACCTCACAATTTTTCATATATTGATCCTTGCACCACCGCTGTGAGGCAGGGCAGTGCTATTATCCCTCTGTTTACAGGTGGAGAACTGAGGCACAAAGACATCACCCTGGAGGTCTATGACAAAGCAAAGAATTTAATCTGGTTCTCCTCAGTCCTGGGCTAACACCCAAACCCCTGGGCCATCCTGCTTTTCATAAAAACCAAAAGCTCTTTTGTTTTTAATTCACCATCACACACACACTGGCACTATTTCCTCTTCTTTGGTTTATGATCAGAAGCTAATTCCTTTCCTGATTGCACTGTCATTTCTTTTCCTTACTCTGTCATCCTCCCCCCCCCCCCCCCCACACTCAGTTCAAATCAAGAGCTTGGTAGAAAGAAACTCTCCACCTCTGCTCCTAATATTGAGGACAATCAGAACTCGGATAAACGTGCGCTTAAAGCTAAGCCCTTGCTTAAGTTCTCTGCTGAACTGAGGCCTGTGTGAATAAAGGCTTTAGAGCTGGATCCTACAGAGCTCAGTCCTGTGGAGTGCTCCATGCTCCATCCTGTGAGGTCCTCGACTCACAACTAAGTCAAGAGGAGCTCAGCAAATCATAAAACCAATTAGGCAAGTATTTGCTCTTGCACTTTTGACCAGCTCACCTGCCCTGCCCTGCTCTCACCACGGACTCTTTTCTGCTGTGATAACTTCTAACATTCCTAACCTCTGCATAGCTTCAAAAAGCTGCCTTTTAAAACCAGAACAAAATCGTCAAGCTGCTACCAGCTGTGTGCTGCTTTCTCCCATCTGTGGAGTGCCCTCTTCCCCTCCCCTTGCCCCATGTTACAAGGGCCCGAGGTGCAGAAAAACCTATAGTCGGTCCTGGACTAGTGAAAAGTTTAAAAAGCAAATACCTTGTGAACCTGTAAGGCTAGAAATGCATTTGTTATCCCACCCGATTGCCGAAAACCCTTCTTTCCAATGTAATCCATCAATTCTGTCCATTAGAAACAAAGGGAAATATCAGGCTGTCAGTATTAGTAAATAAGATAATACAGATTACGGATACGGACTAACACGGCTGCTAATCTTAACCCAACATTATTACATATACAAAAGTGATTTCAGAGGTTTTTAAAAAATGTGTTAGTTATAATTTCCCTCTCTGTTCTAGGCCTGTCCAGTTAGACTCATGGTACTAATGCAGCTTTGCTGTAATGAGGGAAAGATATGAAAAGCACCAATATATAATTTATAATCTCCTTAAACTACTTCAGTTTTCTATTAACTAAAGTATGTGACATAAAATAAAACACATGATGGGGTAGGGCAAGAAGTATTGCTGGCATTTGTGGAGAAAGAATTATGTTGATTTGAAAGTTGTTTAATAGGAGCTGTTTTCATAGAATATATGTTAAGCAAAATTGTATGATGGTGTATGTTGTGGGGCAAAGACCCCAAAAGAACTGGGTGCATGGAGACAAAGAGCGTATGTGTACACTGCACGCACAGCCTGGGCTCTGACTCAGGTTTGAACGCAAACCCTCACCTGATTTGTGTGTGGACAGTTTGAACCCAAACTGTCCACACACAAATCAGCCTGACAGGTCAGCAAGCTCTCAGGATGTAGGTCTTAGGTGGATAGGAATTGAAGTCGCTGTGTGACTCAGGTCCAAGCCCTGTCACTTTGCAGTGTGGACACACCTCAAGACACAGACCCGATTCAGAAGGTCTGCGTAGTGCAGTTTGGACGAATTAGGATGTCTGAGACACTTGGGTCCAGTGATTATATGCCCAGATTTACAATGCAGTGTGGACACTCAAGCATGGGCTTGGAAACGCCAAGTCCACAAGCCTAGTCCCACAGAGCTGGGTTTACAAAGCAATGCACCTGTATCCAGGGGCTTGGACTCTAGACGGAGAGCTCCACCCAGACGGCTCCCTCGGAACTTTGGGGGTTTGAATTTGAAGGCTCGTCCGTTGGCTCCTCTGAGGAGAGGGAGCAGCATCCCACACAGTGTGGGAGAGCTAGACTGCCGTCCCAAGGGGAAGCACTGCTGGGCTCAGATAAGATTAGACTGTCCCTACTGGAATAAGAGGTGGGAAGGTTACTGAGCACCATTGTTACATTTACTTGAGTTAGTGTTTTGTCAAACCCAGAGGTCCGTGGTCAATTGGTGGGTTTTGAAGAGTTCTGCAGGGCCATCGAAACACAATTAAGAAGAAAAACAAACACATATTTATAGACGAGTGCCATGAGAAGATGCTCAGAGGGGTAAAGAGGCTGTGTTAGTGATCCGGAGACACCACTGTTGAATAGTGGGTGCACCCAGGAAGGGGCAGGTCAGTACGGCATTTTTTTGGGATGGTCAAAATTCCCTCATGGTCAATCAGCCTGGCTATTTATCATCTGGCCCTGGCTATAAAGAGCCACTGTTTCACCCAATGCTGGCTCCTTGCTGCAACCAGGTGTGAACCCTGACGAGGAGAGCACTATATTATTGGCAAAAATCAAACGCTAATGGAGTTAGTTTGATGTCACGTTCCTGAGGACTCTGTCCAGGATAAACTTGAGACAGGCAATAGTGAGTGAGAACATTGTGGACCATTAAGGATTTTGACTGAGTATCAATGTGACTAGGGCATTGCTTTGCTACTTGGGAATAATGCAAGCCATGCCAATAAAGTCTTCACACCAAACCTTCATGTATTGTGTGTACACACACAAATGCACACACGGACATTGCTATTAATATTAAAGCTTTGATTTGCATCTGTCATTTGCAGAACAGCAAGTTATTTGTTTAATTTGGGTCTGAGATTCTCTCTCTAGAATAACCCTTCCCCTCTCCAATTGTCTTTAGAAAAATAATTCTCTAGTTTTACAATAAAGAACAAAGATCAAGAAGGCATAAAGACAGCATGGGAGAAGGAGCCCAGCTGAAGGAAATCCTCTCGCAGTCCGGTATGGGAGGCAGGCAGGATTCAGGACCAAATCTTAGACAGCCCAGAATTAAGAAAAACTCTGAGATCCAGAAGGAAATGAAAACCAGACTCTCCCCCTGGGTCACAAAACGACCAGCATCAGATATTGTGGGGCAGAAACCACCCCAGAGGAGAACTCTTTCGGACCAGGATTTAAGTACCCACAAGAGGTAATGCAACATGCCCTGTCTGCTGTTCCTTCCATACATTTATATTAACTCACCCTCTAGGGGTACATCTACTCTGAAGTGGGAAGGTGTAATTTCCAGCCTGAGTAGACATACCCACACTGCCGGATGACTGCCGTGGAACAGCTTAGCCTGCCCGAGTACACACCTAGGGTCTCGGATGGAATCAGACGCAGATTGGCCAAACCGTCCGACTTCTTGCACCCCTGGCAGGTGCACTTCTATTTTTTGCATGCATGGTCAATCAGAAGTGGCACTAGTGTGCCTACCTGATCTGGAAATGACACCTCCAGGGCCATTGTCAACGTAGTGGTTAACATGCAGAGATCTCTATGGAATGAACACGTTAGCTTGCACAGCTACTTTAAGAACATGGTTTGGGACCAATGTCAGCCCTGTATTTCTCCAGTACCCTGGTTCCTGCTATTTTCCGGTATTTGATCATGCAGCAAAGTTCAGAATCCCTGCTGAAATGCCACCAAGTCCCCCATTTTCAGTTGGGGGCCATGCACAGTCACTCCTCCTCTGGTTCGACTGCTGCAGCCTCATTCGCACTCCCCTGTGCTCAGGGACTTCCCTGCTAGTTAGATGCACCATCCTCCTTAAATCCCATAGCTTCTGAGGTTTTAGCCGTGCCATGCACAGTGGGGTGTTGGCAATGGGGAAGCCCCGGGATGAAGGGAAGTCTGAATGGGGTCAGAGCAATGGGATTCAGTGAAAGAGCTAGTGTGTCATGTGGCTATTTTTCTGTCATGTAGAGGGTGAGTTGGGTCTAGTTACCATGAGAGGAGAGATGTGATGGGTATCCCTACTGTCCCTTAGCTGGTTCTTACATTCAGTCCAATACCAGATTTAGACTGCTGCTTACCCTGGATGTGCAGTGAGGCAAGAACTCATAGAATATCGGGGTTGGAAGGGACCTCAGAGATATCTAGTCCAAGCCCCTGTTCAAAGCAGGACCAGTCCCCAACTAAATCATCCAACAGATTTTTCCTTCATATGCCCAAATGGCCCCCTCAAGGATTGAACTCACAAACCTGAGTTTAGGAGACCAATGCTCAAACCACTGAGCTATCCCTCCTCCCCAAGCATCCTAGAAGCCACCTCCAGCCCGAGTCCTTCTACTTAGAAAACACTATAATTGACCTCTTGAGTTAGAAAAAATACCTTGTGGGTGTAGTGCTTTTAAGCCATGTGCTTCATTGTTCCATAAATGGGGTGCTAATCTGATTGCTTACGAAGACTTCAGAAGAATAGCTTGAAAGCCTCACGAACACAAGGTTGCAACACACAGACTCCACCTACATGGTTTGTTTCTCACACACAGGATGTATATACAAAACCGACAGAGTGGGCGGAGCAACTACTATGGTAGCACATTGGGGTCTCACTCCAAGATACCTGCAGAATCCAGATGCAACAGTGCTCCCCCAAAGCCAGCAATCAAACACAACTCCGGAAGTGTAAGTACCTCCATAGAATACATATATAGCAATCCTTTATTGCTAGAGAAAGTGTGTCACAAAACGACCAGCATCAGGTATTGTAAGACAGTAACCAACCCAGAGGAGAACTCTTTTGGGCCAGGATTTAAGTAGCCACAAGAGGTATTGCTGGAGAAAATGTGTATTCGATTCGGAATTCCTCAGACAACACCAGAACGATACAGCATTAGCAGCAGTGGTGCTAACCACGTTCCCACCATCACTTCTTCACCAGTGAGTTTCCAACCTCTTGTGGTAGCACTACGTCTAGTGGGTGTGAAGGTAGGTCAGTCTCCATGGTCCATTCTGTCTTTGGCCTCTGCAGGGATTGCCAACCGGGAGGCCTATTGCGATCGGAGCTTTGTAATTAGGTGGTCATCTGTCCGCTAGGGACTGGATTGAGACCATCAAACCCATTTCATATAGCCCATCAGATGGGAATAACTTTTGGCTACTGCCTACCTTAGGAGGATTTGAACTGGTGACCGAGAGGTAAAGGTTTCCTTATCCCATTAATAATCTCTTGCGACAAATGCCTTCATTTTAGCTTCTTAACATGGTATTATTTGCAAGAGAAGAACAATTAAGAAACTGCCACCAACAAATATTCTGTCCAACTTCCCTGAATTTGAGTCTTCCTTTGTGTTCCATGGGGATTCACTTCATCTGGAAATACATTCCACCTTCATTTTCCTACTCAGAGGGGTAGCCGTGTTAGTCTGGAATTGCAGAAGTGACAAAGAGTCCTGTGGCACCTTAAAGTCTTTAGTTAGTCTTTAAGGTGCCACAGGACTCTGTCACTTCTGCAATTTTTCTACTTGTAACTTTTGCTTTCTAACTGCAGGGAAAGCTGTACAATCCTGTGACAAGAAGTGAAGATGGAAGTGTGGCCAACAGAGGGCACCACTTACAGGCGTCACAAGCTCAAAGACACAGTGCTTTCAGCAGATTTGGGGGGAATAAGAGGTAACACACTCTCCTGAACACATTGTTAACTGATGCCTTATAGGCTATAATGGAAAAAGAGACCAATGGGCAAGTACGTCTCAGGAGAACAGCATTTCTTTTGAGTTTTGGACCAATGTGCTATCTGTTAAAGGCAGTTATGGTCAGAACTGTGACTGTAAAAAACAGCACACATCAGATCTTCTTGCATGTCTCTGAGTTCACTGATCAGCAACAAACGTTTTTACTCCCATTAACTCTGCAGAGCAGTTTTGGGAGAGTGAGCTGAATGCATGTGGCCAAACACCATCCTTCCTCTGCAGCCTTCACACCTCCACATTGTAGCACGTGTAATCTCTGTAATTGGAGTTGCAAGCAGAGAGTTGCATGGGTGAAAGGATTTGATACTGAGGTCGGATCAGCTGCTTTTCTCCCACCTGGACATGAGAAGAGGTGAACACTTGGTCTAACTCTGATGCTTTCCCTGTCTTGTTTTCTGGGTAAAGGCTGACCCTGGAAGATCTGGAGAAGAAGCGATTTCAAACCATTGCAGAATACCAGTTTATGACTCCAGGTAAGAAGCCCATATCCAACAGGCAAGTGTCTTACAAGATACAGTTGATTCTCATGCAACATATAATGTTCTCTTCCCATATCATACATGATCTCCTAACCAGCACCGCAGGCTGTGATCACCCTTAAAAACTTTGCAATGGAGTGACATTACTACAATATTCTTAGTGCTTCCTTACATGGAACGCCATTGTATTATGATCATCAAGGGTAAAGCTGGAAAGTTTAAAGGTGATGCTGTAGGACACTGTGTTACGATACTTGATGGCATTCTCTGCTGCTGATTGAACTGCACTGGAAATGAAGCTTTATATTCTATGCAGCTTGTCAATAAGACGCCTCTGCCTGGCATTTAAAATTGTATTGCGCATTAATTAAGAGGGAAACAATTACGCGCTTCTCTTTAGAAATCAGTGTTTCTCCTCCTGGAGTCCCAGGAAGGGGCTCAGTTGCGAGGACTGTGGTTTTGTGATGGGGTCATCATCAATCCACCTCCCTGCTGAGTTCTCATAGGCCCCAAAGCAGATGGTAAGAACTCACAACAATAGAAATCCAAGAGCTTTAGCCATTTTCAGTAGTGTTTACTGGATTCTCCAGCCTCTAAGCTTCCATTAGAACAAGTCTGTCCAATATCCCTAGCTAGATTCCCTCAGCTTCAGTGGAGTTACACCAGGAACAAACTGGACGCTGTCTGGTTTTGAAGATGGCCTCTAGAACATGAATGGCTGCACCATGCTTCTGAATCTGCTGACAGACTGAAACCATAGCACAAAGGTCCTGTCCAGACCATAGGGAAAAGGTACTAGCCTGGTTTCTAAATGTGGTTTCTTCTAAGAAAGGAGCCAACACGTCAGCACTGGCTTCTCCAGCCTGCGTAGGTCAGACCTAACTGTGTTAAGAACTGCTTTACAAACCTAGCCTGAGCACTAAGACGGTATGCAAATAAGTTTCTAGCACAGAGGAATTACGCTAGGAAAGTGCGCAGCTGTTCACAACAGGTGTGTAGCGAGGTCAAGACTGACCGCCACAGCGCCTCCTGCTGATTGTCTTGGGAATTAGCTCGTTTCAGCTCGGAGCGCCCCCTTCTGGCAGGTGTCTAGCCTGCCGCTGGCACCCATGTCTCTTCCAGACCCCGGTGCCTCTTTATCTCAGCGTTCTGCCCCCAGCAGTACCCCCTAACGCTGAGTCTCCTCCCTGGGGAATCCCGCAACCCCCTAATCCCACCTTGCCTCAGTGGCTACTGCCAGTCATCATCTAGCCCCCGCTCACTGCAGTCTGTAATGGCCACTCATCATTGGCAAAAGGTTGGAACCTGCTGCCTTTGCCTATTCCCAGAATGCACCTCTGCAACCCCAATACTTGTATAGGCCTTCACCAAGGCCTGCAGCCTGGGCGTTTACCAGGCTGTAACTCCCCAGCTCTCTTTGCCCTTCTCCAGTCCTGCTCTGTTTCAGGTATTTGGATTGCAGGCAGCTAGGTCCTTCTCTCGCTACTGCTAGAGAATGACTCCTGATAGCTCCTAGCCCTCAGCCCTCTTAAAAAGGGCCAGCTAGGCCCTGACTGAGCTGGCCACACCTGTGGTCAGCTATTCACTCAGCTGCTTTCATTTCTTTTCCCAGCCCCCAGCCCTCTCCAGGGCTCCTTTTATCCTCTGTTCTACAGGAGTGGGGCAGCTACCCAAATACAAGGTGTTAACCACAATTCTTTAAGTCCTTCCCAATCTTGGCTTGACATGGTTTTGCCTACTACTAGAGATGGACCCATACTATGCTCTTTGGCCATGGCAGACAGTCAGACTGACCCCAGCAGAGCTAGGTGTTGGCCACACTTTGGGTAATGAATGCTGATCCTGCTTTAGCCCATCCTACATCACGTTAGCAGCCAGACCATCTCCAGATCAGAAAGGGACAGAGTGAAGCTGTGGTGATCACTCAGTCAACCGGGTCTCCTTATCATAGTACAGACACCAACATAGGCCAGGACTGGCTGGGGAAACAGAGCTGAAGGTGTACAAGCACCTTTGTGGGAAGGCTCAGGTGTAACACCTCCGGCTAACACAGTCTGTGATATAGATCGGGCTGGAGAAAAGTACAAACCTCCCATGGTTGTAGTGTTGACTCTGGAGATTAATGATCACCCACCACTTTTCTGCTGTTCCTGTTATCAGATATGACCAGACTCCACAACTGTGCAGAGTGGCTGGATGCATCCGCCTTGCTCTGCTGTTCCATTCATTGCAAAGAGCTCTTCATTGGCTTTACTTAGCCAATAGGAATAAGGCTGCAAGATTGGAACATGTACATGTTCAATCCGATGTTCTTAAATGACTCACATCAAGATTAGAAGGGTGGGGGCTGCGGGCCTTCAGTGGCAGTGAAGATGGGGACTTCCATATTCCTGCAAGTATTCTGAATGACACTGTTGGGTTCTCAGCGATATCTGGCATCAACATCCCAGCACAGGGGGAAGTGAAATGGAAAATAAGGCAGAGAACTCTGCAGCTTTGGGTGTGGTTTCGAGACCACAAAGGCAACGAATGGAAAATATTTGCTTCCTTGTTTGAAGTTGCTTTGTCTAAGGCTCTCTGGCAGAAACACTCATATTGATTATTGTACTTTTATTCCAGGAAAGACCTTTTACTATTGTACAAGGGAGAGTGTGAAGCAGCGTCTGCGCTCCATTTACCTAGCTCATCAGCCAGGTCAGAAGCCACCTAAATCAGCCCTTCAAACAAACTGGCCTCCTGTTTGCTGCCAGGAGAGACCCAGGAGCCTCAGGTACAAGCTGTCACCCAGACTTTTCTCTGAGTTTTCCAACAGTGCTGTAAACACAGACCCAGCTACAAGGGTTTTGCCACATGAAGACCTGGTAAGCTACCTCTTCTAGGTACTGGGAAGAAACTGGGTCTCATAATGAGAAACCGGGACTCATAATGACCCCACCAGCGCAGGCTGTAGTGCAAACAGGACTCAGGTTTTTACCACCAGGGTGTTTTTATCCCAGGCATTTTTAAAAACCACCCTCCTAGATCAAGGTGATCAAATTGCCCGAGGCCTGTCCACACTACAGCGTTGGTACCACTGGTGGGGATTTTCAAGTCCTAATTTTCCATGTGTAGATGAAACCCCAACGTAGACAACTCTAAATAATGTTAGGAAACACCTTTAGCTGGAATCTGGTTTAAAGCAGAGTTTAGCCATAACCAAAGCATGTATCCCTTTGGAGGTTTGCAACTCCTCAAGCCACTACATTATCAGGGCTAGATCCAACTCCACCAAAGCCAAAAGGAAGTCTATAGATAGAGAGGGGTTTTATTTACGAGGGAGAGCACATATTAACTCTCCTGATACACATTGTATGTGGTGTTTAGATGATTGAAAAGCCCAAAAGCTATTGTCCCAGCAAACTGCCCTAGAGAAGCAATCCAATGACAATCCAGTGCTTCCTTCCTCTGACCTTCCTCCAGCCATCTGCATCACAACACGTCATATCTGCCCAGGAGAGCTGTACTTTTTAGATGGGTCTGATGTCCACAGAAGCAAAGGAGAACGCAATGTTTGGCCAGCAAGCACATGTTTTCTAACGATCAGACTTGCGGAGTTGCATCCTAATACCCTCAAATTGCTGGTTCTTGTCCCCTTTCCATCCTTTGCATCCCAGCCTGCTGGAGTCATTAATTCATAAGAGTCCCAGGTGTCATTCTGAGGGATAATGTCAATGGGCTAGAGATTGCCTCTGGGCCTCCTCGGCATCCTTTTGCTCCAGAACGTTCAAGGAGACGGATGTGGCGATGGGGTCTATTTCAAATGAGTTCTGGCCTCACCGGCATGGTTGCAGGTGTTCACTGTCTCTCAGAATTAAGCCCCTTGTTTTAAACATTCCATCTGGTAGACGCATTGTGGTGAACCCAGGAATTTCTCGCAGTACCATCAATGGCCCTCCTGCCTTCTGAGTGGTGGAATCCCACGTCAAGGCCAGGAGGGTCAGAAGGGCTCAGCACCCAGCCGGGGGACCCAGATCTTCACAGCAGGTGTTGAACTCTTCCAAACTTGACCTTTATTTAGGTGTCTAAACGGGAGCGGAGTCTGTTGAAAATCTGGCCCCGGCTGTGGGTGCAGAGCCCTCAGGCCCAAATCTGCTCAGGCAGGATTCTTTGAAGACAGGTTTCAGTGCAGATTTTGTAAAGCCTCTTGTTCATGCTTAAAGATGCCAGCAGCCCGGAGTCCAAGGGTGAAGAAGAGGATCTGTAACACTCCACTCTGCCTGCTGTCTCCTCACTACCCAAGGCGCTATGCTTCCTCGGGGCAATTTCCTCCAACTCCTCCCCGGTATCCCTCTGTGGGAGATGCTGACCCACACAGATCTGCATACAAGAGACACCAGCAGCTCTGCCTAGTAGCTCCTGGTGCTAGCAATGGAACCCATAAGGCTTCTGTTGGGGCTACTGCTGCTTCTCATCTCCCCACCCCATGTTAAAACTAGAGCTAGAGCGGTGTCCCCCAGGATGCACTGTTAAGGCCTGCATCTCACACCGGCAGAAGTACCCATTGATTTCAGAGTTTTATCCATTATCAGAGTTTTATGACTGGGTTCTTTGAAGTATAAACTTTAGGGCAGAGGAAAATGCCCCAGAAAGTGAGACGTAGAATTGTTTCTAAATTGCTTACAATGTTTTCCTAAAAGGTTTCCAGTGCATTAAGCTGGTTTCTCATTCAGGGCCCTGACCTGAGGTCCTCACTAGAGCTGATGGGAAATTTTTCACTGAAGCAGTTCTCTGGTAGATGCTAATGAGAGGAGCAGCTGTTTCAATATCCTAGGGAAATGGTTACTGACTAACACATGTATACTGAAAAAAGTTACTCCTCTAATTATTTACACTGAAGCCCAGTTCCTCAAAGGTATTTAGGCTCCTAATGTCCGTTGATATCAATGGAAATTGAACCTAAATACCTTTGAGGATCTAGACCTGATCCTTCTTTTCTTGTTCAACCGCCAAACTATTTCACTATGACACAAACAGGAAACACGCTGAGAAAATAAGATGTTTCACTTAGTACTAAGTAGCTGCTGCCCTCAATGAATTTAGAAATAAAATATAAAATAAATTCAAATATTTCAACTACTAGATTTGTCATAATATGGCAAATCATGTTGTATTAGAACAAATCAATAGTGCTAGGGCATAGTTTGACACATTATATCATATCATGATAGCACTTGATACCACGTGTCACTGCTGCTAACATAGCATGAAATAGTATAAACATAAAAGGAATATTCAACTGAAACAACAAAACCAATTTCAAACCAAAACATTCATTTTGAAATGAAATTTCTACACTTTTCTGGAATGGAGCTTTCAGAACGTCCCTGTCACAGGAAATTTGGTTTTCATTCTGATTCAGATGGAGAACAAATTTTGAAATACTGATGTTTCCTATGAAATGGAAATGCCAAGTTTCAATCAGACAAAACTCCCCTTGACTTGCAGATTATGTCCTAGCTGAGAAGAGAGGGATTTTTATCAGTGAATCCATCTGATTGGCTGCTTAAAATTCAGTGTGTTGGCAGCAAAGAATCTACTCAGGGCTTTCGTTTCTGAACCTCAGGTGGCCGTGTGTTTCCGCGGGAGGTGATGCTAACTGCTGTCCCACTGTGTGTGTTTTCCTTTACAAACTAGGAGAAATCAACTCACTGGTGCCACTGGTGAGTTTCTGGGAGATGTCTCCAGCTTGCGCACATCCTCCATGCCACATGGCATGATGGAGCTGGCACACAAGGTCAGCAAGTTAGCGCTTGTTGGCGAAAGACCACATGTACGTCAAGAGAACTCCCCCAAGCGGAGAGCCATGAATCGAAGCCGTGGGCAGCCACAGCCAAGCACTGAAAAACCCATCACCTCAGCTGATGAGCTCCAACTAAGTAGTGTAACGGAAGGAAAGGAAAGCAAGGAAGGGCAGGCTGTGGAACAGGAATCCAGTGTGATTACATTGCCACGAGGTTCGGGTATAAAGACGCTACAGGCTTTAAAAGCAGTTGAAGAAATAATCAACAAGGGAAGAGGGGCCTCAGGAAGGGATCACACTGTCACCACTCTGAAAAAGAAACCTGGCACTGGAAATAGCCAGGCTCTAAACAACGTCGTCGGGCTCGGTGTTAGCAAGGACTCAGCAGATAGAGCGGATACAGCAGAAGACTTATTGACCCTCCCACAAAGCAGCAACTGTCCAGATACTGGGGTAGCTCCTGACAGTAAGGACTGTGCCATCATCATCCCCATGCTCGATCATCCGCTCATGCCAGATGAGAGTACAGACATGGAATCGCTATCCAACGTGCATTCTAAGCTTGCTAAATCTCCAGCAGGAGAGAAGGGTCAGGCCTCTCATCTCAGAACAGTAAGACCCAGTGACCTGTCTTTTACCTCTGGCATTCCCAAACACTACATCTCCATGGAGAAGAGCTACCAGCGTAGTATTTCTCCCTCAGGAACTCTGCAAGGACCCTGGGATCCAGAGAATGGAACGGGTGCATTCTGTAGTATGGACAATCTTTCTGTTCCCTTCCCAAGGAAGTGCCTGGGAACAGAATTCCTCTTTTCATTGTCCGATGATGATGATGAGTAGAAGAGGAAGAGAGGTGGGGACCAGGGACAAATACTTCAGCTGGGCCCTGTCATCCGTTTGCACTGACTGTGGGGGATGGGGAAAACTTGCTTTAAAGAAAATGGAAGTTTTGGAAGCTAAGTATCTTTGAGAATAGAAACACAGTCACTTGTTATTAGCTCTTCGTACCAAGCCTTGTGCTCGTGTATTTCCAAACTTGTTCGCCATGGGCTGACTCAAAGAATTTAAGATGAACCATGTTGCGGGGAAGGGAGAGGGGGAAGCATTTTGTAGGAATCTGAAATTATCTGAGGTCACTGCCACTTGCTTTTAGACTTGTAGGTGTGACAAAATGAAGGGTCTGATTCTGTCACTGCGCTTAGGCAGAGGTGGTGGGGAAAGGTGGCCTTTCGGTTTCCTGTATCCAGCCTTTGGTGTAAATTAACTAACCTCAGCTGTGCTTCCCAATGGCACCCCCATGGGAAATGGAGAAAGACTGCTGTAGTGCAGCATACTCTGGCTGCGCCCCTGACACACCCTTGGTCTGTACCCCATGTCACGGGGCTGTTGTGGAGTGGCTACAGAGTTCTTGCTCCTCCAGGTACCAGAGTGGACCAGTAGGTTTGCAGAGGGAGCTTAATAAACACGTGGACCTCCCAGTCACATAACAGCCATGAGCAGGGATGGTGGAGAGCTCCCATACAGGCACTGCACGGGGTTGGAGGGCTGCCTAGTAAGGGGCATTCACAGGGGGCCATTTCAACCCACTTTAAGTCCCCTTTATTCTGACAGAGGAGCATAATAGGGCTGTAGTGTAATGGAGAATTGGGCCCAGAATTCTTTAACAGTCAACCTTTGTCCCAAAGTTATTCCAAGGCTTCACTTGGGTAAAGCCCTTGTGCATGCATGAAGTGTGCTAACAGCTTCCAAAGACCTTCTTTACATATAATAGGCATCCATGAATGAATTGACAAATGTTTTGTTAAGACCACATGATTTTGTGGTAGAAAAGCAAGCAGGGAATTGTTGTCTTTCCTTTGAGCATGTTAATGATAGTGTTTAAACCCATGCTCGGGGCGTTGCATTGCTTTAGAAGCAGTTTCCATTATTGTTTTTGACACATAACACTTAGCTCGTGCTCACAATCGTGCTGAGAACTGGGTTTTGGAAGGCGATTACAGTGTTACACAGCCAACCTGAACACATACCTATCTCACTGGCTGAAAGCAAAACCAAGCAGCCACCGTCCCTTCTGTGGGTATCAGGTCTCTAAAAGGAGGCAATCGATAAGCCAAAGGAGTTAAATCAGCTCTGAATGAGTTTAAGCCAGAACCCCGACAACTGCGTCATCATGTACCAAGGCAGCAGTGCCACAGGATAGAGATTCATAGAGTCCGAGACCAGAAGGGTCCATTGTGATCAAGTCAGATCTGCATAACACAGATCAGAGAACTTCCCCCAGATAATTCCTGTTTGAACTAGACAGATCGTTTACAAAACCAAAATCTTGATTTAAAGATTGACTGTGATGGAGAATCCACCATCACCCTCGGTAAATTGTTCCACTGGTTAATTACCATCTGTTAAAAATGCACGTCTTATTTCCCGTCTGAATTTTCTAACTTTAACTTACAGACCTAGGAAGTTGTTACACCTTTGCCTAGATTACAAAGCCCATTGCCAAATATTTGATCCCCATGCAGGTACTTACAGACTAACCATTCTTCACCCCTTAACCTTCTCTTTGCATATGCATTTGTCTTAATTCAAATGTGATCAAACCTAACACTCTGGAAAGTTTCCTGTTCACTGCCTAGAGGGACAAAGTTAGGCAGCATCCTATATCCAAATAGCTCTCAGCAGATCACCTAGGATGATGTGGCTAATATTCAGATTCCATGATATCTTCAGATCCGTCCTATCAGAACAGCTTCATTTGTATCACAGAAGTTCATCAGATGACAACAGAAAACTGAGTCCATGGGTCAGTTTGTATTCTGGCTTTATTGTGGAATGGTTCTGAGCATGTGCTCTGTGAGTTAGACAGGCACAGATTGTAAATCCAATGCCGCCTTTCACTGTTTAATGCAGTAATAATATTTTACTTAGATCTGTTTATTTTACATTTTGGATTCAACACTCAGTTAGTGTAAGTCACACAACACTTTTGACACTGCATGAGGGATCTGGCCCTATTATATAAGGTTAAGATGACAATGACTTTTGCCATCCAAAAGCTGCCCAAATTTGGCCAAATTGTAAGCCTTAAAAAATAATAATTTGCAGTTCACACATGCTCAGTAGAGACTTGTCAGAGATTGTCAGTAACATTTTCTGAAGATTCCATCTGCACTAGGCATGAGCCAGCCCAAGGCTGCAGGGGCTGATCAGGACTTTCCCTGCAATTGTACCTCCTACGTAAGAACATAAGAAAGGCCGTACCGGGTCAGACCAAAGGTCCACCTAGCCCAGTATCCTGTCTGCCAACAGTGGCCAATGCCAGGTGCACTGGAGTGAGTGAACCTAACAGGTAATGATCAAGTGATCTCTCTCCTGCCATCCATCACCCCCCTCTGACAAACAGAGGCTAGAGACACCATTCCTTACCCAGCCTGGCTAATAGCCATTAATGGACTTAACCTCCATGAATTTATCCAGTTCTCTTTTAAACCCTGTTATAGTCCTAGTTGGTGGGGTCCACTGTAGCTATAGGCAGTGTGTGGAAGGCTACCTGGGCAAGGGCATGCAGAGAGGTAAGGGAGGAGGGTGGAGAGAAGACGGGTTGATTCTCAGCACCTCCTTCATCTGCTCCATGTCAAGCAGCAGGACAAGGTCAGCAATGAGGCTATTTGAAGCCGAATCCAGCAACTGCATCCATCAGCACTGTTTGGCTGTGGCAGCTTTCTGGGTATGGACATACTATCAGAACAGAACTCCAATGAAATCTGGAGCATGTATACCAAGGGATAGAATCACATGAGTGCCGAAGGCTTGGGTGGCATAACAAGAGTGCTAGTGATGGACATAACCAGAATGTACAAACAGACCATCATAAGTGCCTTGCCAGAGATCAAGCTGGATGAGGCTTGATTTACAAGAAGACCATGTCCCCTTAGGATTTGCCATGACAATGACTATTTCAAAAAAAAAACACCCCACACAGTACAAAAAGTGCAAAAAGAACATTAATTTTGCACAGTCCAGCATTCCAAAACTTGGGAAATTAAGGTTGCTTATGCAGCCTGTACAAGAGCAGACTCACCACTTGTGTGCCTCCTCAGAGTTAGGTGTCGCATAGCAGTATTTCCTCTGTAACGGCCCCTGCTGATTGCTTCAGGGCTGCGATGGTCTCTCCTCATGCAACTCAGCCCTCGGGCTAGGTTATGTTCTAGCTCCTCACCTTCTGGGTAACAGAAGAAACTACCAACTGTCCAAGGTCTTCAGCCCCAACTCTGGGCTTCTGAGGTCTTTGCACCCTTCTCTTAGGGTTTTCAGTCCTCCTTATCCCCTTCTCAAGGGCTGGTAGGGGAACCCTTAGCAATCTGCTCTGTCAAACTCCTTCCTGTTGTCTTCCTGGACTTCTGTAGCATTTCCCCTCTCCCAAACTTTCCCCCATAATCTCTCTAACTTCACCACTCTTTCAGAGCCAAGACTTGTAGGGCTGTGTAACTACCCAGCTTCTCTCCAGCTGGGTCTCTTCTTCAATTGGCCCTTCTTCCCTGTAACCAGGGGTCTTAATGGAGCTCTCCAGCTCCGATTAACTCTCATCGTAAATCTTAATTCAGCTCCCTTGTACATATGCACTATGATGGAGACTTTAATTACATGATCACATACTAGTTTTCCCATAAGACCCCATCCTCATTCAATGCCTAGGACAGGCCTGCTCTAGGGATGAATCAGGGTTGCGTACTGAAGAAGGTCTGCAGACTCGCTCAGTTGAGTGCAGCCCTGGAGAACTGGATTCGAGTCCTGCCTCTGCCACCGAGTTCCTGAGCAATACTGAGCAAGTCACTTAAACCAAACATTTAACAAATGGTCACTAAATTGTGTTTTCCTCATGTTCTGGGTGTCGAACGTGACACCTGGGGCCAGACTTGCAGGTATGCTGAGCATGTACAGCTGCAGCTGAAGTGTCTTGGAGCTGTGCTTTGAGCAGATAAAAGTACACTGAAAAACTCATACATTATTGGTTCATGGACACCAGGGGGCGGTCAGCACTTGGACTGCTGTCTGTCCTTGGCAATTAAAGTCACCTGCTGCTTCTTAAAGACCTTCCCAGTGAATTACGGAGACACCGGTCACAGTTCCATAATTAAGGTTGAGTTTCCATTTTACTCACACAGCAGGCTCCGCAAACTAATGGTACTTTTTGAGTGTGAAATGAAGTTTCTGAGCATTCACTAGTAAACCTGTTTAATGAGCTTAAGTGGAAATTTCATTTAAAACTTGGTCTTTTAAGAACTTTAGCATCTGTCAATCTTTTCTTTGTCCTCAAAGAATTTAACAGAATAATCCAGACTTCAAACTTCCCAGACAGTAACATTATTCAGAGGCAGAATTTGAAGGCATCATGTTGTAATTAAGCTAAATTACTAACAACTGTTTTTATCTAATTATTATGATTTTTATATCTAGTATTCAGGTTGCAAAGTCAAGCACTCCCAAATTAGGAAATTCCAGTATTAAATGCTGCTTTAATTCAGCCTTCTTCTGCATGTGCATTATAATACAGTCTTTAATTACAGGATCACACCTATTTTTTCTAAAGACCCCTGCCTCATTCAGTGAATGAATCCAACATTTCTTCTTAGCCTCATTCAACATGTGGCACACAGGCTTATTTACCACATGCCATTCAAACCCTGCCATGAATACAGAATTATTAGTTTCCTCCTGCATGTGTTCACGCCTTACTAGCAGAGTGCTTCACAGACTTACTGAATCTATCTATACAACATCCCGGTGAGATTCAGTGGTGGTATTATTCCCATTTTACAGCTAAGGAACTGAGACACTGACAGAGTAAGGCCAAAATTGTCAGAGGTGTCCACTAATTCTAGGTGCCCGATGTGAGACACCTAGGGAGAATTAAACACACACCACTGCATCTTTGCTGCCATGACTCATGGTCCACCACACCCAGACAATACAACATCTGTTCACAGATGAAGGCACAATGAGAATTCATTAAAAAAAAAAATCGCTGCTTTATAGTCTAGTTTTATTTTGCCTGGTGAGTCGAGTATGGCAAAATCCAATACAAGAACAGGGGAAGACCAAAGGAAAGGAAAAGATTCAGTGCAGACACGATCTCTGAAGCAATATACAGTTCTGAAGTCTGCACTCAGGGCCAGAGGGAACAGAGAGAGAAAGTGCATCATGGACGCAATTTCTAGTTAAGGCTATGTTGAGGTTTCCCTTAAAACAGAAGTTTCTGTAATTTCTGCCAATGAAAGTGTTTTCATCTCCAAGTTTGCATAGCAATAGCTGTGGATAGAAGCAGACTCTCTAGGATGTTCACTACCCAGAGTGTCTCCCTTCTTTTTGCTCTTCTGCAACTTAACAAAGAAATTCATAACCCCAATATTTTGAAGGCATAACCCTTATCGCTTCAATCAGCCTTTCATACAAGCTATTTGAGGGTCAACATTTTGCATTTCATCTTTTCCTTTTGCAACAAGCCAACCTGACAGAGTTTGGATTATGCAGCTACTTCCACTCTCTACTGCTGCCAAGGTGCCCAACCAAACCCCTGAGCTAGGGAAGGAGGGTGGCCAAGCAAGGGAAGCAGCTGGGGAGTTGGGACAGATAGGTGCGTGGTGGTCATTGCGGGGAACCATATAGGCAACCAGCCTGCCTGCTGGCCCCATCAGTGACTCGCTAGCTGGGGAAACTCTGGCAGGAGAGTGGCTCTTCCAACAGTTTCAGATCCATGGTCTCCCTTTTGTCTACAGTCAGCCGAAAATACCATCGCTCCTTGCTCTCCCTTCCCAGATGACAGGCGGCCAGGGAGGGTAGGTGCCACAGGGTAGTTAGCAGCATATGGAATGGGGAGGGAGGGTGCACTGGGAGCAGGATTATTGGTGGGTTGTGCTGCAGTCGAGGGACAGCAGAAGTCCTAAAGCAACTAGCTCTACTGCAGCACGAACCCAGAGTGACTGCCCCAAGCATGGCCTGGCCCCAGTATATCAGAGGGGGTGAGGGAGAGACTAGAGAGAGCGCTGGACTGGAACTTAGGAGACCTGGGTTCCACACCCAGCTCTGCCACTGACCTGCTAGGTGACCTCAGGTAAATCACATCAACGCTTTATTCCTCAGTTTCCCCAGTGAAACGGGGATGATGGTGGTGGGCTCCACCATAAAGCGCTTTACAAGCTAGTGATGAAAAGCGCTCGAGAACTAGGTGTTTTTATTCTAGAGCTGGGTCCTGGAGGAGGAAATTGAGCCCCTGGCTCCAGGAAACCCCATCCTGGCATTTCCACACTTCCTCCCATGCCACTCCTCTACCGTGGGAATAGCTCCCCATAAAACATCTGCAGGGTCCTTCCTCCTGCAGGCTCTTCCTCCGCAGTGATGTCTACAAAAAGACTTGACAGTGTTTAGGCAACTGCCGCGCTGTGGCTGCTACTCTCCATGCCGACCACTGTTTCCTTGTACTCCCCTGTCACTTTGGCACAGCCCTTGGTTGTCTCATGTCTCAGGGCAGGGATAGTCTTGTTAGGAGCCCATGGTCCCTCTGGTGGTACGTTGGCTCCTGCAAGCCATCTCCAAGTGACTAACCACCACTAGCATAGAGTGAGGGGACTTGGGTGCCCCAATGCTCGGTGCAGCTAGCCTCCAAGACGACAGCCTACATTGATATCTACGTTCCATTGCTCCACTCCAGCAGCAGGCAACTGGAGCCCCCTTGACCAATGAGGCAAGAAGTGGCAAATGGCAGGTTGGCCAGTAAGGAACCTCAAGGGTCCCGCAGTTGGCCATGGGCTGTACTGGACTAGAAGACCTCTTGATGGCCCTTCCAGACCTACGATTCTATGGACCATAGGGAGTCTCAGGCGTTGCTCACTTTAGACTGGGGATGTCAGTCGCCTGCTGGCATCAGCTCAACACGTCTGCCCCCTTCCTACTGAATGTCCTGAGTTTCCAGGTCCTGGTAATGGCCCTGATAGATGTGGCCACAGCATCAGGGCAGCATCATGTGGGGATGAAGGGGGTTGACCTCGTGCAGGCTCTTCAGTGCAAAGAGAGCCAGCCAGCCTGAGCTAGGGAGATGGTGTGACTGGGCAGAGTGGCCCCGCACTGATACCACACGAGTTCCTAGCAGAAGCCACACCCCAGAAGCCCTGCTGGGCATGCTCCAACTAGAGAACAGGTTTAAAAGCCTGCAGAGCTACTCAGTCTGGACTGACCGCCGAAGGGGAAGGAGGCATGCTGCCAGCTCCCGAGAAGGGACAACCTGCATTCTAGGATCCAGAGGTCAGCCAAGCTGGGATGCACTCCGAGGCCCAGACAGAGGACGCCACAGGAGGGAACAGATTGGAGGACATCCCCGAAGTGGAGAACGTGGCGTTTATGGCAGCAAGCAACCCAGAGGAACTTTAGAGGCAAATGGCGTTATAGCCGCACTGATGCTCGGCATGGGAGCACTAGCAGGGCCCTGGGTTGGGACCTGGTGGAGAGGGCAGGCCTGGGTCCCCCTACTACTCCACACGCACACTCAAGGTTTATATGAACTCTGGCCATTGGGCCACACTGCCCTGAGACTTGGGGGCGAGGAATATGGACTCTGGTTATTGGGCCACACTGCCCTGATAGTAGGGGTGAGGTATATGGACTCTGGCCATTGGGCCACACTGCACTGATCAAGGGGTGATTGTGTGGACACAGGCCATCGGGCTGCCTGCAGAGAGACGGGCGTGGGAACTGGAGAGTGATGAGAGTCTGACACCCCATCCCACCCCTGCCACAAAGGGGTGCTGCGGTGCCAGACCCACCACAGAAGGGTACAAATATTGAAGGGAGACGTGAGAGGGATAGGAGGTGCAGCCTGTCTGAAACTCTGGGTTCTGAAAGGCCCCCCTAACGCCCTTGGGACTAGACTCCACGTGGCCAGAAATCCTGGGGCTCCACAAAAAACAGGCCTTTCAATTGAAACTCCTGAGCTTTTCCAACCCTCTCCTCCCCTTCCTACCTGGGCTGCTGTCCAAGGTCTGGCCTGGCTACCCATTACCAGCTGCCGTGGGATAAGCTGGGGATCAGGTTGAACAGTCAACCCCTGACATCAGAAGCAGGTGCCCGACTTGCCAGGTGCACTGCAAGTAGGTCACCCCTTCCGTCTGAGAGCGACCCACAAAACCAAAGCGGGAGCTGGAACGAGGCCCCTCCCTGGCTGTCCTGCTTCCCTGGAGATTGGCCAATAGGTACGCACAGCACTTGGCCCCATGGGGTCACAGGGAAGCACTAGTTTTGAACAATGTCTAAAACCTGCAGGCCTGTTGCCTTTTGTTGAGAACCATTTCACAGCTTTAAAGACCCAACGAAGCAAGCTGGGGGCCCAGACTTCAAGGGTTCGCTCCCTCTGCCTGATTACACAACTGGGTTTTCACTGCCCCAGAAAACGGTACGTCTAAAAATGCAAGAAGAGAAAGTTTAAAAGTAAGATTTGTCTTTTGAAAAAAAAATCATACAAGCTGAGTAGATCCACAAGAAGCCACCTAGCTCTCCCTAGGCAAACTAAATCGATGCAATACCTGGCATACTGAGCCTTCTAGCCAGCCAGGGACAGAGCTCAAGGACAAACTGTGGTGTCTGACAATGCCCTGCTCTGCAAAAGGTTCAGTGGCTTTAGGGTAAGTTTCCACCGTGGCAGCCACAGACGCTTGGCAGTACACATTGAAATTCCTCCACTCTGCGGGACGCAAAGGTTCATTTCTCTTCTCGAAGTCCCGCTCACGTGGCTCAGAGCGAGGCTGGGGTGGGGACTGTGGGCAAAGTCAGTTCCATGGATGGAGTTTCAGCTACCGGGGCTGGACTGGGCTTGCGAAGCTCCAGTTTCTCGCTGAGCTGGTTATAAAGATCCTTCAAAGCTTCGCCGCTCTGTGGAATGAGCAGTGGGAAAAACAAACCAACAAAAGAAGAGTCACATTTCAGTCTAGCTGTTACTAGCTGGAACACTAAGTGCTAGGACTATGGGGAGTGTTTCAAAACAGAGGAAAGTGGGAAGAGGAAGTCATGATATAATTGAGTCAATATTCCGTACACTCTAAAAGCTGCTAGTGTAAACAGAACACAGGCTCCGGCAAGCAGCATCAGGGAATGCAGTTGCCTTCATCTGCATTTACTTTTCCTTTTCTGACCCTTCTTACCTGCTTGGTAGGTTCCAAAGCCTTCTGGAGGGATTCTAATTTGGTAGGTGCCACTTTGTGATGCAGGTGAAGTAGCAATCTTAGCACATGTCTATGGACATTCTCTTTTCTGTAAAGAGCAATTATAAAGTGGTGAAACCAATGTACAGAATACAATATATAGAACATAATGTACAGAACACAACCACACTTTAGAGAGAAGGTTACAGCAACAAGATCAGAACAGTGTCTGGGTGTTCAAACACTGGGAGTTTTGTTCTCAATCGTCAAAAATACTTAAGTTGTAAAGCAATGGCTTGCATGCTATAGGATGTTATGCTTCTATAGCAGCGGTTCCCAAACTTTAACAACCTGTGAACCCCTTTCACTAAAATGTCAAGTCTCGCGAACCCCCTCCTAAAAATGAATATTTCCAGGGATTTTCTCCTTTACCTGAGCATAAATCATAAAAGCAGTGATCCTGGAAATATAAAATTTGTTTTTATGACATGCTCATTGCATGCTATTTATAATTAATTATTATTGATCATTACAATATTTTTATTACATTATGGAAATGGCAATACTCTTCCAGGATCTCACTTTCGTAGCTTGTATCACTCTGAGTAAGCCTTTTATAAGCCAAGGCTCCTATGTTTCATCAAGGAGTATCAGATGTGAAACAGCATGAAGGTATTTGAGAAGCCAACTCAAAGAGTTCCTCCTATGCAAGCGTTCAGGTCTTGAGCAGTCCAGGCAAACAACACACGTTACAACAAAACTTAAACTTGCTCTTCGGTGTGATAGATACGCTTGCTTTGATCTGCTTAGCTCTTGGAAGTCCAGGGGCTTTGGGCTGCTGGCCCTGTGCTGCCCAGAGTTCCTAGGGACAGCTCTGTCCACCATTAGGGAATTTTTTCCAGATAACCCCCTGTAACATTTCCCGAACCGCAGTCTGGGAACCACTGTTTTATAGGCTTGCAGGGAATTAATACAAGTGTTTAGAACTACTAACAGGTTCTTTATGTGAATTTGTAAATTAGAGAGCTGAAGTTAATTCTCATGTTTAAAGCAGAAATTCGATTGGCTACTGCCCGGTAAGGAGGATGTTGCCCCACTGCACCTTCTGTCTTTGAATAACGATTTAGGGTTTGTGTAATTGTTTACAATCAACACTTTCTATTTTCAGTGATTTTGTTGCTACAGAATTGGTTGCAAAATCTAAACATATAAAAAACCCCACCATAGCTATCATAGTCTTTCCAGTGTGAGCCTGGAGACAGGCTAAACAATAGCTCAGAGAGGCGTGAACGTTTCCATTAGGCTTGGTCTACACTAGGGGGAGGGTTCCACTTAAGATACACAACTTCAGTTACGTGAATAACGTAGCTGAAGTCGGCGTATCTTAGGCCAACTTACTTGCCATCTTCAGGGTGGCAGCAGTCGATAGAGGGTTCCCCCGTCGATTCCAGCTTGCGCCTTTTGGCGAGCTGGAGTTCTGAAGTCGACAGGAGTGCCTCTGGTGATCGATTTATCGTGTCTTGATGAGATGCGATAAATCGATCGCCAATAGATTGATCACTACCCGCCAATCCGGCGGGTAGTGAAGACATACTCATAGTTTTGTAAATATTGTGCTTTCTGAAGAAGGATGTCAGTTACCTTGAGCAGGCAGTGAGGAAGAAGCCATCGAAGAGACTTGTACAGAAGTCCTCCAGCGCAAATTCATCAGCCAACAATGTGAGGTTACCGGTGAGCAGGTGCAGGAAAATATCACTGAAGGCCAGGTCACTGAATGTCTCGACTGCACAATACAAAGGACAATGACTAACAGGCTGGCAAGCATTTGCCTGAAAGCTTTACCATGTTAGCAGAAGACAAGCCTGCTGAAAAACTTTATGTGCACTTTGCTGACTGGCTACTGTCACTACCCTACCCATGTGTAAAGAGAAGTGGCGAAGAACCCAGCATGTGGGCTGAGCAGCCATCAAGGAAGAATTTTGGGAGCAGCTAAGTCTGGGTTAGATTTGGCGTTGTTTCACTGCAAGTTCCTTTTTTGGATAAAGTGGAAAGTTTTGATCCACTGAAACTTTTGGGGGCTGTTTAAAGCAGGAAGCTTCCTGCTCAAAGAGACAATTTATCCTCCCATAATATTCCAACCAGCCTACAGCTAATCACATTGCTAGTATAGTGTCTTTCATCTGAGCAATTCCAAATTCAAGAATCTTCACAAAACTCCTGCTCAGTAGGAAAACACCATCACTGAACAGGTAAGTAAAGTCATGGGACTTGCAAAGGTTCACACAGTGAATCACTAGCAGACCTGAAACTAGAATCCAAGAGTGGTCAATACTAATCACACTCACTTCCATAGCCCTTATTTTCCTCCTTCCAGGCCTTCTATATGTGACAAATGGGTACAAAATGTGAGAGGAAAACAAGACTCACCTAGTGCTGGCAGGAGCCTGAGAAAAGCATTCTTGTTCCTCTGTTTAGTTATGTGAAGTATGTAATATAGCCCAACCTCGCAGGCTATTCTGTGCTCCTGAAGGAATCTGTTATGGCACAAACAAAGTTTCTTAACCAATAGAACAAGAACTCATTTACTAAAGAGGACTTTAAGAAGACAGGATCCACAGCCACAGAGTAAGAAGCAGGGAAATGTCTCAACTGCTAACCTGAAGGCCCCTGTGATGTGGAGGCTAAGGGAAAGTGTTCAGATCTATGAGAGCTGTCTGCTGGCATGACCCAAAGAAATAATTAGTCATCCAACACTGTTACTTTCCAATAATCAATTCTAACTGAACAGCTAATAATAAGAAGGAAGCTTCAGGATCAAGCTAAACACAATGGAAAATCTGATTCTGCTTTGTTTTAAAGTTTCCCAGATCAGACACCAATTCTGCTCTGAAATAGCTCTGACCGGGATTCTAACTGGATGTGGTATTCCAGGTACTGACATTCAAACAAGAAGAGTACTGGGAATCAGTGTAAGGTGTGAACATAACTGAGCCTACAGAGATCCTTTCTGTCTGCTTTTGCAAAGAGAAAGCATGAAAAGTTTCTTTTTTAACCTCCAAACCTTTAGGAATTCAAAGAGCAACTGAAGTCCTCCCATCACATGTATAGTCATCTTATTTCTAGTAGTGCATTTAAAGGTGCTCATTCTCTCGCTAAAAAGCATTGGTGGTGAGTCCAAATGAACCTAAATTCAATAATACCATGAAAACAGCCACTGTGCTCTGCTTGTGAAGGACACACAAATGTCTCCTTTATTTGAAAAAAGCAATTAAAAAAAACCTTAAAAATTCATTTTGCAAAGACTGAAATGTCAAAGCAAGAAACATTAATGTGATGGTCCATCTCTGTGGGCCAGGCCTATATACAAATCAAGAGTAAGAAATATTGCTCCACCCTGATTGCTTCAATGTTTTCAAATAGAAGAGACACTGAGAACTTTATGAGAGGATGACACAAGAGCCACTTCCTTGAAAATGAGGGAAAAGCAATTTGATGTGCCTAGTTTAAAAACCAGTGTTGATGATCAGTCACTCACACCTCCCTAATTATGTTACAGCAGCAGCCATGTTTGTTAGTCAAAGAACTATTCTCTTTCTAATCACGATGAAGTCGTGTGTGATTTTCATTCTTCCATGGGACACAAAAGCTTTAAGTACTGTAGCAAACCTCTTGTGCTTTCACTCCAAGGTCTCTTTAACCTGCTTATGCACAAGCTGGTTTAAGCAGCAGGAGCTCATGGTTAATTCATTTTGGCAATATGTCAGCTCTGTCTACAACTGACTCTCCGCAGTAGAGTCCATGTAGAAATAATTGAGGCCAAAGGCACCAAGACAATATGATTCTATTCTCATAGGCCCGGATTCAGCATATGCCTAACTAAGTACACAAGTATTCACGCTGACTGTAAAGTACCTTGCTGAATCAGGACCTTAGTGTTTTGTTCTGTTTCTTGTGCAGTTGCCTTTCAATCTGAGCCCTTGATAAAAATGCCACAGTAGTCGAACTCTCTGACTGGAAACTTCTAAACTGGCTCCAAAGCAGCACTGCCTCTCATACTTCTTGCCAGGGACCCCTTGTGTTCTCTCTATTGACCTATGCAAGATCTGTAGTTTTACTGGTGTCTTCTTAATCAATTTTCCCACTGACAGACGTACATAAATGGAACTGAAGCTTTGAATTAGTTAGGGTTAATTCTTTTCTCTTAATTGTCCCAGGTTGAACATAATGGGCTTCCTCTGTGGTATAGCTTAAATGACCTAAAACTACATCTATACTACACATTACTTCAGTGTAACTTACATCACTCAGGGGTGTGAATAATCCACACCTCTGAATGACACAAATGGTGTGGATGGTGCTATGTCAGCAGTACAGCTTCGCCCACTGACATAAGAGTTATTGAGCCGATGGGAGAGTTCTCTCCCGTTGGCTTAGAGAGTCTTCACAAGAAGTGATGCAGCTGTGTCACTGTAAATGAGGTAGTGTAGCCATAGCCTAATGCTTTGCTTCGAAAAAGGATCTAATGTACATAGGTTGCTGACATACTTGGTGAAAGCTTCGGGAATGGCGCTGGGGTAGGGAATTGGCCCTTTTTCTTCTGATGGCAGTTTCTGATCTACGTTGAATGTGTAGTCATCCACCACAAAAGACATCAGCAGCGGCAAGAACTTGGTGATCAACTCATGTTCCTTAGAGGGGGAAAAAAGCCATTGCAATATAAAAGAGCCATTCGGTGTTTATGTAACTTTCCATCCAAGAATCTCCAAATGTTTAGGTAAACGTAATATTCCCATAATACAGCTAGAAAAACTAAGGCAAACCATTTACCTATGACCACACAGCAAACCAATGGAAGACAGGAACATCAAACACTAGTATCCAGACATCAAGTCCCTGCTCTAACCACTGACCTCTCTTTTCATGTCCTCCAGTAGGATATAAGAAGTTAATCAGAAAACTATCCTTCACTTCACACAGTAACACTATTGAATGAATTTTTTGCCTTAACAGAATTACCCCAATATACATATCTGGTGTAGAGCACCTTATCCTATATTATTGCAAGTGCTAGACACTGAGGGTCTGAGTAAGGACAGAGTAGTATGCTAATGAGTACAAATCATCTTGCTAATTCCCTGAACCAATATTTACCATTGCACATGCAGAGGAGTGCCAGGGGAAAGTTCACACTCATTTCCTCCATGCCCACAGCAGTTGCAAATTACTTATTTTGTATCAAATTCAAACAACGGGAAGCTGCAGTGTATGGAATCACAAAGTTCGTTAAAAATGAAGCAGGTTGTGGAGCTTTTTCCATATAGCACCAACAGGTGAAGCAGGAACCCTGCAGTTAAGCTATGAGGTAAGACAGGACTCTGTCGAGGGCCATGTAAGTACCTAATCACCTTAGTATCTGACTATTCATGCACAAACACCTCAGGGTACGGGAACAATCTGTGGAGTAGGGTGTGCTGAGAGACATTGAACCAAACTGTAAACCCCATATATGATGGAAACCACTTCACGGCAGAGGGTGCAGCAGCGCCTATGCAAGAACCTATGGAAATTGTACATCACTGAGGTAAATGTGCAGTCAGGTAGCAGTTTATACAGTCAGAGTCTCAATCACCCTCCCTGGGGAAGAACTGTACCACTTTGCAGCACAGAATAGAAACAGCAATGGAATTTTTGGAGGTTCCTCCCACAGCCCAGGATTGTGATTAACCTCTCTTCTGTAGATAGCTATCAAACCCCTTGAGTGCGCAGGCCAAAGGGAAAGTGGGGGGAGGGTCACTTGAGTGAGCCAAAATACACTTTCCAGGGGTTGAACGTGATACCTCCACAGCAGTCTGATCACAACACTGGGGAGGCAGAAGCGCTAGCCACTGAATGACAATGCAATGAGCTGCTACTACAGTTCAGGGCCAGCCCTGGCAATACTATTTTCACATCCGTTCTGATCTACAGTCTTGCCATTTGGGTGGAGATCCTGGGAGATACGAACCATTGGTGCTGAATTCGTTAGAGGTAAAACTCAGATATAAAAAAGTTAACGCCCAGATGTTCAAGAGGGAGGTGGGTGGAACTTAAGAGGACCCACTTATGTACACACTCATCCTATTGGTGCATGCAAATGCAAGGTGCTATCTGTACAAACAGGACGTTTAAAAATGTTGCAAGTGCTTATGAGGAAGAGAAGAAATCAATGAGGAAATACTCTTCAAGAAGCTTACCATTTTCGGCTCCCTGAAGACTTGACTGTCAATCATGTCCCAGGCCCCCTGTCCCAGAGACAGCATCCGTAGCAGCAACAAGAGATCTGGGCTTTCCTGGAAATTCAAATTGAATAAAAGTGATGTTCTTCTTCAATTGTCTACATGTTGGAGATTTATTGGGAAGTAATTTATCTTCAGTGGTTTTCTTGGATTCAGAAGCATTATCCAGACACATCAGATCACAAAAGACTGCTAGGGGCAGACAATTTCTATGATTTAAACAATGAATTCTGGCTCAGAGAGCCCCAAACAGCTGCAAATGCTACACAACACACCTCAGCGTAACCTTTTATAGTGTGCTTGGAGATATTCAGGGCATCTGATCAGACAATTGTTTTTTGAAAGGTCTCTAGCCATTGTGACAAAATAAAGTACAATATGCGGCAGAATGAAATTATACATGTTTGTCAGTAAATATCCAATATCGAGTGAGTGAAAATGACATTGGCCTTTTTGCAAGCTTGACAGGATAAAAAAGAAATGATTTAATTTAACAATGAAAAAGCAGCCCATGGGATGAAATACAGGAAATGTTTCTATTTAGATCCTTGTATCGTTCCCATCATCGGATCAGAGTTTTGATCCACTGGGGGCAAAGATTCACATTCTTGTTGCACTGCCCGTGAGCACCCAGTTCATACCAGGGAAACTGAGGATCCAGCCAGCAGACTACATTCTAAATCCTTTCTAGGGCTGAACGGCGGTCACTTGCCAACCAACATTCCCAATGTAATTCTGCCTCCCCCATTGCGGGATTGTTGGCAGCCAAACTCAGCGTTATAGAGAGCGAGTGCCTCACAAAATTAAGTGTACCATCATCTTCTCCATGTGGCTGATGTAAGTGTACAACAACAACTATAATTTTACATTCAGATGGTTCAATGAAGTGTACAATAAAGATAACCCTCTCTCCAGTTACACCATTCAGCAGGAATTGACTTTGCTTTGTTCCCCTACCACCAGCCCAATGAAAAGCAAGATACCAAGTTTAGCACAGGCAGTAAAGAATATTGTAACTGAAGCAGGAATTTAAGTAGGCAGAAAGCAGTTGCCTGCAAGTATGCATAAGTAGAAGAGCAGGTATCTAGTAGAGAGTGAGAAATGTTAAGGGGGCACTGTCAACTTGGAAAATCACACTTGTCTGAAAATTGTGTACCGACCATAATTACATTACACCTAAAATAACGACAAATGAAAAATCAGGACAAAAATGTATGTTTTTCCTCCTTTTTCAGTTTACTTGTGCATTTGACAGTACATAGTCTCATGGCTTCTCCTGTAATATCAGCCAATTTCTCCCTTGCTGAAAAATGCAGTCTCATTATAACCAGAACAGGGCTCATTTGTAACCTGTGCAGGTTTCTCAGACTCACCCTGGGTAAGGTGTCTTGCCCAACCAGCTCTTGCAGATGCCGTACGGTACTCAGAGCTAAGGTGTTAATGGCAAAAGGATCACACAAGATCATTGATAAATCCCTGAGGGGAAACAGAGCCACAAATGCATTTTATATATACTAACAAACCCTATGGCCCAACCACACACCCAGTCATAAAAGTATTTATATTGGAAAAAAAACTTGGGTCATGTCCATGTCTTGTTGTTCAACCTGTCAAATCTGAGACACTATACAAAGGATCAATGTATATTTAAAGGGACACTGCCAGGTTAAAAACCTATATGGGAAGGAAGACAGGTAGCAAAAACTAAAATGATAAAACCTAATTTATTATATCAACTGAAATATGTTTCTGCCTTAGACCACTAATTCGATGTTTAAAAGTGTGAGTCCTGCCTGATAAAAAACAAACAACCCCTTTAACTTTTATTTTACAGGCCACTGACTAGAGTTACAGCCCTGGGATAGGACACTGAGAATATACCTGTTATCTTGCTGAATGCACTAAGAAGGACTATGTTTGACAATGACTGGTTTTGTTACTAGACATTTGTGGAGAATTGACAACTGAAGTAATTCTCGGCCACTCTGGATAAATAGGAGTGTCACTACCAATCCCTCAGTTTGATGAGCCTGAACTGCTCACCCCAATACTTGTTCTTGTCCTTTCTTCACTCCGTCCAGAAACCCTTGCAGCTCTCGAGCTCTCTTGTTATCCACAAACTTCTCCCGAATGCAGGCATCTAAGCACCAGGTGAACTGCAAATAAAGGAAATTTTGTTAACCCACTCATGGGAACTCCTCTAAACTAGCATTACAATATATGTATCCCCTCAAGCCTTCATTGTAATACTGTTATCTCGATACTTTATTAAATACACCTGCATAAGCCTTTCCTCCCCTCTCCAACAGTTGTACAGGAGGTTGCAACATCAGATACACCACACGTAAGTTTTAAGACTCTTGCCAACTTTTCAAAGACTTCAGATCTAGTGACAAAACAGGCCCTTAATCGGTGAGCCTTTTGCATTAAGTTCTCACAGGTATTATAATTATATTCAAATGCCTCCACCCGTGTAACTGAACATGGGTTCATGTGGCACCACGTGAAGGTGGAAGACAGTTTCCAATTCATACAAACAGCATCAACCTCTGACCAGCAGTATCTGCTGCTTGACTGTCCTGTGTGTGTTGGGAAGTTCTAGGAGTCTGACATCAGGAGCAGAGGAAGCTCAACAGGTATGCAAACACACAAGATCACTCTATGAAGCTGTTGTACAGTAGGTTCAAGTGGCATCACCTTTTCCTCTCCCACAACAAGCATTCCCTGAAAATTAAATACGTACTATATACCATGCAGTATGTGAATATATCTCATGGCCCACCTCCATCAATGTGGAATCATATACACAATGAAGTACATAGTAACTGAGGGGGCAGTATTACTTAGTGGTAAGAACATGAGATTGGAAGTCAGATGACCTTGAACTTTATTTCTGGCTCTGTCACTGACTTACACTGGAAATCTGGACAAGCCATAACTCCTGTGTGTTAGTCTTCCCCTCTATATTAAAACCATATTTCTCACAAGGATGTTGTGGGTCTTGATAAATTCATGGTTCTGAAGTGCTTGGAGCCCACTGTCTAGGTGCTAAATATATTTCTCCTCACTGGTATCTCTTCTTCAGAAGCACACATCGCATGAAAAACAAACATTGTAAATAACGTAACCAGGACACAAGTGTAGAGAACAGACTATGACTCTGCATTTATAGTGGATGAATGACTTAATTCACATTACAAATGCCAATGCAGTGCTAAATAAGACAGTAAAACTTCCTATATTTTAATAATTTTATGCTCTTTACACTTTAAGACCCATAGCACTTCACAAACTAAACTAATGACATGCAACCACTTCTGGGCAAAGAGCATCAGTTTCTGCACAGTCCTATGCACAACAGGGAGCGGAAGGAAACTTTTGCCAAGAACACTGGGGCAAACCAGTGGCATGAACTTTGTTTTTGGCATTCATGTAGGTCAGATGGTACACTGCTTTTTAAGGCTTCATACCATGTACCACAAATAGCACAATGAACAATTTATCTACCATGTAAAGACAAAAGGCTTTGTTAACACTGCTGGGATTTGAACCTGTCATTCCAAGGACTATAAGAATTTCAGACTTGAGGTTTGAACCATTTTCTATGCCTGGAAATAATATCTTCTCTGGGCCAATGACCTTCAAGGCAGCAGGTACAAATGAGAGATCTTCAGACTGAAAATTCCAAAGTCCTACTTGTGCCTGGTCCCTCTATTCATTACCTTGTGACAGGGGTCAACAGTACAGATCTCGCTGATGTCGAGGTCATGCAGCGACATCAGGAGCTCTGCCCGTAGTGTGCAGTAATGGACGTTCCTTGTCCGAAGGAACAATGTTCTTAGGAACTGTAGCACCATGTCATATAGCTTCACGTTCTTCCCAATCATCTGCGTCAGCTTCTGAACCACCTAAAGCCCAAACGGAAAAAAACACACACTTAGTACCAAAAGATGTTTCTACACAGCAGCTTTCAAACCATTTCATTATTTGCCCCATCAGTTGTGGAATGCCTGAACTAAAACATACAGTTTAAAGTACATTTCACACCAGACTTTTTCAACATTTCAACTCCATTTGTGCTTTAACTGATTTTTTGTCTAGACTTTTGTAATTGCAAGACCTTGCTAAACAATCTGACCTGTTATACCTAGTATACCAGCAGGAATTGCTTTTGCTGTAAATGTGATCTTAGGGTTTTATACTGCCATCTATCATCCAGAGTTCCTATCACATAAGATCAAAAGTAATAGCAAAGTCCCTAGAGGCTTCATGGAGTCTCTGGCATTTCTCCCTTTTTGGGGTACACACACTGCATGGGGCATAGATTTTGAGGTTTTGGGGTTTTTTTTAACATTTTAATAAAATCTGTATAATGGGAGTTTCTAAAAGCCCCACTGCAACAGACATTCTATAATTACGTAGGAAGGCACAATCCCTGTCCTGAAGCACTTACTATCGAGTTTAAGACAAGTTAAATGAGGGTAGTATAAAACACGAGGGAAGAATGGCTGGGGTGAGGGGGAACATTAATAAGATCACACTGTCCCATAGGTTAGCTACATGCACAGCTTTTGATGTTTCTTCCCAATTTTTTGTTGAACTATGCAAAAACAAAATACAAATTGTAAAAAACCCAAACCCAGATTTAATCGCCAAAGGTGCTTAGATACTAGAACGATGGGCAGGATATTAAATCCCAGACTGATAGACAGAACTGGGGGAAAATATTATTGGCTAAACATTTTGTTTAGCTATTTAAATGTTATTTTTAAAAATCTACTTAAAAGATTAACCTATTACTTTATGTCACGAGGTGCTATTCTAATAAACATAATGTTTAATATTGTTATATTTGTAACTATTAAATATAAGATTAACCTATTGATTTGATTAAGGCTTGTTTAATGAAGATGAACATTAAATAACCAGCCAAAATATTTACATAGTTTTTTCCAGGTGGTAGCAAAGTTGTAAGGCCAGATGGACTCAATTATCTGATGATGCTGGCAGGATAGGAACCCAATATGCCCCCTTTTCAAGTTAGAGATTGGAGAATTCCATTCCAAACTTCACTGTAAAAGTTCTCCCTGCTCTTACCTCTCCCTGACGTCTCGTTTTTGGAGAGGGACTGAAGAAGTTGTGCAAGACAGAGAGGTCACTACTAAAGAGAGTGTTTTCTTTCTCCAGGATGTACTGTTTTAACAATGGGGACACCTCATCCCCAAAGAGCGCTTGGTTATCCTGCCAGATCTGGCGCTTCACCTCCACAGCACATGCTTTGTATAAATCCTTGTCCGCCATCACTAACTTCAGTTTCTTTTCAGGGACCTGTGAACAACAGTGCAGTGTCAGTAGAGTTTAGGGGTCCACCTGCCTGACTGTTAAAAGGTATGTAGTTGACTATAAGGCAGATCTAACCTTGAACTGGCCAGTGACTTCTACAGCCAGTGCTATTAAAACCCAAGGAAACAGCAGAGACCCTTCTTTCATGACCCTGCACCTCCAACACCACCCTGGTTTTAAAGTATTTAGCTTCCTAGAGAAAGTATTACTTTTTCCTTCAGTTACTTTTGAAACATCTCCTCCTATTAAAAAAGGAGCACAGCATTCTCAAGTGATGGTTCAAAACTCTACAGCATACAATAGCACTAGTACAGGTTTTGAAGCTATTACAGTAAAAATGCTGTAGTGCCTTAAATGAAGAGTTGTTTCCTTTTAAGTGCCCTTTTCCAGAAATATTGCCCCTTTTTAAAATTTAGCCGCATCCTTAAAATACATGCCATTTAAGACAGTTCTGGAAAAGCCCCCTACCACTGAGCTCAAACTATTTTGGGGAAGGCTAGGGTGTCACCTACATTTTAAAAACAGAAGAACAAAATTCTCTAACTAGAGTATGCTTTATCAAATATGAAATGCTTTTTGAACTACATTAACTGATATGAGAATCAAACAAAGCGTAAGCCAAATTCTCTACCAGGGAATGACAAACTGACTGAAGGGTTCGCAAACATGACACAAAGCCCAGCTATTGGCAGAGAATGAAAGGGGCTGAAACCAGGAGACACAAGAGATTTTACCTTGGGCAGGTGTTTCATGACACACATCACGACAGGCTGTATAGATGGCATCTTAACCAAGGAAAAGCTTTTCTCCAGCAGATCCTCCAGCTTTTTGTATCTGGAAACATGCAAGTAAGAAAAGTTGCCTGGTAAAGTTTTCAAAACTCCTGAATTACTTCGGGTCCTAAGTGCTTAAGTCACTTTTGAAAATGAGACTTAAGCACCTAAGTTACTTAAGCTTTTTGAAAACTTTACCTGCCATGATTAATTTTGCAATTAATTTCTAATGATGATTAATAGTCAGCAGCAAGATCAGTAACACACCTTTCCTCAACTTTTCCTTCAGAGGCAATGGCTGAAACTCTCTCTAGCAATTTCTCTCTCAGCTCATCAAATACAGACTGATGAAATTCCAGCCTAGGAGTACCATGCAGGTCCAAGAATGGCAGAGCAGACTGGAGAGAGGGCAGGAGGACTCCATTTTCTGTCTAGCAAAACAAACACCATACAGAATTATAAGTTTGGATTAAACACAAAATCCTTGCTGGCAATAAATAACAAGAGGGAATTGTAAAATGACTTCTGTTTACAGAAAAGTACACGCTCAGCTAAATTTAAATGGTCGTTATTGAGTAAGAAACAATAACACTTTAAAAAAAGTCTTTAGTTATGTTACTAGTACTAGCATAATATTATTAATGATGAAAGAACTTAAAAATCTAGTTCACTTTTCATCACTGATGCCATTTGTTTACTTTTTACTCAACCACGGCAATGAAAAAAGACTAGCAAGTTTCCTTTTCTAGTTTTCACGCAATAGTGCAACACTGGAGTGTGGATACATTAATAGAGTCCTGGTCCAAGCCTCTGACTCCTAGGCATGGGTAGTAAACAGTGCAGAGGAATGTTTGTTTACAAAGTATTGTTCCACTAAAATTTATCTATTTGTATATAAAAACATTTACAAGTTTTTTTTTTTAATTATCCTTAAATCTGGGGCTCGAAGTACCTTACAATGTTTCTCTAATCATTCAAAAATCTAACAAGACTTTTAAAATGTATGCATTTGGCTAGCTTATGCTAAACTCCATTAACCCAACTTTATGATCTAAATATATAAACTGCCCTCACTGAAACATAGTAAAGCTTTGCTAAATGACCAATGCCCCAACACTGAAGCATTGTGTAACTACACATGCAATAGTTCCATGAAGTCTTGGAGATGCCATGTAACATACAAATGAAAGCAGACTGTGTATTACAGAAAATTACATTGTAGAGGTGAAAAGATACTAGAGTGCTAGCCTGTTAAGAGCCAAGAGTAACTAAAGCTTTCTTGTCACATTTCATCCTGTGTTAAGCTGCAAAAACCAAAACCGGAAAACCACTCTCTCAACTGTCAAATCCTGTTCAACTGGGAGAGAGACTCCCTTCATTTTAAAAGCAGCTTCTCCTTGTGATGAGGGCCTCCAAAGTTTGTCTCAATTATAACATTAAATGAAATTGGATCTATTTTAAAGTCCCTCGTTGAAGTTATCCCACAGCTTGTAAGCAGCGAGATCTGGCCAGAGAGCGCACGAGGCTGCAATATGATGAGAGGATGATCGAAAGTGAAAAAGTTACGCTCATGTCAAGCGACAGGGAATAGCACCCCAGCGGAATCCGGATCAGAAACAACTAGAGGAGGTTTCAGAGAATAAGACCGAGGCCACGGGCCACCACCAGGACGGATGCCCTGGCGTCTGGAACCCTTTTCACTGCGGAGTTATCAGCCCTGACTCCCCCAGTCCGGGGAGCGAGGCCCTGAGTCCGGGCTGCCCCCCACTAGACTGACCTGCATGTGGACGGGACGGGCTCGGGGCGCCGTGCAGATGGACCGTAAGGACGCCACAGGGGTGGGAGGCTGCCTCAGACCCAGCTAGGCCAACAGAGCACCAGCCACCTTACCCCAGCCCCGGGGAGCCCCCCATCCCGCTCAGCGCCCCCGGGCCGCGTCGTCCCCCGGGCCGCGCTCCCCACCTGGAACTGCTCGATGGCCTTGAGCGGCTCGGTGCAGTTGGTCAGCGTCTCCTTCAGGTCCTCCCCGTTGGCCACCCCCAGCTCCTGCAACCCCGCGAACATGGCGGCGGCCTCCGCGGACCCACCGGGGTCCGCCCCCCACCGGCTCCCGTAGGGTCGGCCCAGTCCGTTCCCGCTGTCTCCCCCGCCCCCCACTCCTCCGCCAGCCCTGTCGGGTCCGACGCTGTCCCCGTCCCCCCAGAAACTGCTCCTCGGCGCGCAGGTTCCGGGCTAGGAGCTCGCCCAGCCTTCGAAAAGGGGGCCCCTTAGAACCCAGGGCTCCCCCGGCCCATTCCCCATAGACTCCCCCCGTGCTGCCTGCTCTCCTGGCTATAGAGCCCCTATAGCTATACTGCCTCTTCCCCTATAGCCCCCGTACACTTCCTCCCTTGCTGTCCTCACCAGGGAAGCGCCCTTCCTTCACTCTCCGCACATGTCTGAACCAGCAAAGTTGCACCTCCTGCATTTTGTTGGCCACATCACAGGCTTTGGCTTCCAGCCCAATACTTTCATTTCTAAGCCTGTCTGGTTGTGTGACCCCTGTGATGGTGTGAGGACACCCCACCGAAACACCCGTAAACGTGGCACGTGCCATGGCCTTCACCCAGGCATCTGCCCTGGACAGCCTGCACCCTTGGGCCCTCAGTCTCAGGGGAGCACCTACCCTGCGCAGGGTGGGGTAGGGCTAATTCCTCCTTCTGGGCTGAAGAAGCCACACCCCCACGTCCCTAATGGGCATGCCCCAAGTGTAGCACTAGTATAAAAGGGAGCAGCCCAGCTTAGTTTGGGCTGTCTGTGGAGGAGGAAGGATGCACTTTGTATGTTCTAGGATGGGGGTAGCTAGGGTACTGATCTAGATGGATGCCTGGGCACCTATGGATACTTAATAGGGACTGGAGTTACTGAGAACTGTGTGTGCTAGAAAGCCCAGAGACTGAGATGCTGCCCCACCTACTGCTCTGAGAGATGTGGTAGGAAGTGGGGTGGGAGGCTAGCTATAGTCCTATAGGAAGTGGGTGTGTTTTGGTTAGAGCCCTGCTGACTCAGTGGTGGAGAACTCTACCACTGTTAGGACCTTGGGCTGGGACCTGATGGAGCAGGTTGGATGCCCACCTTGGCTGTCCTGTGGGTAAGGGTAGCTGCTTTGCCTCTAGCTACTAGGCCTCCCTGCCCTGCTGGTAAGGGCAACCATATCAAGTCTTACCCCATGAGGTCTTGTAGCTCTGAGGACAAGGGCAGCTGAATTGACTCTGACTATTGGCCACACTGGCCTGGAGGTGAAGGCAAGTATATTGATACTAACCATTTAGCCTTGCTGCCCTGAACTAGAGGGCATCTTGGAGGATGGCGTGCCCTCACCTTGAACTGAATGAGGTTCCCTCAGTCTGTCACAATATGCTTTTCAATGCCCCACCTGAATTATTTCAGTCTTCTAGCATCCCCAGATCTCATGTTCAAGCCTGTCCTCTTTCATGGCCCAGCTGCTGAGGTATTTGAACTGGTCAGTCTGATTTAGTCTCACTCCATTAATCTCCATATCCAGTTTTCTGATGTCACCTCTACTGCCTTACACAACCTCAGTCATGCCCCTCTTTATCCCAAGCCACTGGTCATACAGCTGGTCATACTACTGGTTTACTAGTTCTTCTAGAACTCATTTGATGATGCCCTTATTGCTATGCCATCACCATATAGCAGTTTCTCACCTTTCCCCACTGGGTTCTTCCTACTGACAAAATCCATCAATATGATAACCAGCAGCAGAACTGAGGCTGGCTCCTAGTGCAGTCTGATCCCTGGTTCAGTCTCCATTTCATTTCAAATGGACATTTAATTCCAGAAAGTATTCATGTCACTGTTTTAGGTGATCTATATATGGCATTCACCATAGTTATTAAAACTTCAGTCGCACCATATTTCAGCAGTGATGTGAACATCCTTCTGTTCTCTTTATTGTATGCCTTTTCTTGGACTATAAAAGCCCAGAAGCTATCCTGTTGGTGTGACAGTCTGTACCCCTACATTCACCGCTTTTAATAGGACTATGGTAAATGTAAGCAGTGTCAGGAATGGGATCTATTCTGACATCTCGTGGTGAATTATGGGAATTGCAGTGAGTTGCGGAAAATAACTTTGGGGCCGATCACTTTGCATAGGCACACCCACCGTGCCTAGCCTGAGCTCACAGCAGCCCACATGGCCACCTCGGCTGATGTGGGAGCCCCAGTTTCTGTGTTATTGGGGCAGGAATGATAAAGTGATATTACCCTGATTATGTGAATGAATGACTGTGGACATGTACTTGGCCCTTGTTATGATGGAGGGACTCGCCATCATCTAGGTAGCACTCACTGGGCAAGGGCCACGCGTTTCAGAACATTCTGAGGCTGGGAAAAGCTATGAGTAGGTTTTTATATTTTTTGGTGAGGGACTGGTATAGGGTCTTACAGGCTTATTGTACGTTGCCTCTTTCCACTGTGGAACGTTAGAGCTAATTTTTTGGTTCTATTAGGAGTCTAGATTCAGCCTGCAATACTGAATTCATATTAGGTCTGCTGGTGTACCTGCCCTAAGGTCTCTCCTCCCTACTAAAAGCTGGGGGTCACTTAAGAGCTGAAACTACTGAGCACTGTGTTAAGTTGCGGGGGGGGTCTAAAGTCATGTTGGTGGCACCAAGTAGTTTGTGTGGCTAGCAGAGCAAAGCAGTGGACTCAGCTGAGCAGTTCTTGGGTGCAGTTTGTGCGACTGGCAGAGTGGCTGGCGCAGCGGAGCAGTTCAAGTGTCGGCTAGCAGGACAGCTAGCGGAGCAGTTTGTGCTGCTGGCGGAGTGACTGGCGCTGCAGAGCAGTTCGAGTGTCGACTAGCAGGACGGCTAGCGGATTGACTGGCAGAGCGGAACAGTTCGTGGGACGGCCGGCAGAGCAGAGCGGCTTATGGTGAGGGCTGCAGCGGAACCCCACAGAGAGGCGGCGCAGTCGGCCTCGGAACACGTAAGGTGCCCCTTGCCCTACCCTCCATTTCCACCCAGGCTGGGAGGTAAGGCTCTGCAGGTTGACTTTTGAACTCTGCAGTGACCAGGAACCGAGTCTCTTGGGCTGTTGGACTTTTGGGACTATTGGGTGATTTTTTGAGGTTGTGGGACTCAAGAGCCAAAGGGAAGGACACGGCCTATTTGCTGGAAGGGGGGCTTCTGGTTCATGGTTTGTTTTATTAATCCTGTTTGTGGTGTTTCCCTAATCTAATGCCACATTGTTTCTCTCTGTTATTAAAAGGCTTTTGGTACACTCAGACTCTGTGCTTGCGAGAGGGGAAGTATTGTCTCTTACAGATGCCCAGAGAGGTGGTATATGGTTGTCCCAGGTCACTGGGTGGGGGCTCGAGCCGGTTTTGTATTGTGCTATTGGAATGGAACCCCTGGATACTGAACCCGGCCCTTGTTGCTGCCAACTCTGATGGGCAGAAGGCTTACATAAATCTTTTACAAAGTATGCCTTGAGAGATCATTTGAAAACTCATAATTTGCTGATCCCTATTGTTCTGGTAAAGCGTATGGCAACATTGTATGTAGAGTTATAAGATTCTACTGTATGATAGAGCTAAAAACAGCCACAAATTGGTTCCCCAGAGACAAAAGGCTAGCCAATGCCTCAGCCAGGTATCCACAAAATCAAGTGGACTATAGATCCTTTTTGCCAGCCAGCTGTGGGTCATTTAAAAGCTCAGCATACAGGACATCTAGGACACTCTTTGGCCTTCTTCGCCACCCACTTGGCAGCCTGCTTTGCTTTTTTGCATTCATTTTCATTCACTCTGGATAGACTTTTTTTCTTTATGAATCATTTTTCTTTGTTTGGATCACTATTTGCACTTTGGTCCACCTCCACCTACGCTTTCCCTTGGTTTTCCCCATTTCATTAAGTAAGCTTATGCCAACACCACAATCCACATTCATCTGAGGTAGTTCCACTCCTTTTGAGCTGATGCCAGATCTGTTTCCAGACACTGCTTGCACAAACTTCTCTGTTGAACTTCCCCTTAATTTTCTGGACTTTAACTTTTCTTTTGGACAAAGTTCCACTGGACATAGACAACACTAGAGAGCACAGAAATGCACCTGGTCTTCTGACCACATTATCATCTGCACATAAAAGAGGCAGCAATGGCTATTCAAAGGAAAATACATGGCTTCTTCGGCTTTAGGGTGTCGGTCAAGAGTGGCCTAAAATAAGCCCTTCGTATTGTCGCACAGGAAAAGAGACCCACTTACAGACAGGCCAGTACTGACCCAGAGCTCCATTAATGTCTTTGAGCATTGGTGAGGCTAAATAAGCACAAAGTTGTATTTTTACTGTGCTGATAGGAAAGAGGACACCACCTTACACGCATCAAGTCTTGGCTGCGCCTTGTGGCTTGAGCTGTGTTAAAAGCCAACAGTTAGCTCCACCTTACACCCCCTCCTGCAGGCTGCAAATAACTTTCAAACACCATCTCTGTGCTCGCTGCTCCACAGCTTCCTCTTTCGCTGAGCAGAAGCAGGAAAAGGAGCCTAATGTCTTGGCGTGAGCTGCTTCCCCCTTCCCTGGTGATTTTAGCAGGGCTGATTGGGATCCTGCTGCTTTGTGTCACCACTAAAGATGTGCAGAATCTGCCTAGGTGCAAGGTAAGGAATGGTGGTTACAGAGGTGGGCTTAGCCTGGCATATGACATGCAAGATGTGCCAGGGTGAACATTGACCTCACAAGCACTGACTATTATCTATCACAGTCTAATGTGGTCACCTTGTAAACTTTAAAGGGATCCTGTCTTTTTACTTGGGCTTTACTTGCATCTGTTTCAGCATTGTCTCTAAATCCTTGTTTTTATGCTGTTAATTTACTTACTGAAATAGTGTGCTTAACTTAATAGCAAAATTCTATTAACAAAAAATTAAGTAAAATTCTATTAACTTAATAGCAAAATTCCGGAGTCCCGGCCCTCTTTGTTCAAGGGGCCATAAGCAAAAAGCTTGCTCTCTGGCATATGGCTCCTTGCAGCTGCAACAAGCACGAATATCAGCGAACTTCCTTTTCTGTACAATCTCTTTACAGCTGTGAGATTCTGGGGTGCAGTCCAGACCAATGAGGGGCTATGTCACCCCGGCCCTGCAACCTGGGGTGCCTCCCAATGCTTTGCTGCGGTGGCTCCCAACCTGGGTTCCTCACAGACAGCAGGCAGGTTACACCCTGTGTGTCTGCATAGAGATACAGCCCTGGTCCATCAACTTTGAGCCCAGAAACTTGTCAGCAAGTGCTAGCCACTCTTTGGCTTCCAACAGCCTTGGTTACCATTTGCAGGGTGACCCCAATGTACTCCCAATCTCTGATTTTGCCCCACCCACCATGTGTGTTCTACACTGTCCAGCCTTCTCCTGGATAGTTCAGATATATTTGGTCCATTGCCCCTCTAAGGGGATCAATATATAATAGTTGGCTACCTTAAATGGAGTTACCCATACAGTCACAACACTGAAACATGTTGGGTTTTAAATGAGTAGAAGCATAAGGCATTAAAGTCAGAAAAGGTTAAAGAGAAATAAAGATAAAATGCTTCCTAATACGAAATGTAGCAAACTAGACTTGGTCTTACAACATGTTTCCAGTAATACTGCTGACCAAGCTCAGTTCAGGATTCTCTCCCAAAAGTGGTTTCCTTTGTCATCTTCTCTGAAAAGGAGAGAGAGAGGGATAGGGAGAGAGATCTTGGAGTGGTTTTGCTACCCACTTTCATAGCTCAGTCCCCCTTTGGGATGCATTTTCCTAGGGTTACCCCTAGATAAAGTTCATTCCTGCTCTGATTGCAGTCAAGGACTCTGGTGGTGAAAAAGATTCCATGCTGCTGTTTGCTAAGATGCAGATCTTTGTTTCTACCCCCTTCCTTGCCAAACATCTTGAGAAACAGATTTATCCAGACTTGTCAGGTAAACATATTTTAGACCTAAATCAGAATGTGTTTAACTTTACATATAATGTTACTGCACATTTCATTATATTATTGACCAGTGAGTTGTAAGATATCATTTGAAAACTAATAAGGCATATTTTGTACAAAGATTACTACAATGATGTGTAGATTGTGAATACAGAGGTACAGTGCTAACTGCCTGGGCTCTCCCTATAACCATATTATAAGGCAGGAGTTGGCAACCTCTCAGAAGTGGGGTTACGATTCTTCATTTATTTTCTATAATTTAAGGTTTCGTGTGCCAGTAATACATTTGAACGTTTTTAGACGGTCTCTTTCTATAAGTGTAATATATAACTAAATGATTGTTGTTTGTAAAGTAAATGAGGTTTAAAAATGTTTAAGAAGTTTCATTTAAAATTAAATTAAAATGCAGAGCCCGCCAGACAGGTGACCAGGACCCAGGCAGTGTGAGTGCCACTGAAAATCAGCTTGCTTGCCGCCTTTGGCACACGTGCGATAGGTTGCCTACCCCATTATAAGGAAGTGTTGAGGTAATGTGCTCCAGTGACCTCTAATTTGACACGTGAAGAAAGACTCTGCATTAGCTCCATCCGTGGTTGTAGCAGGAGTATATCCATCTAAATAGTGCAGAAATGTTTGAACTCCACAACAGCTGTTCAGTTTGACCATGATCTCTTGCTATAAGGACCTCCACACTTGAGGGCCCTAAACTTTACTATTCCAAGAAGTTCAACCTTGCTCACGTCAGCTGTAGCATTCCTATTGAATGCGACTGTATAAGTGGGTGGCACATTGGTGTTTTTGTTTTGTTCCCCCCAGATAGTCTAGCCTTTGCTCATGAGGCAGGACCTGAGAAATCTGCTCTTCATGGAGGAGTAGGAAGCTTTCTCCACACAAGTGCTATCAACTTTTGCAGAATCCATGTTCTCATTTTAAAAAGTTTCTAGCTGTTATGTTTGTAAAGATGAGCTTATAAATGTGAACAGAGCGTAACTGTGGAAGCACAACCTTGCCTGAGTCTGCAGAATGACTGCTCCAGTGTGTCTGCTGCTGCTCACAGCTTCCCCAAGGTTAAATTAATGAAAACTGACTAACTTTTGTCCCTTTTTGCTGTTGCTATTTAGAACCCTGCAGGCAGCTGTGACACTGATCAGAATCTGGTCAGTTTCTTTCTGCCCATGCTTAGGATAGCTCTGGCCAGCAGCAGTGAGGCTGAAACTATTTGCAGTGAGAAGGTTGAGTCAAATAGACTGAGGGTGGGAAAGAGAGATTACCTTCTTGCACCTGCTGGAAAGCAAAGGGAGGAGTAGATTAATAGTGATCCCACACTCTCCCTCATAGCATTCAGCACACACTAATTGGGAAACACAGACAACTTTTTCTAGCAGTAGGAGGAGATGGGTATGGCTTAATAGCAATTAGATGTTTGTTTCTCAGAGAGATAAAAGAGCCCAAAGCAAGGTCAGCAACTCACAGGAATTTCAGCACAATCCCCTTTTCCAGCAGCTGGGCGAGGAGAGAGTTGGCGTCACCCCAGCTTTGCCTGGGGACAGTATCTCTTGTCATGGCCTTTACTTAATGGGTTTAGTCCTCTGCCTACTAGATGTCTGGTAAATGTGAATGAATGGGGATGAAGAATGGATGTGGAGAACTGGATGTGTGGACTGGGAAATCACATGCATGGCTATTAGCAGTTTAGTGTAAGCAAGCCCTTGTATTGCTGGAGAGCTGGCTAGTAGCTGCTGTTCTGGGCAATTATTATTGTGTGAAAGTGGGATATACATGCGGTATCAACCTTGTGCAGTCCCCTTGCTACTCAGTGTGGCCTCAGAATGTCACAATGACCGCAGGGGATGGAATTCAGTTCCCCCTGCCTCAAGGACAGAGCCCCGTCCATTCACGGTGAACCACAACACAGGGCTTCTGGCTAGCACTGGTGGGGAACTTGGTCAGAAAATGCTGATCTGTGAAAACCGGAACTTTTCAGGGGAAAGGGCCAGATCTGCTGAAACTCTTGGGGAAGTTTCTCAGGCCCAGGATGGGAGGGAGGGAGTCCTCCCATTATAGCCAATAATATGGTGGGAAGGGCACTCACTTGGGATGTAGGTAACCCCTAAGTCCTCCACATCCCAGGAAGTGCCCTCCCCACCAGCTATGCGCTATTCTGGGATGGATGTCTTGTTTGTTTGTTTGTTTTTTCATTACCATCTCAAAAACTTGGTTTCATCCCAGTGCGGCATAGGAAACATTTTGAAAGCCATTTCCCACACAGATGGATTCATAGTGAAGCAGTCCTCATTCCCTTAAGTAGGGGACATGCAATATAGTAATGAAACAGTTGTGTGTAACTTTCACTATTCCAACTGGGAGAGCAGCGACTGGAATAATACTTCGCACTTCTACAGCATCTGTCATCCTAAGCCTCTTAGAAAGTGGTTAGTGAGCTTTGTAACTAGGGCTGAGGGAACGACTCACAGCAGATTTTGAGTCAAATTTAGCCCTTTGTTCTAGCTGTGGCTTGTCTGTGAGTAGCTTGCCATTTCCATGAATCTGTTCATTCAAAAATTATCCAGGGCCCAGTTCTGGTTTACACTAAGGCCAATTCAGAGAGTAAATGGAGACCTTAAATCTGTCTCACTTTCATGACTTCAGCAGTGTAGCATGACCTCAGTGTAAATGAGAGTCAGGCCCTCTGTGGACTTTATGTGCAAACAGAATTAAGCCTGTGGTTGCTGGCAAACAGTTTAGTGGCTATTATTTTGAGCATTCTGAATTCACATTTTGGTCTTTGAAGCTGGGATTTTCAAAGGGCCTACAGGATTTAGGCACCCAACTTATATCCACTTTCAATAGGAGCTGGGTGAGCAAATCCCAAACTGAGCATTTCTGACTGGGCGTGTTGTTCATGTTCTGGTGCTCCCCAGTTAGGTGAGGGGAATCAGCACTGCTAGGGCAAATGCTCTGTGTTACGAATTTGAAACTTTCTGGGCCTATTTGGCATTGGCTTAAAAGATGCTTCAGGAACATGCTACCTGGTGAATTTGTTTGCCTGAGACATGTACAAGGATCGAAAACTGCTCACATGAGCTTGCTTGAAATTTCAACTGAATGGTCAGGAATTTTCTTGCAGTACTCGCCAAGTTTTAATAATAATCATAAAGCGCTGTGCACAGCTCAGCCCTCCTTACTGAGTAACCCTACAATAACAAGCCCCCTTCCCCCCGCCCCCGACAACTACTTTGACGGTGACATTTACAAAGCCAGTTGGTGCATTAGACAAACAACATCTAATATACGACCCCTCATTGTGCTTATAAGACTTGTATTTCACATGTGGAACTCCTCCACTTGCTGCCTGCTCTCATGATTTTACCACAACTCTCTGCTATTTGGCATTTTTCTTAAAGCCCGAGCTCCTGGAATCACATGAACCTCTCAGCTTTCATTAAAAATCTATGTTTCTAGCCTTTGGTCTTGTAGAGAAAAGCTTGAAAACATGACCTGAGTGAAAACTGAAAGGCCCTGAAACCAGACTGAAAACTAACTCCCTGTTTGTAATATCTCATGATTTAAGCCAATCTCCTGGATTTTTTTTGCGGCAGGAATCCTAATTCTGAAATGATTGTACAGCACCAACACCTCCGGGTGGGTTGTCGGCAGCAGGGATTGGTACTGGGCCTTCTAGATCTTAATGCTCCTTGTCTGAGCTCAAAGTGTACAGTGCTTGGCTGTGACCACATAAGCCACATTAAAGCACTGTCGCAGCAGAACTGTAGCATTGCAAATGTAAACCAGCTTTCTGTTAGCAACCCTGCAGCAGGCTCATCCACTCATGGGGCCTAGCCAGTACTAGAGGGGGACAGAAGGCCAGACCAAGTGGGTGTGGTCTACTCTTGTACAACAGGTTAGGAAGGTGCTGAGATAATAATCTGAATATGTTCTTGTGCTGTTCCAAAGCCCAGTCTGTTCGGGACTTTAAAAAGATACTGCAGAGTTAAACCTCAGTGCGCCTTGTGACTTCTTAGGAGCAACAATTAACATAAACATCTACAGCCAGCCTTTGGCTTGTTGTGAATAACCTTCTGACCGTAACTGTTACGTGGTACCTCTACTGAGGTTTTCTCACATGCACTTCCCTACTTTCTTGCTGTTACCAAAGTTTCAGTGCAAGATATATTTTAGCATGCACTCACACGTGCACCTTCCCCTCCAATCAGCTCCCAGGTTTGATTTCCTAGTTACTGCACTGGATGTCAGAAGTGCACAGGTGTGCATGGAATTCAGCTAAAATCCACGTCTCCTTCACATGGCTGCCTCTGTCTGTCTTTGTACTTAAAATTAGGGCTGCTGATTAATCGCTGTTAACTCACACGATTAATTAAAGTAATCACAATTCAAAAAGAAATCCTGGATGTGCTTTTTACATTTTCAAATAATCTGGATTTCAACTGCAACACAGAATACACGCTGTACAATTATATTTTTGATTACAAATACTTGCACTGTAAAAATGATAAAAGAGAGAGTATTTTTCAGTGCACAACAGTACTTGTATGAAATGAAAGCTCTTTGTAGTGGAAGTGTAATTACAAATATAGATTTTTTTTTTTTGGTTCCATAACTGCACTCAGAAACAAAACTATGTAAAACTTTAGTGCCTGAGGGATTCGGCATGTGGGAGGGGCTCTGTGCTGAGCCTGCAGCAGGGAGTTGGGCCGCAGGAGCGGGGTCAGGGTGCAGGCTCTGGGAGGGAGATTGGATGCAGGACGGGGTAGGAGTGAGGGATGCTGGCTCTGGGAGAGGGCTCGGGCAGGAGGTTGGATTATGGGGTGCAGGCTCTGGGAGGGGGTTATAGCAGGGGGTTGGGGTGCTGGAGAGGGTGTGAGAAGGGGTTTGGGGATTGAGCAAGGGTTGGGGTCCAGGAGGGGTTCAGGATGTAGGCTCCAGCTGGGCACCACTTACTTCGGGTGGCTCCTGGGTGGCAGCAGTAGTAATGCAGGTGCAGCAGGGCTAAGGCAGGCTCCCTACCTGCTCTGGCCCCATGTTGCTCCCGGTGGTTCTGCGTGCTGCCCAATGCCCCCCTGCAGGCACCACCCACCCAGTTCCCCCTGGCTGTAGTTCCCCATTCCTGGCCAATAGGAGCTACGTGGATTGTGCCTGCAGGTGAGGGCAGCACATGGAGACCCCCTGCCCTCCCACAGGGCAACAGGGACATGCCAGCCACTTCCAGGAGCGGCATGGGGCCAGGGCAGGCTGCCTTAGCCCCGCTGTGTCGCTAGACTGTTAGTGGCTGATCTCCCAGTTTGGCTGCAGGAGGCTCTGGGAGAACGAGCCCGATTCCAGGAGACTCCCAGTCAAACTGGGAGGGTTGGCAACCCTAGACTCAGACTGAGATTGACTGTCAGAAGCTCCACGATCAACCAGTTGATCGTGACTGGTTGGTGACTACTGCCATACATATCCCATACAAGAATATTCATGATCAGTGAGTTATTAGTTTTCCCAGGATTTATTACATCCCACATATTAGATACAGATTGAGTTGAGGTACATTGGTCAGGGTGTTTGAAACCCATTTCCTGAAATCGGTGAGCACTGGGGTGCTCTTTGGGACACAATGGGCTACACTTGAAGTTGACAATGCTGAGTATTGTGCAGCCGAGCAACCCCACAATAACAAACCGGCACACAAATGTGTGTCTTCAGGGGCATATCTATTTATGACCTTTGTGGTGTTTTTTTCAGTATGGCATCGTGTTAGATGCTGGCCCATCCTGCACGGCTCTGTTCATATACCGATGGTCAGCCAGCAAAGAGAACAATACTGGAGTGGTCAGTGAACATAGCTCCTGTGCCATGCCAGGTAAGGTGACTGTCGAGGGTTTTGAGTTCAATCCTTGAGGGGGTCACTTAGGGATATGGGGCAAAAATCTGTTGTATGATTTAATTGGGGATTGGTCCTACTTTGACCAGGGGGTTGGACTAGATGATCTCCTGAGGTCCCTTCCAACCTTGACATTCTATGAATTCTATGACACGTGCATTGGATGACGTTTCATGGCATGGTCATTTTCCACCACCTACTCCTTTGCTAACTCTGCACAAAGGAGTTGTTATGAGGTGCAAATAAACCCCCTACAAACTAAAGACCTAGGCAGCTGTTTCTATTCTGTCTCATGACTGAAGCAACTGGTGGGAAATTAAGTAGAACTGCCTATTCCACTAGATGGCAGTAGCTGAAGCATATGAGTGGTCTGTGTGTTTTGGGAGGGGTGGTAGTAGGGTGACCAGACAGCAAATGTGAAATATCGGGATAGGGAGTCAGGGGTAATTGGAGCCTGTGTAAGAAAAAGACCCCAAAATCAGGACTGACCCTATAAAATCGGGACATCTGGTCACCCTAAGAGGTATTGACTGTTGCCTGGTTTACACTACCTGCCGGATCAGCAGGTCGTGATCGATCAGTCATGTCTCATCTAGACGTGATAAATCAATCCTTGAGCGCTCTCCCCGTTGACTCCGGAACTCCACCGGCATGAGATGCTGAAGCAGAGTTGGCGGGGGAGCGACAGCGCTCAACTCGCTGCTGTGAGGACGCCGAAGTCAGTCGACCTGATACGTTGACTTCAGCTGTGCTATTCGTGGAGCTAAAGTTCCATATCTTAGGTCAGCCCCCGCCCCACAGTGTAGACCTGGTCTGTGTTTATGGCATTGTCCCGTCACTGGTAACAACATCTGGTGTCAGTGGCACTAGCCAGTGGTGTGTGTCAACTGTTATGGGACCAATATATATTGGGTTTGAATACAATCCAATAGCTCTCGCTGTGCTGCAACAACTCCAAGGGGCTCTGTGCCCATGGGAATCAGCTTGCAGGATCACCAACTGATTTTGCAAGGTCCTCAGGTCAAGAACTATATATCTAAAGATAAGGATGCTTATGATACCGAAGACTATGCTGACTGACCTTACTGAGTGGCCTCACAAATAGATCCCTGGTCAGCAGCGGATCTCAAAACTCTTGGCAAAAATAGGTAAATAGTTTTTTTGCCCCCACTTTACAGATGGGGAAACGGAGGCACACAGCAAGGAATGGAACCTGCTGAATGAACCTGCTGGTTTCTAGCCCTTTTCACTGCAAAGAAGGCTTCTAGGTATCACCTTAACTGAGCCATGCAGAAAACTGCCTCTAGCTAGACCACAGCAGCAACTGAGGTGTGAAATTCCACCCCCTCACAGCTGATATGGCACAAGTGTGAGCTCTGTTTCCACTCCATCTCTCCTATTCTCAGTAAAGTGTGAAATTTGTCCAAATCACAAGTTCGCTCTATCTATGTATCTCTCTTCTCGTAAGGAGCGTGACTGTTGTCTGACCCATGTACAACTGACGCCACTGTGTCCTGGCAGCAATTTTTTTCACCGCACAGCCATGCGCAGTCTATGAGCTTGAGTGTTGGCATCTGCTTTGCTGTGGAACCATGTTTATCTCGCGCATACTGGGAAAATCGGAACAGCTACCCCACAGTGCCCCAGTGGAGGCAGGCGTGCTGGGCAGACACCCTAGAGCAGCGCCATCAGCATGTGAAGCAGTGCACTCTGGGATGCCTTACTGCATGAGCAGCTGGGAAGGCAGAAGACAGGCCAAACCAGCTGTAGACACAAACCATCTACACACGAACAAGTTACAAGCAAATATCGGGGTGCCAGCGTAGGCCATGGGCAGGGGGAAATACATGGTTCTCTGGTTATTCTACAGATTTCTGCCTGCATAGCAGGGCCAGTCATGTGCTCTCAGCTGTGCTTACGGAAGCCCCTACGGTAGATGCCGTTATACCAGAAAAATTGCATTTACCAACAGAACTAGTTTTGCTCCGGGGGTGAATGTGCTTTTACTCTACTGGCACAAAACGCAGTTTTACTGGGCTAGCTGCATCCATACGAGGAGTGCCTTGCCATATGCAGATATTCATAGACCAGTAAAAGACTCCTAGCGTAGGCATAACCTGTGAGTGTGAAGGACAGAAATTAGAGAGAGGCAGGTGAGTCTAGTGGTTAGGGCACTAGCCCAGGCCATGGGAGACTTGGATTGAAATTTCTGCTTTGCCACGAGACAGTGACCCTGGGCAAGTCACTTAGCCTATCTGTGCCTTAGTTCCCCCTCTGTACACTGGAGGTAATAGCCCTGGCTGTTGTAAAGATAAATATGTTAAGGGCTGTGAGGTGCTGCTTAGATTCTGTGGCAGTAGGGTAAGTATCTGATATCACACTGTGAGATCTGTGAACACAAACTATATTCAGATCCATCTGTGCCACAAAGTGCTTACAAAATGGGTCAAAACTGGAATGTAGACAGATCTAAAACTGACTCATCTGTGGATGATTTTTCATATCAAATGAAGACACTTTTTTAACAGCTCTTCCTGGGATCTGAGAATCCAGCTAAGATCCTTCTGCCTCTTACACCGTCATCTGTGGGGAAAGATTCTATGATTCAAACAGTATTTAGCTGGCAATTTTGTTGGTGATGTACGGGGTGGACTAGAATCCACCTCGCTCTCCCATAGCTGCATTAGTCCTGGGGTTAACTGTAGGACTGAAAACTTATGAGTAAAGCAAGCAGATTTGATCATAGACAAACAAAGTCATATTATTTTATGGAGCAGCGTTGCCACTCCATATTTGCAATGAATTTCCATTCTAAGCTTGATTTTTGGTCCCCCTATAAAATCCGTAAACATGGTTTATTGGATTAAAAATATAGTAACAAAGCTTTAGACTAGATAAATCATTTCTACCAAACGTGAAGTGAATTGAGCAAGGGGTATCTGTATTATAATAGCTCAGCAATGGAAATGTTTCATAGAGTCCACAAAATCTAACCTTTTTGTATGACACTTTGTAGAAAAGAAAAATTGGAAAGAACCAGAGAATGTAGTTTACTGGATTCAGCTTCTCAAGATCTAATGTATAGAACTAGAGATGAGCTGATTAAATTTTATCTGTGATCTTCCTGGGATTGCTTTATGCTGTTTACCCAGAGCTTTTACCTACGTTGTTGAATTTGGGACCAGAAAAAAGAAGTCTGTTATGGGAACTTCGCAGCAGTTCATGACAGTGCAGTGACTGCTTGGAATTATCAATGACCATGCTGGATTTGTGAGGGGCCTGAGTTCTGGGGGACACCCATCCGTTGAAACCCTCAAGAAAGAATTTAACTATCTTAAACCTCTAAGCCTGATGAATACACTGAAGATTCAAGAAGCTACTAATCAGCGAACAGACTGTAACTCGTATTGGCCCTGATTCAGGAAAGCTCTTAAGCTCGAATCACTTTCAGTAGGTCTAGAAGTCCCACAATTATTAGTCTTATCCATAGATGCTGACTTCTACTGGTGCCCGTGAGTGCTTGATCCCCTCCCATCCCCATTCCAACCCCTTCCCCAAAGTCTCCTCCCCAACTCTGCCCCCTCCCTGCCCTTATTCTGATTCCTTCCTCAAATCCCTGTCCTGATCCTGCCTCTTCCCTGCATCCTCCCCTGAGGTTGCTACGTCCCGCTCCTCCCCCCTCCCTCCCAGAGCTTGCTACAGCTGTTTGGTGGCGGCAAGTGCTGGGAGGTAGGTGGGGCGGGGACACGGTGCGCTCAGGGGAGGAGGCAGAGGAAGAGGTGAGGTGGGGAGTGGGCAACGAGCATGTCTGCTGGTGGGTGCAGAGCACCCACTAATTTTTCCCTGTGGGTGCTCCAGCCCCAAAGTACCCATGGAGTCGGCGCTGATTATCTTATCTCAGCCCTGCCGCTGCCTCACCGCAACAAGTCATCTGACCCAATTACAACCAACGCAGCTGAATTGGGTCGATACAACTCTCTTTTTTCACCATGCAGCCATGTGCAGTCACTGAACTTGAGCTTTTGCATCTGCGTTGCTGCTGAACCATGTTGATCTCAGAGCATACTGGGAAAAGCTGAACAGCTTAACTTCAAGCACATACTCTCCTGAATTGGGGCCATGCTTAGATTGACTTCAGCGGGCATATGTCAGGTTCCATATGACAATCCACTGTTCTAGCTAGTACTGTATAACTTTAAACAAGATATACCATATTATCCTTAACAATATATTAGTTGTTCCTCTGTTTAGGCCTGTGTGGCATTGGATAGTCCTGTTAAATTGAGTGGGGTATTTGTAGTGCTGGCTGTTTAATTGTAAGGTATTTTGTTTAAAAATACTTCAATGAAAAGGATATGAAACAAAAAGTTTGGCAGAAACCATGACGACAACTGGTTATTTCAGCACTGCTGGCCCTACGCATTCAAAAATTATGAGTCAGGGCCCAAAAAATCATGCCATTTTAAAAAATAACTTCTGAATGATTTTTGTCTTCTGCTGTTGTAACCTTTTGGAGTCATATTCAAGCTTTTCTCCACAACCATATGGGCCCAAAACATACTTTTTTACCATAAAAGCTGAGAGTATCACATAATCACATGCCTCCAGGAGCTGGGGATTTGTGATAAAACCACAAGAGTTGGCAACACTGTTGTTGGTAGCATTGACAGAGTCTAAGAGGAAGAAGCACTGGGCAAGGAGCTTCTTTTCTAGCGGTTATATAAAATGCTGAGCACGCTAATGGTGATTTACAAACCGCAATTATATCTGAGTGGGAGTTGAGTTTTGAACAATAAACTGAGCTCAGCAGGAGAAGATACATTTTTCTCACGTTGTCTTAAAACAGACCAAGTGTCTTGAGTGTTTTGTGCAAGTGACCACAATCCGGAAAGTGTACACATCGTTTGGCTATTCAGTTTCAGAGCCCCATGAATCTTCCCTTACCAGTGTCCTTGTACATGCACAGGACACTTTGTACTGACAACTTCCTCTGGCCTCCTAGACAGAGACTTCCGTGCTATTGCTGGTAGCAGCCGCAATGACTGTGTAGAAACCTCCCCGTGAACATGAGAAAATGACTTAAAGGAAGGAAGTTGACCACCTCCGTGCAGTCTGCTGCATCCTTTCCCACTTATCTCTCTCAGATCTCTGATGTGGCTCTTTCGTGCTGATTTATGTAATTTGTTAGACATCTTAAATTTGCATCTGTTAGTTTAATTAGGTGCATTGTGTTCTGTTTACATGCGTTCGCTTTTTAGCTCTCTCCACTAAATCATCATGTGTTGGCCATTATTAGAGGTAGGATTCGGGTCTGATCTTGTCAGAAACCATGAGGGGGATGGTCAGGCCTACTGGTCAGAGTCATGGCAGTTCTGCCTAAGGGTCAGAGCCAGCATCAGGAATCCAGAGCAGGGCTGGAGCAGGGATGGAGATAGACCAGGAGCAGGACAGGAGCAGGCTAAGACTTGGGGAGTCTTGCCACTAGCAGGCAGGAGAGAGATCCAAGCCCTGAAATGCACCAGGGAGGATTATACCAGCCCTGAGCGTCACCAGACCAGTCCCTGGCTCACGGATTGGCTGGAGCCTCGCCCAGGTGACTCGTCACCTTACAGATCTGCTGTAGCAGATCCTAAACTTGGCACAGAACTGCATCTGTCTCGAAAGGCGCATGGCTTGCTAATGGCCCACCGCACCTTGTCATAATATTTTTTTTGTTTCTTTTGGGCCCGTAGGTCCTGGAATCGCCAACTACTCCAGTTCCCCGGGGGAAGCTGGGAACAGCTTAAAGCAATGCCTCAGCTGGGCAATGAAGGAAATCCCTGAGGAGCAGCTTGACCAAACCCCTATCTATTTAGGAGCAACCGCTGGCATGAGGCTGCTAAAGTGAGTCCATTGGGTGTGGGCGACCATTTTATAGAGTAACCTCCCCATCATGGGCGGTGGGTGAAGCTTCCCCTCAGGGAGGCTGGCTCCCCGTTCCCTGCCTCTTCCAGCCAAGGCTCCACTCCCGCTTGCTGTTCTCAGCCCCCACGGTGTGGTACGGGCTGGAGTGGGGGAGGGAGGCTGAGAGCTCGGCCCTTCCCTCCACATGGTCTGGCCAGGGCAGGGGGGACTGAGAGCTCAGATGGAGCCATGGGGGTGGGGGCTGAACTCAGCTTGAGCTGGGACCGCAGTGGAGCTCCTGGCTGGAGCGCCTAGCCTGGAGCCCCTCCCCGGTCCCGCCCACGGTCCCATCCCATTCTGCCTCTTCCTCTGTGGCTCTGCCCCCATTTGGCCCACAGCCCTGCCCCCACTCTCCTGCCCTCACCCCCGAGGCCCTGCTCCCGTTCACTTCTCTTTCCCTCCCCCTACACTGTGGCCCCAAGACCGGAAAAGTGAAAGCTCCTTCTGGGCATGCCCAGGGCCGTGGCAGGGGGAGATTTTTCTGGGGGCTGCAAATCTCCCCCTCCCCTCCCCCGATAGCGTGAGGTTTGGGTGGGGCTTAGCCTGCCCCAGCCTCCATTATACTCTGCCGATGCTCCCCATCTTTGTTGGTCCTTCACTACACTGGCCAGGTAAACTATCTAAAGTACTTAAATGTCTCCCATTCGCTAAGCACATCACAGTCTAACCTATTTATCCTCTCCACGGCCCTGAGAGGGAGGGGAGCGCTGTTGTCCCCATTTCACAGAGGAGGAGTTGAGGCACAGCTCCTCAGAGCTATTTCAGAGTGTAAGTCCCATGGGCTGACTATCTCACGGCCACACAAGCCATCTGTGGTACGGCAGGGAATTGGATCCGATCTCCCAATTTCCAGCCTCATGCTCTAACCACTGGACCTTGCTTCCCAAGGGCACAGCCTGTGCGTGCTCTCTTCCGGCCATGTTGCCAAGCTGGTGATTGGTGCAGTTGACTGGTGCTGTGTTCTAACTTACACTGTTATCCCCCAAGATGAGCATCATGCCAGAAGCGTTGAGGCTGTTGTCACTCAGGATTGTTCTTGGGGCCCTTTATCAACTAATGTGCTTCTATCCCGATTCCCCCAGCCTCACGGCGTCGGACGCTCTGCTTGCCGCTGTCACCTCCACGCTGAAGTCGTACCCCTTTGACTTTCAGGGGGCAGAAATTCTGTCCAGTCAAAGTGAGGGGGTGTTTGGCTGGGTCACCGTTAACTATCTCCTGGAGAACTTCATCAAGGTAAAGGCTGGAGGGTTGGCTTAGGGCACCTGTATGATTCTCCGCTCCATTACACTGGGGGGATTCCACCCACTTCACTGGTCCCCAGCTGCAGAGAGAAGAACGGGGCCGGAGGAGTAAATAGTAACCAAGTGGAGATAGTGATGGGATCATTAGGGTTTTACTTGTATGGGGCTTCCAACAGAGTTTGGAAACAGTTCTTAAACACTGTTTCAACTTCATTCTGGCCAGCCTATATAATGATAGCATTTGGTTGGCCAGTGTGGAAGAGATCAAACTGTTACTGTAGGGTTAATAGAAAACGTGTCCAGGTTTTAAAGAAGTTTGTGACTCTTAGTAAACCTGGCCCAAGACTTAGGCGTTGTTTAAATCAAAAAACCAAGATGGCCCCTCAGTTTTGCAACTCCAATGAAGAGGGTAACCGCCATCAGCTGTCCTCACTGTTGTTCCAGGTCGGTGGGTCACTTGGTTCTGTTCGGTTACGTCTCAGGACTTGCAAAGGCAGCGAACGGAATTCATATCCTCTTGCTCTAGTCTCACAGGCCCCTAGCATTTCATCTCAGGTAAAATCTCCTTTAGCTATGGTAGTATTGCTGCTGTGAGCATTTCTGACTTTGGCTAGTAGAGGGCAGTACTGTGCATACCTTCATGCACCCTCACTCTGTCACGCTCTCGCCAGTTCATGACAGTTTCCTTCGCTCTGTTCCAAGGATTACGGATTAAACAGAGCACCGCATTCCCGAACCGGCAGTGCCGTACAAGGGAAGGGCTCATTATTCCATGTGCTTGTTGGCCACAGTCCATGAGCCCGTCGTTATTTTATTTGTGGAAAGCTGGTTTATAAAAGTCACATCTGGGAGTCTGGTCATGCTGACCCCAAAGCAATTCAGATTGTCCTACGTGTCAGACTAATGCCCATACAGCAGAGTCCTCCACAAAGGGCTTGTTCTACCATACTGTAGAATGCAGCGAGACAACCCAAAACCAGGCACAGTAATTAACAAGATTCATAGTGCCATTCAGAACAGCGGCTACTGTTTTGACTATACACATCCTAGCCTTTTCTTGTGGCCCCTTTCTGTCACTAACATCTGCACCAGTCAAATCTGCCCATGCAGGAAGCAGTGGGGTATGAGAGCTGAGCCTACAAGATGCTCCCGAAGGGAGATCTCCCCATGGAATTGAAGTACTTGAGCTTCACGGGGGTTGGGAGGAGAGTCCTGTGTGGTCATCGATATGCCTATGTAGAGAGAAGTGGTGTAACAAATCACTGCTTACTGATCCCTGCCTTTAAACATAGGTGAGATTCTGCTGTTCTCAGTGCTCATGTCTGCAATGATTGTCGTTCAAAGATTAGAGCTAGTCCAGTGCTGTAGATGGAGTCATCTATTCAGCAACTAATGCGGCTCTTAAATGAGCTCTTAAACAATGAGGAGTCCTTGAGGCACCTTAGAGACTAACACATTTATTTGGGCATCAGCTTTCATGAGCTAAAACCCACTTCATCAGATGCCTGGAGCGAAAAATACAGTAAGCAGTATATATCTTACAGCACATGAAAAGATGGGAGTTGCCTTAATAAGTGGGGGGTCAGTGCTAATGAGGCCAGTTCAATCAAGGTGGATATCGCCCATTCCCAACAGCTGACAAGAAGGTGTGAGTATCAACAGAGGGAAAATGACTTTTTGTAGTGACCCAGTGTTGCAGGGTACTTGGTGTCCCGTAGGAACGAGGCACACACACAGCTGTTGAATAGAAGTAGTGAGTTTATTGAAGGCAAAAGTGGCACACCCGCAATGGGGGCTCCCTTTGTTGCTGCCACTGAGACGGGGAAAGCCCGACGCATCGGAGCAGTGCTTGGGGTGAAGCCTGCTATGCGTGGGAACACAGGCAGAGAAGTAACAGGAACATTTGCATCTCATGCATACCTCATGAATAACTAATACCTTGTTTCTGTCTTATTAATATTACATAATGCAAGCAAGTGTCTCATTAGTTTTGCACAAAGCAGGCAGTAAAAACCAGTTAACTCCGGCATGTGAAATATGCGATAACAGGGCAGGGACTGATAACGATGGCCGAAAGTATCCTTTCCTTCCCAGGAGTGGGGGAGGAATGAGCACCCCCCCCAGGAGTGGGGGGGGAATTAGCACCCCCTCCTTCCCTGGAGTCGAGGGTGAGAGCGCCCCTAGCACTCTACTGTAACAATATCTTGCACACCCTTATACCCAGCTACTCAGTGAGAGTTATTATAGCTTACGGAGTGATGCACTAGTTCTCATGTATATTAGTCCAGGGATATTTGTATCCAGTATTTGCTCAGCTCTAAAAATGACCCAGTCTTTATGAACCTGGCAGCAGTCTTTAACTCAATGACCTCCTGCTTGTGATTGGCAGAACCTTTCCCTCATTCTGTATTTACCATCCATTTATCTCAAACACACGAGATCTGTCCCCTAAACAAAACTGCTCTAGGAATGTAAATGATGCTACCGGTTTGTACTCCTCTGGCTGCAGGTTTACTCCGCAGCGTGGCAGCAATTCAGTGTCAAGACTTCAGGCTCCTAGATGTCCTGCTTGGGGTTAAAGGTCGTGCCCATTTTCCCAGTGGAAAGTTGATGATTGCTAGATGTGCAATAAGGGCTTCGGAAAATTCCCTGGGTGACTGTGTATCATGTTAATGTGGATACGGCCTATTATTATCATTGTGTAAGCAGATACCTCCGCCATCAATATAGAAATAGCAGCAAAGTTGAAAATCAATAGTTTGCTGAGATTTGGAAAGAAGGGTAGTTGGTGATGGGGACAAGTGGCAGGGACTGGATTGGCAGTGGCTGGTGCCCCCAGAGGTGGCAGGTGTAGTGTTGCATTTCCAGTTCCTCCCCATTCCTCCAGAGCCTTTGAACTCAGATACCGGTCAGGTGTAGGGGGGTTTTGTTTTTAAAATCCACCCCCCCTTTTGTCTAGTATGGCTGGATTGGACGGTGGAGCCGCTCCAGGAAGGGAACAGTTGGAGTCCTGACCGTAGGAGGCGCCGCAACCCAGATCACTTTCAAGATCCAAGAAAGGAGCACCGATCCGGAGAGTGAGGTGATGCTGCGGCTGTATGGGCAGGAGCACAGGGTCCACAGCCACCACTTCCCGTGCCATGGCACGGCCCAGCTCCGCAAGAGGCTGCTGTTGAAAGCCATACAGGTGAGTGAGGCTGCTTCAGACCTGTAATGTGAAATGCCTTAAGTTGTAGTCAGTGTCCGTACATACTCGGGGAACATCAGACACCCTCTTTCACACAGGAGCTTGCCTGCGAGTACAAAAGCACAGCGCATGGGTCACAAGCACTGTTTAGACTAGTGTGCATAGGATGCGGGTCTGTGGCATAAACGCAGGCATCTACTTGGGTTTGGAAGGATTCGATTTTCATTATTAAATGTTGATTTCACCGCACCCACACGAACTGATGAAAAAATATATCCATCCATAATCGTTGAAATGTACGGATAGGGAAAGTAAGAAAAACGCTGCTTCAGAACTTATTAGAGTTTGATTTAAGGATATTTACCTTGTATATTTTGATGTGAGGTTAGCAGTTTGTATTTTAAACAGCTGTAAAACTTTAGTTTTTTTGAATAAGAACATGAGAATGGCCATACTGGGTCAGAACAAAGGTCCATCTAGTCCAGTATCCTGTCTACCGACAGTGGCCAATGCCAGGTGCCCCGGAGTGAGTTAATCTAACAGGTAATGATCAAGTGATCTCTCTCCTGCCATCCATCACCCCCCTCTGACAAACAGAGGCTAGGGACACCATTCCTTACCCATCCTGGCTAATAGCCATTAAGGGACTTAACCTCCATGAATTTATCCAGTTCTCTTTTAAACCTTGTTATACTCCTAACCTCCACAACCTCCTCAGGCATGGAGTTCCACAGGTTGGCTGTGTGTGTGTGAAGAACTTCTTCCATTTATTTGTTTTAAACCTGCTGCCCAACCTGCTGTAGAATCTCAATATCTACTGCCATTAAATAATTGTCTGCCCCGCCGTCCGCAATTTCCTGCAACTGAAAATTGAAATCAATATAAATAGAAAAAATGCTTAAAAATAAACATCAATATTCTCCGTCAAAATTATATGTAAAAAATTGAATTCTGCCAAGTCTACATCTACTTCACGGCTGCTGAGCAATACGTGTACTGCATATGTGGCCGGATGGACACTGTGCACCATATGTACGAGTTACACACACACGAGGAACTACCCTTGTTTTAGACCCAGATTTAACCCAGAGAGACCTGCTTTGCCCCACTTGCATTACGGCAGAGACATGGAGATCACAAACACTAGCTCTTGAATGACCGTGTCTGCAAAGGGCTCATCAGGAAATGAAGCTTCCAGCCCAAAATGCTAGTCCTAGGTTTGGTACTACCCATTACCAGAGCATCTGAGCAGTGCCTCGCAATCTTTAATATACTCAGCCTCTGAACGCCCCTGTGAGATAAAGCAGGGCTATTCTCCCCATTGTACAGAGAGGGGACTGAGGCATTGGGAGAGTAAGTGAAATGCCCAGATGTTTGTGGCAGAGCAGCATTTGAACGTTCTGGCTAGTGGTCTAACCAATGGACCATTCTGCCTTTTGATTCATGCTAGAGAATCAGTGATAAGAGCTACGGAAGAGTGATTAACCAAATTCCCAGGAGTGTCTCCCCAGTCTCAGAGGGATGAGAAGAGTTTGGGCGCGGGGAATCTCTTATCTTTAGGGTTGGATTGACTGGTAGACTGAACATTCATCCCCAACAGAGATGGCCTGTTCTTGAAATTTTGATAAAAGTCTGACCTGTGAAAATCCTTTAGCTTCCCTGCATGTCTGCTTTGGACTGGGAAGGGGAAGGTCAGAGGAGCAATGTTTCTGGTCCCACAAGAAAGACCAGGAAACTTACAAGGGGCACTTTCTCTAAATTCCCACCACAAGTCCTGGTTCAGTGCCAAACCCTTGCAGGTCCCACTGAAATCCACAGAAGCTGAAAACATTCAGTACTATGCATGGTTAAGCTCCAATTTCGCAGCAGGTTAGATAGTTCGGATGAGAATCAGAATGGCGCGGGCTTGGTTTATGCAAAACTTTTAAAATCTGCCATTCTCTGTTATAGCCCTGGTATGTTGAAACCAAACTCTCTCCTTAGTTTCATTGTATTTTGTCTTTATTTGAAAAGTCCTGTTCATGCTCCAGCACTGCCTTCTGCTCTCTGTGCTCCTGTTTTATTCACTCCCTCTAGGACCACGGCTACGTGAGAGATGTGTCTAATCCCTGCTGGCCTCTCTCCTATTCCCGGGAAATTCAGCTCGGTTCTTTGCATGCCGGGCCCTGCACTGGAAGTAACACCTCTTTAAGAACACATACCTCTGAAGATGTGTTTCACGTAACTGGCTCCAGCAATTCTTCCGCCTGCAGGAAACTCATGGGAAGTTTGTTCGACGACTCCTTGTTCTGTGGCTTCTCACAGTGTTCCCCAAATGGACTTTTCCAGCCCAATATAACTAGATTTCAGGTAAATTCTCCATTATATTAAGGTGTGCTTTATGTGTGGAGTTCTTAAGAGATGTACCCAGCTCAACATCTAATAAATATTGACTAATGTGTATGAGTACTCTGTCCTCTGCTGGGTGGAATTGGAATTGCTCTGGGTAGTGTATGTGTGCAGCACTGCCCTCTACTGGATGGAATGAGACCTGTTCTAAGGTGTCACGGGCCATACACTAATAATAGCAACATATTCTCTTTTAGCTCAAGTGGTAGGGGTCTCTTGTCAAGCTAAGAGGATTGGACGTGTACTCCTCTTTGAGGTTCCAAATGGTGATCGCTTTCTGGTTAGTGACAACTCTCTAGTCTACATGGGCATGGGTTTAACGAACCAGATCGCCATCACGGGTGTCAGCCTGGGTTACTCATTAGACCTCTACACTAGAAGATGCTATGGTGGAACAGAGGCTTAGGTTGTCTGAGCCTACAGTGAAGTACCTGAGTGCTGTGTTTCTGGAGGTGCAGTCCTTTCTCATATCTGCTTCTTGTCCAGGTGGAAGCTACAGAGCCTCTGGCCCTTTCTAAACATAATGTAGGGAATGACTTTGATGTTCTGCCCAACATCACCTCTCTGAACCACAGGTCCTAGTGTCCGGAGTCCTGTGGGAGCCAGGGCTGAACATACAACTGCTGCAGCTATTGTAGTGCTGGTACCTCACTTCCCCGTCTGCAAAGAGTGCTTGGAAAGTTTGAGAGTGAAAAGTGCTAAGTCAGCCACATCTTTACCATACAAGCTATAAGGGAAAGTAATTCATCATAGTGGCTGGAGGATCAGATTAGTTACCCTACTACTGGCCCAGGGAGCCTCCCCCAGACCCTTGGGGCGGGGAAGAAGGCGGGTACGTTGGAGGCATTTTGAGGCTTGCGGGGCTGGGAAGAGAGGTGTGGCCAGCCAGGACGGTTCTGCACCCCAGTTATTCCCTGCTGCTGCCAGCCCCAGCTGGGGGGTCTGGCACTGAGGAGCCCAAGGGCTGCCCTAGTCTGTGCTAAAGGCCAGAAAAGTAGCTTCGCAGAGACACTTCTATTGTTTGCCCCTTTGGTCAGTAACTGGGTGTAATGAATTCTGCTTGGTCTCCTGGTGGGTGTCATGGAGACACACTGCTACCAAACACAGATGTCCTGCGAACATGCCATATGCGCTCTCACTCCACTGCCTTGCTTTATTCATTCTACAAACAGCGGCTGAATTGTCCACTGAGTATTTCTGCTGCTGTCCTAGGTGATTTCTGAGGCTCTGGATCTTGTGAAGAAGATGACGCCTTCTACCGACCTGGGCCAGGCCATCGACTCGTTCTGTGGGCTGTCTATGGAAGAGGTGACTGAGCTAATCCACTTGTATCATGGGGATAAGTGAGGCAGGCAGCGTTTCCAGGCAAAACCTGACTCAGACCTTCGGTTCTCCTGAAAGCGCTGTGAGCAAGTGACCCCAGCGAAGGGGATCTTGGGGTTCTGTTGGATGCTGGGTTAAGATCTAGCCCATTTCCAAAGCCTTGAGACTTTCAAGAAATGGGATCCAGTGAATGCAAAAATGGTCTAAACCCAGACTCTCTTCACACCCTCAGTGGGCCAGATTGTGGTATTGGTCACAGTGGGGCTAAGCAGAGAGACTCACACTGGGTTTGCTTCTCAGTTACCCCAGTGATCTGTTATTTGGCTATTTGGCCTGATGCTCATATCAGTCTGATTCAACAAGGACAAGTGCAGAGTCCTGCACTTAGGACGGAAGAATCCCATGCACTGCTACAGCCTAGGGACTGAATGGCTAGGCAGCAGTTCTCCAGAGAAGGACCGAGGGACGAGAAGTTGGACATGAGTCAACAGCGTGTCCTTGTTGCCAAGAAGGCTAATGGCATTTTGGGTTGTATAAGTAGGAGCATTTCCAGCAGACTGAGGGACGCGATCATTCCCCTCTATTCAACATTGGTGAGGCCTCATCTAGAGTACTGTGTCCAGTTTTGGGCCCCCCACTACAAGAAAGATGTGGAAAACTTGGAAAGAGTTGAGAGGAGGGCGACAAAAAGGATTATGGGGCTGGAGCACATGACTTATGAGGAGAGGCTGAGGGAACTGGGTTTGTTTAGTCTGCAGAAGAGAAGAATGAGCAGGGATTTGATAGCTGCTTTCAACTACCTGAAAGGGGGTTCCCAAGAGGATGGTTCTAAACTATTCTCAGTGGTACCAGATGACAGAACAAGGAGCAATGGTCTCAAGTTGCAGTGGGGGAGGTTTAGGTTGGATATTAGGAAAAACTTTTTCACTAAGAGGGTGGTGAAGCACTGGAATGGGTTACCTAGGGAGGTGGTGGAATCTCCTTCCTTATTGGTTTTTAAGGTCAGGCTTGACAAATCCCTGGTTAGGATGATTTAGTTGGGGTTGGTCCTTCTTTAAACAATGGGCTGAACTAGATACCTCCTGAGGTCCCTTCCAATCCTGATATTCTATGATTCCATGAGCTATTCTTGTCACCATGGATGCAGGCTGGGACTGTTCTGCCTCTTTGTCTGTACAGCACATGCGGCAGTCACCTGTCCACACGTGGTACTGTCGGAATGGGTATAAAGGTGAGCCTTTCCTTCTACGCTTTGTAAAGCATTGCACAAGCCTCTGCTCCATCTTAAGACAGAGAGAGGAAGTACTAGGAGCAGACACACTCTGCAACCTCCTCTATGACCAGGGTGTTCCCAGCTTCTGACGACAGCTGAATGTAACAAGTCCTGCTTGGTCTCACTGGGCCAGACTCCCAAGGGCCGAACATCCACAACCAGGGCCAGGCTTTCAAAGGAGCTCCACACCTAACTTCCGCACAATATGCTGAGATCTTTTCAAAATCTGGCTGTGATTGTCAGCGCTTGGGCCCTTCTGAAAATTCCACTCTTTTTGCGGATCCTCCTGGTGGAACTATTTCCACCTTATTGCTGACACCAACGAGATGTGGCCTGAATGGTTGGGTGGTTCAACCTGGCTGGAGGTGCAATCTAGCTGTGAATGGCACTTATCTTCAGGGAGTCACGTAGGCTCTTATACCACATTTTTGGGATGTTCCGGTGAGATCCCAGGTTATAAAAAACCTCCAGATCTCCGCAAATGTCACACTTTGTCCAGTCTAAATTTGCCTGTTCGTATTTTTCATTTTTATCACTGCTTTGTGGTGGTTCTGTGGTTTCCTAAGACTGCTCAGAATTGGACAATTGGTACATTGTGCCGAATAAACAGAGTCCCTGACTTTGATATAATCAGTATGGTGTCACGCAGAAGCGGAAGTTCACCAATGGGAGCTGTGATCCAAGCCCCTCTCCCTGGGCTTTTCATTTAATCAAGTGCTCCTTCCTTTGTATTAAGGAGTAGAAAGGGGCTGCTGAGTGGCCCTCCTGTATTTTACACACTTGTGTCTCCTGTTACTCTTCTTTCCATACAAAACTATCTTCATCCTCTTGTTCTCTCCCACATGGAGCACCCCTTGACATGAGGTCCTTCAACATCAAAGGGGCCCATGGAGATCCTTCCATGGGGGAATTCAAAATATTTTCCCTTTGAAAAGACAAACAGAAATGAGACGTAAAGTGATTTGGGTGAAGGAGGGTCTCTCCCGCCCCTGAGGGTGAAATAAAACTGCCCAGCTTAGCAGGCTGAAAGAAGCATTCACTTCATAGCCATAAATAAGATGCTTGAGAGCTTTCCTGAGTATTGCTCTAATTCAGCAACCGGTGGCAAAGAGCAACAAGGGCTGGATTTTACCATATTAGGAGCATTTGGAAATGCAGTTAGTGAATATTTACTTGTCTAACTTCTTTTGCAAATGCTGTTAAGCTGAGCAAGAGGTTCCTGATGAAACCAGACAGTCTTGCCGATCACTGTTCCGTATCCACGTTCATCTACCATCTAAGTACAAGGGGATTCCTGTTTGACTCGGACAGCTCTGGTCAGATTACATTCCAGGAGAAGGTCAGTAATTTATACTATGTGATGCTTTAGATAGTAGATGTGTCTGTGGGGAGATAGCTAACAGTGCCTGGGAGGGACATGTCCTCTCCTATGATGATTTTTGTGATATCTTACATGGATGCTATCATCTAGGGGGGCTGGAGCACATGACTTATGAGGAGAGGCTGAGGGAACTGGGCTTGTTTAGTCTGCAGAAGAGAGGAGCGAAGGGCAATTTGATAGCAACCTTCAATTCCCTGAAAGAGGATGGGATCTAGGCTGTTCTCAGTGGTAGCAGATGACAGAACAAGGAGTAATGATCTCAGGTTGCAGTGGGCGGGGCGGGTGGGAGGTTTAGGTTGGATATTAGGAAAAACTTTTTCGCTAGGAGGGTGGTGGAGCACTGGGATGGGTTCCTTAGGGAGGTGATGGAATCTTCTTCCTTAGAGGTTTTTAGGGCCTGGCTTGACAAAGCCCCAGATGGGACGATTTAATTGGGGATTGGTCCTACTTTGAGCAGGGACTAGATACCTCCTGAGGTCTCTTCCAACCCTGATATTCTATGATTCCTGACTGGCAGCATTTCCTCACAGGCAAAGGTGATGGGGGGGCAAAATAGTTTGGATAAAATAAGAAATGAGTCCAAACATTCAGAAGATGAGCTCTGCACCTATATCCCAGTGTCATATTTTTAGAAAATAAAGTCACTAGTTTGAGGAGCAGGCCCGTAAACTAAGCCACAGAAAGCGCAGCAGCTACCAGTCACTGTTGTGAAACTTGACAGATCTCACGAATGAATGGGTCAAAATTCCAACCCTAACATCGAGCTACTAGTCATCTACTGTAATGCAGCATATCGTGAGGCACAGGACACCATTGCAGGCGGTAGATCAGGGAAGGTGGCCTGGAGAGCAATTAAAACGAAGGGCAAAAGGACATCTTCATGGTTTGCTGAGTTGAGAGATGGGCCTGAGTCAAAAAAAAATCCCCATCTGTTTCTGGTTTTTGAATGCCTTTCAAAGTTTGGGAGTGTTCACAACTGGAGAGCTGTGTGGTCTGTTACAGAGCCGGGGCCCAGCTGTGAAATTTGGGTTCAGATTCTGAATAATCTCGGGGGAGGAAGGGGTGATTGGTTAGACACATCCTTTAAAAAAATCACACCTCTGCCCTGCCTGCCTTTGGTCAGGACTGGAAGCAGAAGTGCCCTTCAGAAATTAGCAATCTCCTGAGAGCCTGGTCTTTTGAGTCTTCTAACCCAGTTTTGAGAACAAAGAAACCTGGATCAAATTAACTAAGCTTTGGATCTGGGCATGGAGAGAACTGTGTAAGCCTCCACCCCGGACTTCACCTGTCACTAGTCACCTGCTGCGAACCCAATCTTGCTGTGTTTTGTTTCATTAGGTTGATACCGTATCAGCTGGCTGGGCTCTTGGGTACATGCTGAATCTGACCAACGCCATCCCAGAGGATAAGCCGAGCTCCCTGAAAGGGATTGAATATGGGGTATGGCCCTTGCTCTTCGTCCTCTTTGTCCTGATGCTCACTGGCTCTTTCGCACGCATTGCATACCGCGTGATGGCTAAGGACAACGAGCAGGAAGGCATCTTGGAAGGACTCTGACTGTTGTTCCAGAGGTTTTTGGCTCTCAGCAGAGGACAGTTACGGGACAGAGAGAATGAGAGCACACAAAGGAGTGTCTGGCCCGAGAGACGCCGCAGAGCTGCTGCATAGGCGTCGGAAAAAGCTCTTTAGTGTTTAATTTTTTTCACCCAACCGCTGCTCCAAGAGGCAAACAGCCAGATGGGGCTTCCAGAGTTCAGCACGGTGCTCAGGCAGCTGGGCCTCCCCACCAGGCTCAACAGGCTGTAAATAGGCAGTTTACACTGATGCTATAGAAAGTGCCTGATAACTAGCCCTGAATTGCTGGGTACATGCTGGTAGTTGTTTTCTGTCAAGCTGAGAAGGCAGATCCCAGTGGAAGAAATTTTGATTTTAATCACTCCTAGAGGTACTCTGGGGGATCTCCTGGGCAGTCAGCTACTCTGGAGTTGCACCTTGGTGGCTGAGAGCAGAAACAATTGGAAATCTGACAATAATGGAATCTGGCCTTTTGCTCTCTTGAAACTCTGGCCCACAGAGACCACAATCGGTAGCTTTTACAGAAAAAATGGCTTTCTGAGCAAGCATCAGAGCCAAGCAACACGGCACACTAATGCAACGATTGTCACCACAATGGAGCCAGGACATTCCTGTCAATGCTAGAAGGGCAGAGTGAAAATACGATCAGATTGTGAGAAGACTTTTGCTTTAAGAAGTGCTGTTCCTGTCCAGAAGAGCAGACCCTATATCCAGTGACTGGGAATTGAATATCCTTAAAATTCAGCTGTAACATAACTACCAGTTCACTGTCATGTCCCACTTATGAGGGTAGCTTTTCAACCTTGGTAGTAATTATCTGATTGTCTCAGCATCTTAGTTTTAACAAAGAAAATATCCATGCTTGTCTTCCTGCTAGCCTCATCCTTCCTTGTTAGTGGGAATCTTCAAAAACAAATGATCTATTTTTCTGGGTTTGGTGGTATTATGATGTATTAGGGTAGCATCTGGAGGTTCCAATCAATTTCAGGGCCTCACTGTGCTAGCACTGTGAAAACACAGAGTCCTCTTATCCCAAAGTTCTAGCAATCTAAGTACACAAGAGAGACAAAGGGTGGGAGGGGAAACCGAGGCAGAGAAGGTGAAGTGACTTGCCCAAAGTCACGCATCCGGTCAGTGGCAGAGCCAGGAATAGAAACCATATCTTCTGATATCCAGTCCAATGGTCTGTCCATTAGACCAGGATTAAAGGTAAACAGTTAGTTTATATTCCACCATCCAAATTTCCTTTGGAGGGCTGCAGTGATACCTGAGCTCTTCCAGCATGGTGTGCTATTCCAGCATTCCTGGAACATGGTGCTTCTGGGAATGATGTCACATCGCTAGCCAATCATTGTCTCTAGTGCTCTACCATCATTCTTGATACTAACCCTTCGTGCAGTGACATCAATCCTAGGAAGAGACGGTGGTTCCCTAGGTCAGTGGTTGTCAACCAGGGGTACGCAGAGGTCTTCTGGGGGTCCATCAACTCATCTAGATATTTGCCTAGTTTTACAACAGGCTACGTGAAAAGCACTAGCGATGTCAGTACCAACTAAAATTTCATGCAAGGACTTCTTTATACTGCTCTATATGCTGTAGATGGAAATGTAATACAAATGCAATGTACTTATGTTCCAATTGATTTATTTTATAGTTCTGTGGTAAAAATGAGGAAGTCAGCAATATTCAGTGACAGGGAGCTGTGACGCTTTTGTATTTTTCTGGCTGAGTCTGTAAGCAAGTGAGTGAGGTGAAACTTGGGGGTAGGCAAGAGAAATCAGACTCCTGTAAGGGACACAGCAGTCTGGAAAGGTGGAGAGCCACTGTCCTAGGTAAAGCCATGAGTATTTTCGAACTCTGGTAAAAGAGCTCAGTGCTATTGAGGAAGTTGCTTTCAAAGACATGGAAAGGACTAAATCAAATACAATGTAATCCTTCAACTGAAGAATTTAGGGTGTGATTTTCAAAACTGACTTGGCCAGATTCTTATAGGTATTTAGATGTGTGGGAGTTAGGTGCCTAAATACCTTTAACGGACAGGCCCTAAGGGGCTTAGGAACACAAGTGCCAAAAGTTAAAAGCATGTGTGCTTCTAAGTCACTCAGAGTACATCTACACGGCACTAAAAGCCCCGACACCAAGTCTCAGAGCTGGCGTCAGCTGTCAGAGGCTCACAGGGCTTGGGCTGTGAGGCTAAAAATCGCAGTGTAGATGTTGCACTTGGCCGGGAGCCTGAGCTGCGAGCGTCTCCCTCCTCGCAAGGTTTCAGAGCCCAGGCTGAGCGTCTACACTGCAATTTGTAACCCCAACGCCTGAGCCCAAGTCAGCTGATCTGGGCCAGCCCCAGCCATGCTGCAGATCTTTGCAGTGTAGACATACCCTTTGGGTAACATTTTTTAAAAAGTGCTCCGTGACATAGGGGCCTACCCCCCATTTTCTAAAGGGCTATAGGTACTTAAGAGCCTAGATCCCACTGACATTCCCTTTTGAAAATGGGTCTTAGGCTCCTCCATCACTCAGATGCTTTTGAAAAGCCCACCCGGAATGTTGTCCATGAATGTATATTACTGCAAGGCTGCTCAAATGTTTCTGGGGCAGTTCATGCCGTCTCAAGCCCAGAGGCGGAGTGTGAGGGAGCACAGGCCTGGGGACCAAGTGGAAGCTGCGATAGGAACCCTCAGTTTGCTTCCTTTTTTTTGAGCTGCGTGTCTAAACATAACTTTTTAATAAAAAGTTGTTCTAATAGGCAACTGGAGCTAGTCTTGACCAGGCCTCATGACCAAGAAGAGCTCTGTGGAGCTCAGAAATGTGCCCCTTTCACTGACAGGCAATAAAAGAGATTCCCCAACCCACTTCGTGTCTCTTCTATTCTGGGACCAATACAGTTACAACACCACTGCACAGAACATTTGTAAAAAGCCTTGAACTTTAAGACACTTTTTGTCTGACACTTCCCCCACACCGAGTTCCACAATGTTTCATTGTTCTGTATCGCCCTGGGGATAAACACTGCAATCACATTCCAGTATGTCCATCCATACCCTATTTTCAGCTATTGTGAACAAGGATAGGTTTCCTTTCATAAACTAGGCAGATAAATATTTATGAGTCCCTCAGTGCCTCCTTTCCTCTCTGTCCTCCTAAATCTATTTTTGCCTTTTAGCATTAAGTGGAAGGAAAGGAACTTGGGTAGTAGCCAGTGCTCTTATTGCCGTAATAAGTCTATTAACAATAAAAACAAACCTCCCTGAAAACTTGATCCACCCTAATAACATTAGTGCAATCAGCCCTGAGGGAGCAGAGCCAGGTAACATAAGAACATTGAAGGAGTGGGTGTCAAGTCATCCTGCTACAGGAGAGACCCAGGTTCCAAAGACACCTCAGGACGCTTGTTCTTGAACCAATGAAGACTGAGCATGTGGCAGAGGGAACAAACTGGGTTTCCAGGAGTCAGGGGCAACGGGGGTGGAGGATAAAGGGGAGGGATAGCTCAGTGGATTGAGCGTTGGCCTATTAAACCCAGGGTTGCCAGCTCAATCCCTGAAGGGGCCATTTAGGGATATGGGGCAAAACTCTGTTGATTTAACTGGGGATTGGTCCTGCTTTGAGCAGGGGTTTAGATTAGATGATCTCCTGAGGGCCCTCCCAACCCTGATATTCTATGAAAAGGTGTAAACTTCCCTGTTTGTGGAGTTCTCTTCTGCTGTGGTGCAAGTCTGGGAAGGTGGAAGAATGGAAACAGTAGCAGGTAGAGACAGCAGAGCTCGTGGAAGAAGGCAGTTGTGATAGCAGAGAGATGGATAGTAGCTGTGCATTGGTCCCGAGGAAGAGGGTGGAACTGCAAGGGCCAAAAGGGATACATCACAGCAGGCACCTTTATTGTTGTCCATATGAAGCACAGCTCTTGTCAAGGTTGAGGTCTGGCTCCGAGTGCTAACCCACCTCTTATTCGGTCTATGCTCTGCTCAGGTGCTAGGTAAAGACATACTAGGGAATCTCTTACGGCCCAGTCCTGCAAACCCGCGCTCATGTGACTTGCCCCTTTAATTTCAATTAGACTGCTCAGATGGGTTTCTAAATGAATATCTCATCTGACCAGAGATCTTGCAACTATGCTACCCCCAAGCAGGATTCCTTGATGAGCAAAACAGTGACAAAAAACGGATGAAAAACACCTTGTCTGCCTAGTCTCGGCCTTGGTGCACTATGTATCTGGATATCCACAAGATGTGGTCCTTCAGATCCAGGGTGTGCTAATAGTCCAAACATTTGGGAGATGAGGTTTTTTTAAAAGGTACCTGTCACAGGAAGGGGGTGGTGGTTCTGTTAGTAGGTATTAATTCAGGGCCGGATTCAAAGCCTATTGAAATCAATGGGAGGGTTTCCATTAATTTCAGTGTTGTTTGGTTCAGATCCTAAAGCAGGTGGGACAATCCATTAGGAAGAATCCAAACATCATGAGGCTTAATGCCTCTGTGGTAGGTGCTCACCCACCACGGTGACGGGCCTGATATAAGAACCTGAACAGAGCAGAATACAAATGTGTATGTGTGTGTGACTGAAATTATGCAAAGGCCCAGAGCATGGCTGCACATTGTGGGTGCTTTATAAAGGGCAAGAGATTTGAATGTGGTAACGACTTATACAGAACCCACTGCATGAAAGTGACTTGCCTGAGGTGTATTTAGTTCCTTAGTTGTGGGTTAGTTCCTCAGGATTTTGGAATTAAGCTCCTAATAACCCTCCCCCCATGACAGCTCTACCTTCAGTGTAAATCCCCCGGCTCTCCAAAGGGAAACCAGAACAATAGAACCAGAAGGCCCCAGGAGGTTTTATATTAAAAAAAAAACAAACCAAGTGTCAACCGTTTTGAGGATTTCCCTGCATCCAGGTGGCAACACTTCCTGGACAGTGATCTCGGCAGGGAAAAAAAACCTGGACTATGGAGACTGGCTGAGGAGACTGAGAGGTAAGAGGTGGAGCTTAATATTATAATTTGTGTTGCCTGGAAAAGTCTCTCAGCTCTGAAATGCTAAAGCAGAGGAGAGGGCAGTGAGAAGACGAGTGGAGCTACCGTTGCAGAGACCATGGGGAGAGCTGCCCAGCAAACCCTCCTCGCCATACTCTGTCTATCAGCCGTGGTTTGTGAGGCTCAGGACACCTGCCCAGGTGAGTGAGGAACAGAGCTGTTAGACCCATGTTGTTAAAAGGTGACTAGCTACTTTGCAGTAGTGACTGTCCGCTCCTGATAGCGAAGCACCACTGTAGACTTGCCTGCAGTGAGGTCACAGGAAGGGGACACAGGGCCAAGGAGGCTGGCACAGTTCATCTCATGGCGTTTCCAAGAAATAGTCCCCATAGGAGAGAATGGCCACCCCACCATGCCTATCCTTTACTGTTCCTCTCTGGGAAGGGGATGCTGTGGAGTGGGAGTTAGTGTTGATGGGAAATTCCTTGGGTCCCAAATGGAGTATGTCCCCTTAGTTCCATTCCATCATTACCCCAGAGCCTGGGGGCCCTAACTCTGTTAAGCACACAGAGAGGACTTTCTGCTGATTTCTGAGGAGGAACGGGGAGCACATATGATACAGCAGAGCTCTGATCGGGGAGGAACGGGACACATCAGACTCATTTCATAGCTTCCAGCTTCTCCCCATTAGTATTGGACTCTTCTCTGGGCAGCGGCAGACCTGGGGAGGTGGGGATGAGGGAGCCAAGGCTGTAAAATTCCCAGTTACTAAGAGGGAACCTTGAAAGACTCCCCTTCTCAAAATGAGACCATCTCCCATAGCATCCCAAGCCGCTCCAATTCTGGCTGATTAATCATCCTCATGAACTCAAACATTCTGCCAGCCCTCACAAAGCCAATTTTTGGGCTACACAACTCTTTCCTCATTGCCTTGCCCCAGGAGGTATTACCGACAGTTTTGCAATTACTGTGGAATGGAGTATAAGGGGGGAAATGCAGTTGTACAAATGCACATACAAAAAGCAGTCACCTTCTATGTTAAGGTTCCATTATTAAACAATAAATGACTAACGTGTTTTAATACATGGCTTGTCTATGGTTACAGATTGTTATAGAGCCCATTAAGTCAATGGGGTGCTACCATGGCTTACAATAATCAATCATATGAATGATTATTTACTATAATAAACCTTTGAATAAAACCATCTATAGCATTTTCTGGTGATGTGTTTAGAACCATCTATAACACATACTACTTGTGTTTCTAATGTGCTTATAACATCTCTTCAACATTTATAAATGGCACCTTAGTACAATGTGTGCATCAAAAGATACTGTTTAGTTATAGGCTCGATTACCCTGGGCACTTGGATACAAGTAGCTGGAAAAGCCGTTTCTTCCCTCCGCCCTTCCTTCCATTCAAGCTTGCATTGATTGAGCTATTTGGGGATGGATAATTTCTATTGCAGGTTCAGGCTGCTATAAAGCAACAGAACCCATAAAATTCAGAGCCGTGGCTATTAATCTTCAATCCATTCTATTGTTCCACAGACTTTTAGTTCAGAAAGTACTTTAAAGGGTTCAATCCTTGGAATTTGTGAACATGTTATATATATTTAAATCAGCACTCTTAATACATGTTCTTGTATAAACCTCGTTCCTAGATCACCTTCACAAATAGCTTTCGGTGTGTAAAAAAACTAAAAGCTCTGGTAAGAAAGGGGAGAGATGCTAACCTATGCGTTACATGACCTACACAGACATTGAAAACAGGGAAATGAACAGTAAAGCCATCAGCAAACTTTCAAGCAGAATCCCAGACTCAAAACATGCTTCTCACACATCTCATTTCCTATGTGTTGTAATGTTGGCAATTTCTGCTTGGATGACGTTGCTGATGTCTTTATTGTTCGTTTCCCTGTTTTCAGTATTTGCATAGGTGACGTCTTGTAAGGGTTAGTAACTGTAACTTGCTCACAATGTGGTTTTATAAAATGTTTCTAATTCTTTTTCTAACCCTGACCCTGCTGTTGTTATCAACCTTCAGATGTTGTGTTCATGGCATGCACAGAGAGAGTAAGAACGCCTTAGAACTTAAAGTAATTTTAACACAGTTGTCAATGAGTCAATATTGCAGCTAGATGGACTGATGTAAATTGGCAAAGTTCCACTGAAGTCAATTTGCCAGTTTACGCCAGGTGAAGACCTGATGCTTTACCCCTTTCTTTCCTGCAGCCTTGCTTTGAACCCTACTGTTCACAAAATGAAGGACTCTCATGGTCATGTACTATACAGGCAATTCTCAACTTTACGACATTCGACTTACAACGAACGGCACTTCCAATGTTTCTGAATTCACACCCTGATTTGACCTATGACAATTGGTTTCGACTTTATGGCTCTTGGTCCCACAATGGAGTGGACGTTTTGATTTACGATGCAATTTTCAGGAACCAATTGTGCTGTAAATCCGAGGACTGCCTGTATTGTGTTAAAGATTTGCCATGTTTAAATGTAATACCATCTCTGAAATCATGGATGAAATCATCTTTACTTCAAGCAGGTGTCATGAAGGGGACATGGGGGTGGTATGTTCATCGTCTTTACTAGAGGGACCAAAGGGTTTGTGTTTTTAAAGTTGTTTTTCTAAGAGCTGACTTTTAAATAATTATAACTCAAACTAGTGGACTTCTCAGAAGCTCCAGTCTGTGCTTGGAATTAGTGCTGTAAATTTGGAGATGATGAATTACATGACACAGATGTAAAAAGGAGGTTTAATCCCTGCTTTAAATGCAAATCTCAATGCTGTCTGGACTATGGAAGCTCTTGAAACTTCAGTCTGCAAGCCAGAGGAAATATGGACTGAGAGGACAGGAGAGCTTGAACCACAGAGGGACAGACCAGAAAACCCATAGCCCGAGCGGTGAGTTTGGGGCAGAGGCTTTTCACTGACTCTGCCTTCCCCCAGGGTCCAAAGGAGATTCTTCTTCAGCTCTCCACAGTGGGAGCCACAGAGCAGCATTCTGGGGTTGGGCTCAGAAAGTCAAGGCGCTTGTTCGTCCTACTTGTGTCCGTAGCATGCCTTGAATTGGCCTTGGCACCTACATTGCTTGTTTGTCTTTGCATTTCTAGTCAAGAAAAGGATCTGTTAGCTCTCCTGGTGTATCATGCTTCCACCTGGAATTCACCATTTGCAGAACATCCCACATCCTGGGTCTCTGATAAAGATTATTTTATGTCTCCAGACGTGAAGATTGTGGGTCTTAGTGGTAATGAGAGACTCACTATTCTGCAAGGCTGCCCTGGAGTTCCTGGTGCCACAGGTCCCAAAGGAGAATCTGGAGCTGCAGGAACGAGAGGTACATTCCTCAGCATGGAGTGAGAATCGGCTTTAGATGGTGCAGGCACAAAAATGAATTACTTAATAAATAACCGCGGTGTTGCAGATTAAAAGACCATGTAAATTACATGCAGGATTTTAGCAATATCATGCATTGATGAAAACTGGCTTGGCTCCGTTCGCATCAGTGTCCTTTTACATTACCTAAGGATTCATCCAGAAAGGGTAGAATTGGGAGCTCGGATCTGTTCTAATTTCTTCTGTGTTTGAATATGTATAAAATGTTTAAATTCATTCTCTGTGTTTATAGGAGAAAAGGGAACTCAGGGGAGCCCTGGGAAGATGGGACCAGCTGGGGAGAAAGGTAAAGTAATAAAGAGACTAAGTAAAGTTGTTTAACTACCATCAAATAGTTTTTAACATTTGCATTTTCCTTTTATGAAACATTTAACACCCCGCCCCCGCAATCTCTCTCTCAAATTTAGAGCATGAACTGAATCAAATTTAGGCCTGTTTTATGACTCACTCATGAACTCTTTTGATTGCTAAGAATGTATCCGTTATCCCTGGTGTTCACCAACCTATTCTCAGCCACTGGCTGTTTTGTGAAATGCTTGCTACAGGCCTGGGTAATTTATAGTGTAGAGTCACGTGATATAGTTGGCTGAAATCTTTTAATATGAGAGTGATGACTGAAGACCTTCTGGAATGAATTCATGCAATGTGCAGGCAAGTAAGTAGTTTCGTTAATACTAGCAGTGACCTAAATATTCATGAACAGCAAATAGTCAGACTCCATTGAATGGACACAAATTACATTTTGGGCCAGTTTTCACAAACAAGTTCACAGATCTGTGTTTTCAGTATTCACCCGTTTCTTATCCCAATAGAACTCTAGTTCTAAACTCTCATTGAGATTGTTATGTCTCTGTTCATTCTTTCCATTTTCCACCAGGAGAGAAGGGCAACATTGGTGTTCCTGGTCGGAAAGGTAAGAGACCTCCAATAATCTTTACTTGTTGAGCTATACACCTGTCTTTTAGGTGTTATCCATAGTGATAGAGACTGAGTCAGTAGGGAGTGCAGTTGTGACGTGGTAAGAGTTTTCCAAAAGAGCTCTGCACCCAATGCATCCCAGAGTCAATGGGAGTTGAGCACTTAACTTTTTTGGTCTCCTTTGGAAATTCCACCCTTTACCTCAAAAATGAAAAAAAACCCAAACCCACCCTGAGATCAGGGCCGTGCAAAGCCCTGGCTGGGATGATTTAGTTGGGGTTGAGGTTGGTCCTGCTTTGAGCAGGGGCTTGGACTAGAGGACCTCCTGAGGTCCCTTCCAAACCTGAGATTCTATGATTCTATGATTTACACCAACACGGAATAAATGACAAATGCTGGGATGAACACTCATATCAGGATCTGTCTCTTGGCTGTGTAATGATTCGTTCCTATGTGTTTTTAGGAGATAAAGGAGACATTGGACTACCTGGAACTATAAGTAAGACCATCTGCAATTTCTTTTATGGCAAGAGTATAATTTGATTTCATTTTAAAAACAGTACACTCGAACCTCAGGGGAAACACTCGGAGTGCAATTTGTTTGCACACAATGCTGAATTTGTTAATGTCCCTGGAACCGATGAGCTATCCAAGAGTGTGAAAAAACTTGACTTCAATAATTAGAGATGAGCATTAGCTGTCACATGTGCATCTGCATTTGGATCCAGAACTGCTCTCCCCTGAAAGATTGGGGCAGCTCAGATCCCAGCCAATGTGTGAAATTGTACTTCTTTGGTGCAGAAGGAGCTAAAGGGATAAAATGTATTTCATACCTTTCAATTGCCTGAATGTTTCCCAGCTTCTGAAGAATATTAGATAAGGTGTAAGTGGATGTTATTGTTATGGATGGGGTTGTGGGAAGTAAAATCTATGATGGGAGAGAATTTAGGACAGTGATCTGTGTCTAGGGAAGGACTTGTCTCCATGTACTGGTAGTTGGGAATAGAGATGCGTTAAGATGCTTTACTGTCTCTTAACTCATGATCCATACATGTCTTGGGCCTGAGCAAGAGTGTAGGAAAATATCATTCTTTCCTGGTTTCAATCTCCCTGCCTTGTGTTTTCCTTCCTGAACAGCCAAGAAGGAGCTGGAGGATGTACACTGTAAGACAGGTGAGTGTTTCCTAGAATCACATTACATGAGCTGGCAACTCATCACATTCAAGGGACCTGGAGCTCAATTCACAGTGTAGAGACACAGTCAAAGGTGCGTGCAATTCATTCTGTAGCAACTAGTGTAATTGACACCTGTTTCTCCTATGTTAGGATTATTGACTTACAGGAGGTTCAGTTTTACCAGAAACCCCACTGATTATGGGTATGTCTTCATGACCCGCCGGATCGGCGGGTAGTGATCGATCTATTGGCGATCGATTTATCGCATCTCATCAAGATGCGATAAATCGATCGCCAAAGGCGCTCCCGTCGACTCCAGAACTCCAGCTCGCCAAAAGGCGCAAGCTGGAGTCGGCAGCGGGCTCCCCCGTCGTCGTGAGGACGGCAGGTAAGGCAGCCTAAGATGTGCCAACTTCAACTACATTTTTCATGTAGCTGAAGTTGTGTATCTTAGGTTGAACCCTCCCCCGAGTGTAGACCAAGCCTAGAATACAAGCAGGTAAACCCATAAAATGGGCTAAAGACTAAAAGCCAGTGTGGATCCTTGTGTACATTTTCATATCAAGTCTGAAGGAGTCAATTTCATCGGGAATGCACTGTTTTGCTGCTGCCTTTTCAAATAGGAGTCAGGATTTAGGAAAGCTGGTTAAAAAGAAATCCAGTACTCCAGGGTTTGGAAACTCAAAAGAAAACTATTTGAAATTCCTAGTTCCTTGAAAAGGGATCAATGCTGCTTGTGTAATTATTCGTTCCAGCAAAATTAGTTATAACATTAAATTACCATCCTCTCCAGGAGCAAAGAACTGCAAGGAGCTGTTAGCCAGAGGGAACATCCTGAGCGGCTGGTACACCATCTACCCGCATGACTGTAACGCCATGACTGTGATGTGTGACATGGACACAGATGGAGGTGGATGGATAGTAAGTGAGACCGAATCATGGAGTGCCCATTCTTGCTGCCATCAAAGCCGATGCAAATCATTAATGGATTTCACAGGGAGTGGGATGGGGCCAAGGGTTTGCTCAAAACAAGTCAGTTCCTAGAAAGGACATCAACCACATGAAGGCATCTGTAACCCCTGTTGAAAAGGAAATCTATTTCTTTGTGCTGTCCCAATGATACAGCTGATGGGGTTAAGGGAATGAGGTCTTACAGGTTCTGGTTACCTTTGTATCTAATACCTATAGGACATATCAAAGGAAAGCCCCATAGCCCATTGTATTAAGTGGGGTTGAAAGAGGAAGGAAAATATGTGCAATGCCGAGGAATTCTGTTTCACTAGGATTCCACTATTTCAGAATTTGGCTTATTTACAAATCAGAATGAGACCTGAACATTTTAAAATTCTCCAAAGGAATATTCCAATTTTTTTTGGTTTGGATAAATCGAAAATGTTTCATTTAGAAAATATCAGCACAGTTGTGTCATTTTGATTTTGACTTTTGTTTATATTATAATCTATAATACAAAAGATTGAGGAATTCAATACGATTTTATGAAGCGTTTCAATTTCAACGGAATTGCATTTTCTGACCAGCTCTTACTATCATTTTATTCTTGTAACTTCCACTTTCCCTGTTAAACCTATTAGCACAACAGTGGGAGGATTTCCCATTTTGGCGCTCAGAAAGTTTCACTTGCACAACAGGAACATGGCTGTAGACCAACTCGTTAGTGGTAATTTTTGTCCACAACTGCTATCTTATGACACTTACTTTTTCTTTATGTACAAGTCATTCCTTACCTTTCCAGCATGCAAGAGGTGAAACTGTATTTGTTCATTGCTTTAGACTTCTATTGGTGGGCTCGATGCAGAAAGTACCGGGTGACATTCTATGGCCTGTGTATGAGGAGGCCTTCTTGACCTTAAATTCTATGAATCTATTATAGCATCGCTCCACTTTGTCAATTCTCAAAACAGATGAAAATAAGTACCAGTAATTAAATACCAATTTGAGCTCTCATTTTTATCCTTTGAGGCAGAGTAGAATTTGACGAGTTTGTTTAATAGTGACTGTTGATGGTTTAAAATTCTGCTTTGTGCCCTTGCTTTGTTCAGGACAGAAACTGACCTGCCTCTCTCTCATTTCCGCGCAGGTTTTCCAGAAACGGGTAGATGGTTCCGTGGACTTTTTCCGCGACTGGAATTCATACAAGAGAGGTTTTGGCAGCCGCCTGACAGAATTCTGGTTGGGAAATGACAATATTCACCTATTAACCTCTTTTGGTAACTAAATAACATAAATTGTGTGCACTTTTCCCCACCAAGTTCTCTTATATACTTCACTGTAAAGAATTCTCTCTCTAACTTTAACTAGGCTCTCTGATAAGGAAAAGAACAGTCCAGCCATAGGTCAGCTACTGACTTTCCTTGTTATGTGTTTTCCTAGAGAAAGACAGATTTAAGGTGGCAGTTGTGATGGATTCCCTTTAGGGTGCAACCTGGAACTGAACCCTCTGACTCACCAGCCTGGTTTCTCTCTTGGCACTGTGTTGCTGTGCCAGGCTGTAGACCACTCCAAGTCCTACACTTCCACCAGCATTTACCCAGGCAGGGACACACCTACCTGCCCTTACATACAGGCTTTGGCCTGCCACTGCATGAACCAATAATAGAGAGTCTGCAACCAAAATTATCCCCAGTTTCCCAGCCCAGGACTCCAGAGCTGCACTATCCTGCCCTGCTCAAAACCCCGACCAGTCTGAATTTATTACTCGGTTCTCCTCTCCCTCAATGAGGAGGGGAATATGCACGCTTGTGGTGACCATGCTGAGATTTTCCTCCAGACGCTTCACTTAAAGGCATGCTGGTTTAGGTTAAAATATAAGACAAGTTTAATAACTACGGAAAGATGAGTTTAAAATTATTATAAGGGATAGCAAACAGATCAAAGCAGATTACCTAGTAAATAAACAAAAACACAAACTAAGCTTAGCATACTAGAAGGAGAGGCTTTGAATTACCAATCTCTCCCCCTGACGGATGATGCAAGCAGGCTCACAGATTCTCAAGGCACAATCTGCAGTTACTTTGTAGGCTGGGATCCCTACTCCCATTCCAAGTCCTTTTCTTTCGGAGCTTCTCTCTGGTGTTCAGCTGTGGGTGGGGGGGGGCGGGAATGAAGAACAACTGAAGATGTCGCTCCTGGCCTTGTATGGCTTTAGCGTATGGTGGGAGCCCTTTGTTCCAAAAACAGTTCCCAGCCCAGTTTGTGGAAAAATACAAGTACCCAAAATGGAGTCCAAAGTCATGTGGTCTGGTCACATGCCCTTGCAGAGTCATAGCAGCCTTTACTTAGACTGTTTGGCGTGTTCTCAGGAAGACTCATCAGGTGGCAAATAAGCTTCTCCTAAGGCATATTGTTTTCCTAATGGTCCATTATCTTGAATAGGCCCTTCCCAACTAGCGGTCTAAACTGGAAACATTTTGCCTAGTGGGTGTCACCCAGGTGCAACTACATTTGAAACTCAGATACATAGTCAGTATTCATAACTTTAGATACAAAAACGATACATGCATACAAATAGGATAATCCTGTTCAGTAAATCATAACTTTTCCAATGATACCTTACATGATCCATCTTATATATCATCATTTTGCCATAATAATAATAATAATATTACTGTGGAGAATATGAGGCATAGCGTCACAGCCGCTGACATCCCATAATTAAAGGGCACTATTAATTCTATACAAGGGCACTATTAATTCTATGCAAGATCACAGAATGTTAAATGCTGGTCATAGTGGACATGCTTGTTACAAAAAGGGTCCTTTTGTGAAATCTCATTGGACCAGCTAACTCCGTAGCTCTGGTGGCTCCAGTCCAGGCCTGGACAAGAGAGTGATGAATCAAATGGCAAATATTCCTTACCAGAAATTCCTATCTTTTCCTACCTATGAGACAGAGATGGACTGGTTGACCAGACTCCAGAACACAGAGCACTAGAGGAATAAGAGCTGTTCGGTTTATGCCCCTCTTCTTTGGCTGTTGATTGTTGGTCTCAAGTTAAGGAAGAGCATATACTGCTGACTTTTCTTACTTTGGCAAACAAGAACTCTAAAAAAAATACAGGAAATGAAGAGAAGGCTTTGTTTTGCAAAATCTGGGCCTCCCGAGAACTTTCTTTCCAGCTGCCCATAGCCCTTCTCCATCCCTCTCCCAACTAGTTAATCAATCAGGTTTTCAACACATTAGCAACACCTTAAAAAGTCATTATTGATCTGCAAGTAGGGTCTAACAAAATTGATTTCAACTATCTTCTTGCTCAGCACCTAGCAATCAGTCATACATAACCAGGGGAGGTTTCGAGGGTTTCTTTTATGATTGCTTCTAGTTTTGTTGGCACTTAGGGTTCTAAGATGTAAATGTAACCAAAATAAGAGATGCAACCTACCAGTCCAGGTTGGGTGAGCAATAACTCAGTGGAAAGGAGGAGATTTTGGTGTCAGAGTTGAAGGGAAGGGTGCTGCTGGTTTGCCTCTATTGGAGGTGAGGTGAAGTTGAAGGAACTCCTAAAGATGCAAAATGTGGCTGGAACCTGATGAGCTATTTTCTTTTTTTCCAATTTGTTTCCATTAGGAGCTAATGAACTTCGCATTGACCTCACAGATTTCGATAACAACCACGCGTCTGCCAAGTACAAGTCATTCAAAATTTTAGGAGAGACCGAAAATTACAAGCTGATTCTTGGAGAATTCCTTGGGGGTAATGCAGGTAGGTGCCATACATGGTCTTCACATTTCATAGCACAGAGGAATACTACAATGCCATTGGAGGTGTACAGAATCCCACAACAGAAGTAAATTAAACTTCTCCTCATCTACAATAACTGCCATTTCCTAGGGCCAAATCTTGAGGTTATTACCTAGTCCTATTCAGTCCTTATCCAGGCAAACTCCCATCAAAGTCACTGGGCATTTTACCTGAGTCAGGAGCTCTGAACATGGTCCAGGTAAAATGCAGGTGAGCTTCATTACAGATGGAAAAAGTTATTCAGATAAAAGACGATCAGACCTGAATCTTCACCGCAAACTCAAATGGATCATGAATTGAACCTCTGAGGTTAGAAAAAGTTTGTTTAGCTCTATTTGTCATGAACTGCTACACCACCTGATTTAAACTGAGATTAGAGGCAGAAAGGAGTAGCAATCTTACACAGGAGCCTTGCTGTGGGAGTAAAGTTGAATGGAAAAGGGAATGTCCATTTAATGTGAAATTCCAGGTTGCTGACATTTCGTTGCTTGTCAGAATGCGACACTGATATAGGGAAATTTCTGGAGGAACCAAACAGTCTATGTGGCACCCACTTGCTGACTGGGGAGCCGGGCATCTGGACAGCCTGCCCACAAGAAGCTTAAGAGCTAGCTGTTTTGATGTCTATACTAGATCTCACTCTGGTTTGGTATGAGTCCATTTTTGGGACTCCTGTGTACAATTCTCTGGTTCTAAATGGATTCTCAACTCATCCCATCCTCCCTCAAAGGAATTTGGCCATGGTCCTGTTGGGTTTGCTGCAGTCAACAGGCATGATCTTTGAAGTGCCTGTACTGTTATAGTTTGTTTATATCATGATAGCACCTAGAGGACCTAAATGAGATCAGGTACGGTTGTATTGTCAGTTAGTAAGTGTTATACATGGTAAGAGAAGTGGCAATTTAAATAGACAAGACAGGTGGTACAAGTAAGGAATTATGATTTACAGCTAAAGAACTGAAGTTCAGAGATATTATGACTGCCATTTTCAGAGGGCCTTAAGATACCCAACTCCCGTTGACTTTTTAGCGACTTGTCCCAGGTCACCCAGGAGGTTTGTGACAAACCGGGGTAGAAAACCCCAAAATTCTGAGTCCTAGTCAGGTGACTTAACCACAGGCATTCTGTGGAACACCTGCACCTCAGAAGAGCTCGAGATGGCATGTAACCCAACATCTTCTGCCTCAGTAATTGGTTAAATTGAGCTTCAGACTCCCTTCTATAGTTCAATAATTGTGAGTGCCTCATGAAAGGGGGAAATGGACTACAAGACTCCATGAATGTTAGACCTGGCCACCGAGGAACGAAACTGCCTGCGACCTGCCATAAACAGTGATTTCATTTCCTTCACCCAGGGGATTCGTTATCCGGCCACAACAACATGCTGTTCTCAACTAAAGACCGGCAGCAAGATCCTGGTTCGAACAATTGTGCAACAACCTACAAGGGAGCCTGGTGGTACAGTAGCTGCCATAATTCCAACCTGAATGGGATGTACTGGCTGGGAGCCCATAGCAGCTTTGCAGATGGTGTGAACTGGCAGGCAGGCAAAGGATACAACTACTCCTACAAACGGTCCGAAATGAAATTCAGGCCTGTTTAGCCCAGCAGGAAGGCAGGCAATCACACGACAGCGAGCAGGAGTAAACTTATTTTGTATGCCACTACTTCTATCAATATTTTTGGGTTTCTTCCCCCTCTCCTTAAGATTGCTACTTTTGCTGGCACCTGACTTGCTATTGCATGCTAGTCCACATTACCTGCCAGTTGAGGTTTTCCATGGCTCATCTAGTGGCAGTGCAAGGTAGGGAGAGACAGTTATGGATCAAAGGGTTGGAGAACATCTGGAAATCCTTCACACTCTGTCTGCTCTGCATTGCTGATCATTTTAATAACTCAATAAAACATTTCTTTATAATGCAACCAAGGCTGCACTTCTTTGTTTCCAGATCATTAGGGTTGACACAAGAGTATCTTTCTAAGCAAGTTTCTGTTGTCCAGACAATGAACATCCCCATTCTGTAATCCTGTACAAAGATCATTCAGAAGGGTTTCTGTGGGAGGAGCATAGTGTTTTGTTGGCCAGATTCTTACAGGTATTGAGGTGGCTGGGAGTTAGATGCCTAAATCCCTTTAATAATCTGCGCCTGAGTGACATAGGTGTACAAGTTCCATTAAAAGTCAATGGCATGTGTGCTTCTAAGTCGTTTAGGATACATCTACACTGCAGTAGAAATCCCACGACACCAAGTCTCAGAGCCTGAGTCAGCTGGGGTTTGGGGTTCAGGCAACAGAGCTAAAAATTGCAGATTCCACTTGGCCTGGAGCTGCTCTGAGACTACCCCTCCTCGTAGGGTTTCAGAGCCCAGGCTCCAGACAAAACCTAAATGCCTACACTGTGATTTTTAGCTCCATAGCCTGAGCCCCATGAACCCAAGTGAACTGATCTGGGCCAGTCCCAATTGGGCTTCAGGTCTTTTATTGAAGTGTAGACGTGCCCTTTGGGTAACATTTTTTAAAAGTGCTAAGTGACCTAGGAGCCTACCCCCCATTTTCTAAAGGGATTTAAGCATCCAGACTCTTAGATCCCATTGACATTCACTTTTGAAAATGGACCCTAGGCCCCTCAGTCATTCAGCTTTTGAAAATCCCACCATAATGTTGTTCATACATGTATGTTACAGCAAGGCAGCTCAAACATTTCTGGGGCCACTCCTGATGGTCTGAAGCCCAAAGGTGGAGCACGGGGGGAGGGCAAGCATGGGGACAAAGTGAAAGCGGAGGCAGGAACATTCAGTTTGCTTTTTCCTTTGAGCTGCCTGTCTTAGTATAACTTTCATAAAAGGTTTTTCTAATGGGCAATCGGTGCTAGTCTCAACCAGGCCGTGTGGTGCTTTGGCTTTGTTTTTTTAAATTGTGGAGACAGAATGTTACATTTTGTTTCGCTGTCAAGATTCTGTCTCTGCTCAGCAAAAGTTCCAGCCCTGTCCAATGTCATCCAGATTAGGCCATTTTTTAAAATCAAGAGTGACACGGTGGGCGAGGTAATATCTTCTATTGGACCAATTTCTGTTGGTGAAAGAGCCAAGTTCTTGAGTTACACAGAGCTCTTCTTCAGGAAGAAGAGACCCGAAGAAGAGCTCTGTGTAGCTCAGAAACTTGTCCCTTTCACAAACAAGCAATAAAAGATATTTCCTCACCCCACCTTGTCTCTCTGGTATTCTGGGACCACCAATACAGCCACATCAACACTTCACGGAACATTTGTAAAAATCCTTGAACTTTAAGACATTCTTTGTCTGACACTTCCCCCACACCAAGTTGTACAATGTTTCATTGTTCTCTGTCACCCTGGGGATAAACACTGCAATCACATTCCAGTAGGGGTCACGTCCATCCATACCCTATCTTCAGCTGTTGTGAACAAAGACAGGTTTCCTTTCATAAACTAGGCAGATAAATATTTATGAGTCCCTCAGTGCCTCCCTCCCTCTCTGTTCTCCTAAATCTATTTTTGCCTTCTAGAGTTAAGTGGAAGGAAAGAAACTTGGGTAGTAGCCAGTGCTTTTACTGCCGTAATAAGACTCTTAAGGCTATTAACAATAAAACAAACACCCTGAAAATTCAATCCATGCCAATAACATTAGTGAGATCATCCCTTAGGGAGCAGAGCCAGGTAACATAAGAACAGTTCATCTCATGGAGTTTCCAACAATTATTCCCCATAGAAGAGTGGTGTTTGAGGAAAAGGCGGCTAAGTCACAATGAAGCCTAAGACCCATTTCAAAAATGATTTAGGTACTTAGGAGCCTAGATCCCATTGACGTTCACTTTTGAAAATGGACCGTAGAGTACTCAGTCACTCGCATATCATAATATTGTTCATAAATGTACATTACAACAAGGCAGCTGAAACTTTTCTAGGGCAGCCCATGCTGGTTTCAAGCTCACAGGTGGAGTGTGGGGGAGGGCAGGCATGGGGGCACAGTGAAAGCTGAGGTAGAACCTTCAGGTTGCTTTTTGGGGTGCTGCATATCCATTTTTTAAGTATAACTGTAATAAGAAGTTGTTCTAATGGCCAACCTGTGTTAGTCCCAGCCAGGCCTCATGGTGCTTTTGCTTTGGTGTTTATTGTTAGTCATTTAATAGGCAAATGTTAATGGAGAAATTTTTAGAAGAGCGTGATCCTGAAAGAGGAGACAAATGCTAGGGGTAAGGAGAGCAACTTCACTGCACCTGGAAGACTCTCTCTGCCTTGCCTCCCTGGGATCAATTTCTCCAGTTCTGAGTGACCTCTTAGGCTGCTGGGATAAGGGGGATGGGAAGGACTAAGTCTCCTACTCCCCTATGGAAGGTATTTGGTGTGAGGTTTGCCTCTTGTAGAAGAAGCAGGGAGATTTCTGCAGTTCCATGTGTGACATTCCTCACCACTGGCAGACAGTCACCATAGTAATCTAGATTTAGCTTTAAGGGATGGTGAGACAGGATTCTCTGATATCATTTAGTGTTAGTGTGAAGAGGATTAAGGGTTAGAGGGATTCAGTTTTAGAATGAGGGGTGGTGGAGCTGATTTTAGGGGATTGGGATTAAGGTTTAGGGGTTATGGTTTGAAGTGACTTACTGGTGCTCAGTCCAAGTGGTCATGTCTTGAATTTAGGCTTAGGGGGCAGCCAGGACATTAGGGAAAATTACTTGAATTCTAGTTTAAATGACTGGGATTTAGGCTTAAATGGTGGGGTCAGAGGTGAATATGGTGTGGGACTAGTTTTAGTCAAAGTTTGTGGGGTTTTGGATTAGGGGACAATGGTTTAGGTTTTGAGGTCTGGAAGAATGTTTTAGGTCTAGGCTCAGAGACAGGTGGACTAGCTGGAGGTTACATTTAGGTTTAAGGGACAAGGTCAGAGGCTGAGGAGTCAGCATGCTTAACCTCAGGAAGTGTGGAATTAACCTTATGTTTAAGGTAGAAGGAATTCTGTGAAGACTTCCAGGAGCGCCAGGCGATGCTCTGTGCTTGTGTGGGGGACCCAGAAAGTTCTATTAGGAACTAGAATCTGAGGGGGCCATTCTATAGTCCAGTTATAAGTCCAGGGAGCTCTACTCTGATGGCAGTTTTCTGAGGGGTGGGGAGCCCTTAAGGTGTTTGTCTGAGGGGATGGGAGCTCTGGGAGTTATTCTGTGAGGCACTGTTATCTCTGTGGGACTATCTTTGAGGGATGGCTAGCTTCAGGAGATCTTCTGTGAGAAGTTGCTAGCCTTGGACAAAATTCTTTCAGGCACAGGGAGCACAGACTACATTCTGTGAGGTTGGGAGCCATAGGGGTCATTCTGTGAAGTACAGAGGCCACCGTGGGTGTTTCTGTGAAGTATGTACCCTGGGGTATGTTTTCTGAGGCTCAGGGAACTATTGGAGATACTAGAGATGCTGTGTGAGGGATGAAGGACCTGGAGGAACATTTTCTGATGTGCTGAGAGTCCCAATTAATAATCTGCACAGTTTAAGGAGTAGCGTTGATCTGAAATTTTTAATTTTTCCTGTGAAAATTTTCTGTGAAAATAAAAAAAAAATACTTTCCCCATGACTTTTTAATTATTCACAGGAAAATATAAAAAACTAATATTTTGGGCCAAAACTGAACTATTTCAGTCAAAAATGGAAAATAGCGCCTCTTGGGAGCTGCAGTTTGTGCCTCGTGTCCTCTGTGAACTGGACTCCCCAGGTGAAGTACACACTGATTTGTTGTTGCTTTTGAGAGTTGGTTTTCTGGCATTGATTTCTGTTTTATAAAGGTAAAAAGCATTCTTCAGAAATGACACCTGTCACAGGTGGGGCTGCTCTGCACCCCCTGCAGAGCCAAGCCTAGTACTGCAAGTGCTTCCTGCCTTAGTCCACAAATTGTAGCTGCCTGCTTGGAGTACATTACATTTTGTAAGCTAGGTGTCTGTCTCTGCAGAGTTAAATAAAAATGAACTCAGAATTTGGCTGTTTATACCTTTTAAACAAACAAACTTCAAAGGCAAATGCTCAGTGGTTTTCAAACTTTTTCTATTGGTAACCCCTTTCACACAGCATGAGACTGCGAGCTCCCCTGCCTTATAAATTAATGTAACCCTTCTGCCTGTCAGAGTGGGCGGCAACAAGAACCACGTTCAGTATCTAAGGGTTCCTTTTCAATAACACAATACAAAACCAGCTTGAACCCTCACCTAGTGATCTCAGACAATTACCCACCACTCACTTGGGCACCTCTAAGAGGCAATACTTCTGCTCTTGCAAGCAGAGAGTCTGAGTGTAGCAAAAAAACCCCTTTTAACAACAGGAGGGAAACAATGCGGCATTATTTTCGGGAAACAGCACAAACAGGGTTCAGAAACGTAAATCGTGAATAAAGAAAGAAGTCCAGCAACACAAAAGTCCCATTAACATACCTGTCATTTCCCTGCACCTCGCTCCCAGCTACTGTCCTTGGATCGTGCAGACTCAATTCCGAGGCACATCCACATAGTTCACGTCCCAACCCAGTGCGGGGAGGATAAGGAAATGATCCTATGAGAGTAAACAGCCTGCGGCATTCTTGGGAGGTTGAGTTGCTTCAATCTATTCCCTGGGGAGGAAGGATAGGCAAAAGAGCTAATGTAAAGAAACAAATCTGTAGTGAAACAAATGCCTATGTGCTGGGTCATCAATTGAGACTGCTATAACATGAAATATATGGCAGAATACTGGTAAAACAGAGTAGGGGACCTACAATTCTCCCCCGAGGAGTTCAGTCACAAATTTAACTAATGCATTGTTTTTTTTACAAGCATCAGCATGGAAGCATATCCTCTGGAAAGGGTGGCCAAAGCACGAAGGGGCATATGAATGTTTAGCACGTATCTTGCATGTAAACACCTTGCAGTGCTACAGAAGTGCCATGTGAATGCTTCTTCACACTTTCAGGTGACATTATAAATAAGAAGTGGGCTGCATTATCTCCCGTAAATATAACAAACTTGTTTGTCTGAGCGATTGGCTGAACAAGAAGTAGGACTGAGTGGACATGTAGGCTCTAAAGTTTTGCATTCCTTTGTTTTTAGTGCAGTTATGTAAAAAAAATCTACATTTGTAAGTAGCCCTTTCACAATAAAGAGATTGTACTATAGTACTTATATGAAGTGAATTTAAAATACTATTTCTTTTTTTGTCATTTTTATAGTGCAAATATTTGTAATAAAAATAATATAAAATCAGCACTGTACACTTTGTAGGGTGGTGTAATTGAAATCAATGTATTTGAAAATGTAGAAACACATGTAAAAATAATTAACACATTTCAGTTGGTATTCTGTTGTTTAACAGTGTGATTAAAACTCTGATTAATCGCAATTAATTTTTTTAATCAGGAAAAATTTTTTGAGCCAATTTCATTAGTTAACTGCGATTAATCGACAGCCCTAAAATATATTCATTGTTTCCTATCTACCTCCCTTTTTTTTATATATAGGACAGAGCTTTTCACTGAACTCTGCCCAGAGAGATGCCCAGGTCTCTCTTCTTGGCTCTAAATTGTTGTTGTTGTTGTTATTAAACTAGATTCCAGCAATGAAATTAAGTAGTTCAAATGATTCCTTCCAGTGTTTATTATCCTGCACTTGCCTCCACTGAATTTACTTCACATCATGCTGCCCATTTGTCTGCCTTTAGTAGGTCCTTTTAGAAATTTCTCTGCGTACTTTAAAGTCCAGACTAATCTAAATAATTATATCTCTGATTTTAGCTCTAGAGTGTTCTCTCCTTCTCCGTATCATATGTAATGCGAGAGCTGGTCAAAAATCAGAATTTCCATCCCACAGGAAATTCTGCTATCTCAAAATTTCTTTTTGTCCCAAATGAAGATCCCTTGATCCCCTGGAAAAGTTCAGTTTTGTGGAAAAGGTATTTTCTGTCAAAAAAAATATTGACCAAGAACTCTCTACCACTCTATTAAATGCAGTAATCACCAGCTCTAAACAGTGGGACACAGTTAACTTCTCTGCATATGAAAACTGACCATTTATTCCTACTCTTTTTCTGTCTTTTAGCCAGTTTTGGGTCTATGTCTGAACTTTACCTCTTGTCTTGTGACTACTTTACTTTCTTTATTAGCTTCTTGTGAAGGTCTTTATCAAAATGCTTTGCAAGTACAAATTGTCAGCTGGTTTTCATTTATCCACATTTATCCAGTTTTGCTGATGCTGTCATATAGTTCTAGGCGTGAAGACACTTCACTTTTCTTTACAAAAGCTCAGTGGTGCTTTTTCCTCCACATATCATAGTTATTGTGAATTTATAATTCTATTTTACTAAAAGTCTTGGCTTAATCCACCCAATACAAAAGTTTGGCATGTAATTCCTAGGCGCATGCCGAGAATCTTTATTAAAGACAGGTACAAAATTTGCTTCCCTCCAGTATAACAGCTTCTTTTAATGAGATTGCATATCTTTGTTAGCAGCCCAGCTTCTCCACTCCACACTTAAGTTCCTTCAGCACGGGTTCCAGCTGGTCCTTGTATTTCAGCACCTCCTCTTCTACCACCACAGTGTCTGGCAGGACCTCTTCTTTATTACTTGAAAAAGAGTAAGTCCGGAGCTGGTATCTCCCAAACCTGCTCTGTGGTAAGGTGATGCTGAGGAGCTGAAGCCCAGATCCACAAAAGTCTTTGGGTGCCTAAGTCCCAGAGGCCTAAATCCCAGTTCTAAGCATTACTGTGATCTCCTGAGCTATGGGATTTTCTGCTGTCAGACTCCCTCAATAACCCCTGTTGAAGCTGGGATTGTTTAGTCCTACAGAAGAGAAGACTGAGGGGAGATTTGATAGCTGCTTTCAACTACCTGAAAGGGGGTTCCAAAGAGGATGAATCTAGACTGTTCTCAGCGGTACCAGATGACAGAACAAGGAATAATGGTCTCAAGTTGCAGTTGGGAAGGTTTAGGTTGGATATGGAATGGGTTACCTAGGGAGGTGGTAGAATCTCCTTCCTTAGAGGTTTTTAAGGTCAGGCTTGACAAAGCCCTGGCTGGGATGATTTAGTAGGGGTCAGTCCTGCTTTAAGCAGGGGGTTGGACTAGATGACCTCCTGAGGTCCCTTCCAACCCTGATATTCTATGATTCTGTGTTCCTCTGTGTATAAATAATTAGAGTCAGTGGTTAAGGGGGACTTTATCCTTGGTCTCTCACAGGGCGTGCCCTAAGCTCAGGGCTATGGAATAATTCTCTTTCTCATGCTCTCTTTCCTTCTAGCCTAATGACTAAGTATTCGTACACAAGGGAACAGCTTCAACAGGAGGGATGGAGGGAGTCCCCCATCAGAATGTCTCATTGGTCAGTGTTGAGAGCATTCTCTTGGGGCAGTAGGAGATTCCTGTCCAAATGCTTATCCAGGGTGAGTTCTCTAACTGCTGGGCTAGAAGTGATAAGGGAACCACCGTTATCAGAAGGGGGCAGGGCCTAGCACCCACCTCTCTGGTCAGCATATCCCATTGACTAGTTCAAACACTTATCCCTGTGAGAGAGGCAGGTCTTTGTATACACTCTTTGGGTCGGCATATTCCATTAGCACGCATCTCTCTGGCTGGTATCTCCTACTGGTTTAGCTTAGATGCCTATCTCCCGAGAGCCAGGGGGCTTATCACCGCTGCTTGGCATGTCTCTTTGGTTTGCTTAGGTGAGCCCTACCTAGAGTGTTGGGTTTTACGGCTCGCTCTCTCCATTCACTGTAGAGGGAGCCTAGGTGCTTAACTCAGGCTTTGTGGATCGCCATGTTGCTCCAGTGATTTTCGTGGTACCTAAAAGTTAGGTATTTCAGTGCAGAGATTCATAACATCTAAGTCCCTTTGTGAATCCAAACGTAAGTGACTATGTTGTAATGTCCTTTCTAAACAGCTCCCTTCTTTCCCTACAAGTGCACTCAACAGCTCTTTTTCAGGCTTCAGACTGCAATTAGTATTACAGACTCTTTGGGTGGTGTTTTTTTAATTCCTTTGGTTATTCACTTTTTGCATTTTCTCCTTAATTTTTGCATTTACTCTACATTTGACCTGCCAGAGTTTATGAACCTTTTTCAAACTTGCCAAACGGGCCCTATGCACCCTTTCTTGCAGTCAGCACGGCTGCAAGAACAGAGCAGGGTTTTTCATGTAATTTCTCCTTCAGGATATCAGGGTGTTTTCTTTCTCTTTTCTTGCTGCCTTCTATAGTAAAACATCCTTAAGTAGCCTCCATGCTGAGTAAAGATTTTAATTTCTTCACATTTGACTTTTGTATCCTTTTAAATTAGCTTCCTTCTTTAATTTTTATATCCCACTTTCTAAAGACTAATGCCACACTGCTGGTTTCAGAATGAGCTGTCCTATGAAGACTTCAATTGTAATTATTGTTATTTATTGTTGTAAAATTGCTCATTGTTAGTAAAAGGCTAAACAATAGTTACTACTGCAACCAGCTCTGTATATAACTTAAGATGAGAAGCTACTTAACTGTGTTACCTGGAGCCAGATATTCTAAGAAGTCATTATATGGTCAAGAAATTGCTCCTTTTTTTATTCTATCCCAGTGTCATATTTCATCAGTTGTTTATGTGATTCTGTCAAGTCCCACATTACTGCTGTTTTACCCAGTGTCTTACTAGATTTGGTGATTTGTCTTTTTGATTTCCCTTTATACCTTGAACTTACTGTGCTATCCTGTAATAAAACTTTACTAGCATTTTTATTTTTCTGAGTTGGGTTGCATAGACATACAGATTCTACATTATAGTCTTGTCCACTCAGAATGTTAACTCATTAAATTCTCTAAATTCTGTGGAATACTTAAAGGTATAGTTCTACTCCCCAATCTGTGGGACCTAATCTGTCTGTCCAGATATCACAATATCATTTTTAAAATATACTATCATGCTTCAGAAAGGGCTGCTTTTATAGGTTAGTCATCTTACATAACTAGGCATTCTAGTTCACCTCTTTTGTCTTTCAGCTTTTCACACTGGGAAAGAAACATTTGATATTATTTATTTACATTAGCACCCAGTCTGCTAAATACTTCACAAATGTAGACCAGAAAAGCTGGGAGACAGCCAGAGAAGCTCTGGTAGCATGGCCCTGGGAGGAAGACAGAAGCGCTTTTTCAGCAGAGTGCTGTTTGGAAAAAGGCTTGGACTTATAAACAAGGAAATTGCCTCCTGTTTGTTTCTACTGTATTCAGGGAAACAGGACTTAGTGTACATTCTTTATAAATAAACTGGACTGCACCTAAGAAATACCTATCAACTTTTCCTCCTAACAGAAACAATCCACAAGGCCTGAACATTAGCTAGCTCCTTGGCCCAAAATGTGCAACATGTCTTAATCATGAGACCAAGCTTTCTCTTCTTGCAGTCCTCTGTCTGCTTCACTACACACCTTCCAACCTGCCCAGCTCAGTACCTGCAATGTGTACGCATTTTCCCATTTCTGCAACAAATGAGACAGGGGTCCTAAAGACAACAGCCATGTTCACTACACAACCTTGATTTGTAGAACGTGAACCTGTGTCTACAACATGACGTGTGAGTGCGCTAACCACTCGGCTTTTGTCTGTTCTGGGCCAAATCTCCCTCTCTTTGTCTCTGTCTCTCTCTTTCTCTCTACCCTGTCCCTTCCCACTCTGAAATTCCATCCTAGACCTGAGAACATTTTTGCCATAACTGATATGTTTCTACTAAAGATTTCGGTTTTGATAAAATGGCATTTTTGATGGAAAAATATTTTTAATAGTAATTCTAATAACTTGTTTAATTTAGCACCTTGTTGCTTTTCTGGATTGTACATCGGTGACCTCAATCTCTTCTTCCTTCTTATAGCTATATATTAGCATTATAGACATTGTGATATAACTACAGGGCAAAGTTCAGATTCTTTGGGTGCCTTAATGATGCATGTCCATATTTAAACATGTTTGATTTTGTTTTGAGTGTCACCTGACTTCTGAATTTTCGGTATTTATGATGATTGTTTTGGGGATATTAAAACATCCTACTACTGTTTTTCCCTCAAGTCACTGATGCATACTCGCAGCCTTAATTCCATCTTAATGTACTTTTCTGTCTGGGAATTTCCTTGTTTTTTAAAAGTTTTGTACATCTCAACCTCAAATCATTTCTAATTGAACATTTTTAGGGATAGACTCACTGGTTGAACAAATCTCATGCAAAACTCCTGTAGTGCGCCAGTTATTTAAGCTACGTTTACTTCTGGTTTGGCAAAGCAGTGCAAAGCAACTGAAGCATACGGTGAGTCTGCCTCTTGGAGGGCTGTGTTAGCAAGGCCAGTGCTATGTGAAAGGGGCCAAGGAAAGTCCAGTTCCTGAGTCCCAGTGTCTGTGCACTTTAAGAGCTCATCGTATACTCCTGCCTCAGTTTCCTTGGCAATGCTGCTTTGGTGTGAGTGGATCCAAGGCAGTAGAGCCATGAGGGCCCAAGCTAGCATGTTTCTAATGGGCTGGTTAAAGAGCAGTGACAGCTGGACCAAGAAATCTACCATCCAGGCACATGTCTAGTCTCCTTCATATTACTGGGTCATTACAAGCAATGGAATTGTTGCATGCAAAGTAGCTATAGAGACCGAGTGGAGGTTGGCTGAATTACTTCTGATGTCACAATGATCTGTTTAAGAAATACCTCAGCAATTGACCCGAGCCTGTCTGTTACCCATATATTTATAGCAATTATATACAACAATCATTAATAGCTTAATAGCAACCTAATTTCTTCAAAGATAGCCTATGCACAAGATTTTAATTAATTTTAACCACATGAAAAATTTGAAGAGTCTGTGTTACTCCATTATTAAAATTACTTGAAAAAATGGAAAAAACTGACATGCTAAATTTCTTAAAGGAACAGGTTTTAATGAATTTTAACTCCTAATTTAGCAGATTTACTTGTAAAAGCTCAGAAAATTAATTCTGCATTTAGAGTAGTTGCTGAATGTTTGCAGAGGATATGTTATATTTTTCATAGATGACCAAAACGTCAATTCCCTTCTCTAAGTGAAAAATGGAACTCAACTTTAATGGTTCTCATGATAGAGGCTTTCCTAATATTTTCAGATTTCACCTATGATAAACATCACAAATACCTTTTTATAGGGCCACAATGAAAAGCTTCATTTTTGTTTGTTTATAGTGCTTTTATGGCACTACTTGCTGGAATACTTGAATGTCTTTTCTTGCATTCTGACTTCACTTGCAAATTGCTGGAAGGTGACAAGCCTTCTACTTGCTCTGATAAATAAGAAAACAATGAATTTTAGAAATATAGGATTAGAAAGGACCTCGGTAGGTCATCTAGTCCAACCCCTTGCACTGAGGCAGGACTGAGTATTATTTAGATCATGATCCCTGACATGTGTTTGTCTAACCTGCTCGTAAAAGCCTCCAGTGATGGGGATTCCACAACCTCCCTAGAATATTTGTACTAGTACTTAATTACCCTTACAGTTAGGAAGTTTTTCCTAATGTCTAAACTAAATCTCCCTTGACACAATTTAAGACCATTCCCTCTTGTCCTGTTTTCACTGGATAAAGAGAACAATTTGCTACCCTCCTCTTTATAACAACCTGTTATGTACTTGAAGTCTGTTATCATGTCCTCCCCCTCTGTCTTCTCTTCTCCAGACCAAACAAACCCGTTTTTTCCTCCATATTTCCTCATAGGTCATGTTTTCTACACCTTTAGTCATTTTTGTTGCTCTTCTCTGGGCTTTCTCCAGTGTATCCCCATCTATCTTGAACTCTGGTGCCCAGAGCTGGACACAATACTCCAATAAGAATAGCTACATGGACCTGCTCCTTCTTTTAGTGAAGTCAATGGGAGCAGGACTGGACACACTTCAGCTGTGACCATAAATTGCTAACAGGATTTTTTTCTCATTCTTTCCTTCTGTCTTTATTCACATTCTTTAGCAGGTTAATTTGGGTCAGCACATTTTCTACAGTCAGAAAAAGACAATAATTGATGTTCACATGAAACTACGTTAGTGACCCGCTGCTAGTTCTCTAAATGAGGAGGGTCACTTCTCTCTTTTTCCTTGTCCTCAATTCACACTTCCATCCCTGCTGCAGAGGGAACTTCAGGAAATGCAGCTTTCGCATTCTGTCACTGGTTATATTTTTATCCTCGGACAAGCTGGAGATCTGTTGCCCAGAGAAGATGGGGGAGTTTATTTTAGGTTTTAAATGGAAGTTGGATCTGTCATTGACATGTCATTCAATGGAAGGTGAGACTTATTTTTTATGGTTGCACTTCTTTCCTGGATGGACTGAGTCTGTAGTGGGAGGGGTCCTCTCATCTCTACCCAAGTGTAGAACAACTTTGATTGTCCCCTTTTCATGAAATTAAAATACTTCTTTGGGCTCTAGCTGCATAATTTATGATTCAAAGATCCCAAGGCCAGAAGGGACAATTGTAGTTATCTCGTCTGATATCCTGTACAACACAGGTCATGAGCTGGATTCAACTTCCAAAATTTAGGTGGTGGTTAAATCTAGGATTTCAGTTCAGTCCATTATAAAAGTAGGTGCAATTTGCAAACTTCAGAAGGTTAGAATCAGTGTTCTTCTAATTCGTATTGACTGACATTCTATTACTGTCAAGCCTCACCTTCATGTGGAATTTATTCTGCTCTCAGATGGCCTTGCTGCAATTCTCCTTAGTAATAACATTTCTCCCAAAAGTTTTGCTGGACACATACTTGGCAATTTACGGTTCCATGGCACCTAAAGGGCTGCAAGTCATTAACAGACTTTCTGTAACAGCCCATTCTCATCAAGTTCTCCACTGTACTCTCAGTATTACAAATGGACATGTAGCGGATATGGTATCTGATTCCAGACAACCAATTTTAACCAAAACACCTGAGATCAGATTCATCCCTGCTGTGATGCTGCTGACTTCGACTGGAGATTATTATTCTGTCAGCTGGGTGGACTGAACAGTCATTGAAGTCAGTGGGAATTGCATGCATTCAGGTGAGGAGAGCTCTGATTAGTTCATTAATTATTAGACAATTCTTTGCCTTAGCCACAAGACCACCCTTCAGCCCTTTCTGTGTGATACTGTTATACTGACAAACCTGTTTTGTCAGGGATTTTGCTTCAAAATGTATATATTCATTGGTGTATTTAATTATCTAATGCCAGATTAGAGAACATTAAAAACATAGTTTCCTGTGGAGATCTGGGTTCCGTTTTTAAAGACTTGCTAAATACCAGGGCATACAAGTCCATGGTTGAGTTTTGGGGCCCATCTCTACACTTAGTTAAAACCAAATGACTTTATATTTTCATTTGGGGTTTGTTTGCTTTTTGTTTCTAGTTTAGTGGCCTTTGACTAATCGCGTCTAATGAAAGAGGAAATTTGGTCCAAAAGCTTCTATCTGCAGCAACTTCCCTCTGAACTCTGATGCCCTGATGGAAGATAAGAATGTATCAAGAGTTTAAGAATAGTTTTACCTTCATGAGATTTGTATAAAATGTTGATTTCTTGAACTTCTTGGGAGGTTTTTAAATCCTACTTTTTCAGATCTGGGCATTTTGTATCATGCTCAAAGAGACCGCCCCCCGCCCCCCAATACTCCTCCACCATGAGAATCTCTGTTTTAAAGAAAAATCATTGAAACCAGCTACAGAAAGAAACCTAGGGCTAAGAAACAAGGGATTGACTGTCAAAATATTACTCCAGGCCCTAAGATGAACTAAAGTAGAGACAACATAGAACAATCTCAGCAGAAACAGCAGTAAAGTGGAGGATGGACGGATGGGAGGAGTTGAGAATTTAAGAGGTGGAGTTTGTTTTTATTTCGCCTATAAAAAGCACCAACTGATGAGATGCTAATTAGAGAAGAGGCTAAGTGGAGCAGCAGCTATGGGAAGAGCTGCCCAGCAAACCCTCACTGCTTTACTCTGCATAGCAGCAGCGGTTTGCGTGGACAAGGACAGCTGTCCAGGTGAGTAGGAAACAAACCCAGTAACCGCTTTTCTTAGCAGACTTATTACCAAGCCATACTCTGCAGAACTAGTGGAACTGATCAGATTCATCTGTGGTGAGTTGGTCGCTGCCTTCCTTAAAATTATTTTGTTATTACTAACAGCGAGTTGTAGACTTGTAGCATCCATCCTCTCCTACCTGATGTTCAACTCTTCTCTGGATTAGGTCTGTGGACTACAGGACTGCCAGTTACCAAACGACAATCCTGAAACTATAATATTTTTAAGATGGAACTTCTCTTTTTTTTACAAGAATTTGTCTCATTAGTACTAGAGTACATTTAGCATCTTGCTGCTGTGTGTGTATGACCAGATATGCATTCTCTGGGGCCATCACAACATAACATTCATTCGGTGCCTAAATGCTCTGCTGTTGTTCAGAGCACGGGCATGAATGGAGAGTGAGAGACTCTGCAATGTTGATTAAAATTCCCACTGACACTTTCACATCTACATTTTTAAATTTTCTTCAGGGTTTATATTTTCCTAATTAGCATGGAAAGAAACTTCATCTTTGCCTTATCAGACCTTACCAAGGGCACTGGAGAATCAATGAGACTTTGGATCTCTCATGGCTTCCCATTCAAAAGCAAGAAACCAGCATTAATGAATGCTTGTTTATAAGGCACAGGTATGTGCAGGCCTCTAATTGGACTTTACTAATATAAATAATAACAAATATTTGTAGAAGGCAACGTAACTACAATATTGTCCTAAAACATCCAGCACCTTCAGAGCAGCCTCATGTCAAACTTAAAACCAAAAAGTGTAACTTTAAAAAATTCAGGTTCTTTTATTCTCAACTAAATGATTACTTCAAATTTTATTTGCTTAAAACTATGGGTTAGCTGTCCTTACACTCCCAGCCAAGAGATGAGATGTGTAGGTTCCCATTCGCTGAAATTTTCCTCCTCCTCCAGTGGAATTTGCAGAATATTCCACATCCTGAGACTCTCTCACATGTTACTTATTGTTTCATCTCTTTCCTCAGAGGTCAAGATTGTGGGTCTCAATGGTTCTGACAAACTTGCCGTTCTCCAAGGATGCCCTGGGATGGCTGGAGCCGCAGGTCCCAAAGGAGAACCCGGAGCTACAGGAATGAAAGGTATGTTCCCAGGGGCTAAGTGAGAATCAGATATGGCTGGTGACATCTAAAACATCTCTGTCACAATGCAGATCTTTTAGCTTGTGGAGAGGGACTTGAGCTTCATTATCTCCCTGCTCTGAATGAAATAATGTCCTTTTCCTTTCCTCTGTCCTGATAGAACATCAGACACTTGCATGGAGGTGTGTAGGAAAGCATCAGTCATGTATTTACCAGGTTACAGATACTAATATACTATTTGGTTATATACAGAGATGATTTAAAATGAAAATGTAATTGATTATTCAAACAAATCCTTTTAATACCAGCCAAAAAAGTGTTTGGCTGATATATTGTTTGGGATGTTCACAGGGGTGCCAATTTTCATTGGACATATTCCCCGAGATTTCATCACGTGACATAATCTTTAATTAAAGATTAATTTTTAGTTTCTGGAAACTCCAGGACATTCCTTTAGTGTTGGCAACCCTAGATATCGTGTTCATAGAATTTATCCACTAGCATCAATGAGATCAGAAACAGCAGAGTTGTAATATAAATGCATTAACAGCTGGTATGTTTGACAGTTTACATTATTTCCATTGTACTCTAAATAGGCCATTTGATTTAGGAGATTTCTTTGTTGTTCAGTTGGGAGAGTCAGGATAAAAAGCTGATTTCTTTTTCTAAGCAAACAACAACGTTTGGGTTTCTTGTGATGTTATGTAAAATAAGTTGATTTGTCCAAGAACACAAGAGTTTAGGTGTATTTGCAGCAGGGCTAACACAGAGTCAGACACCAGAACTTGGACTCTGATCCTTAGCTGGTGTAAATGGACATTGAAGTAAATGGAGCCACACGAGAGCTGGTCAGAAAATGGGCTTTTGTCATGGACGGTTTTGAGTGGACGGTTTTGAGTTGCAAAAAAATCAAAACTCAAAATATTTTCACCTAAAAATGCCACAATGTTGCCTTGTGGGAGTTGCAGTACCGTTGCCTCATGCGCCCATTCTCTGAAGCCTAGGCTTCCTTGTTGGACTACATCTCCCATGATGCACCATGGTCTCTCCTTGGTGTATTAAGCATGCTCATCTATAGTGCACCATGGGAAAATGGTCTGTCTGGGGAACCCTTTGTTGCTCCAGTCATCACCAGTGTTTGGGCTGACAAAACCTCCCAACTTGATTGGGGTGATAAAAGCATCAGCTGCATCTTCTCTGTATTTCTCCTCATGTTTGATTGTTCAGGATCTGCACTCCTTTTACTTACACACATGCGCGAGCACACGCACACTACTGGACCTGCTGAAAGCCATCGATTTGCAAGCCAGCTGACAGCTAGGACAAAACCTGAGCCAGTGGCCTTCTGGTTGGCCGGCTGCAAGACAGCATCACCAAGCTGCTGAGAGAACCGGCTTGAGACCGTATGTCTTGCTCAGACAAACAGCAGTTGAAGTTCAATGAGAATTTTGCCTTAGTAAGGAATTCAGGATCTGTTTCAAGGTAGTGATCAGCCACATCAGCTGAACTCTTCAAGCTTGTCTGTTTTCTGGTTTAAACCTAATTTTGGCATTTGAATTGCAGGGGGAAAGTAGGAATTGACTTCCCAGCCCCCTTCACTCCTAAATTTACCCTTAAAATACATCCCCGCTGGCATCTTTAAAATGTTAATTCAGAGCCTTTTATGTTTTGTAGGGGACAGAGGTGCTCAGGGGATCTCTGGAAAGGCAGGACCAGCTGGGGAAAAAGGTAATGGAATGAACAGAGTTGTTATTTATGTCCAGTCACTGCAGGATTTAAATCACAACGAGAGATCTTTAAACCATTTGCATCGCCTCTGTTTGGTGTACGTGCCAGAATGGGTATTGACCCAGGAGAAAATCCTCCTCTCGGGTAGTCTACAGTGCAGATGAAGGTGGCACTGCAGCGTGAACAGACGAACCTGCACCAGATTTAATCGAGCTAGTGCTTGTAACAATGTCAGTGAGGACATGGCTTTGGGTTTCAGTACAGGCTAGTGCATAGGTGCCAGCTTCCCCTCTGGCTGGCGGTGATCAATCCCCACCTCAGGCCTCATCCACACTCCACCCCTTCCTCCAAGTCCCCACCCCGCCTCTTCCCCATTCCTGCTCCTCTCCCTCCCTCCCGGAGCTTCCTACATGCTGTGAAAAAGCTTTTTGTGGCAGGCGAGAGGTGCTGGGACAGGGGGAAGAGTTGGTCAGTGGGGCTGCTGGCAGGTGAGAGAAGATGGGGGCAGAGCCGTCCCTTGGGTAGGACGAATCGGGGTGACCACTCTGGGCTGTGTGCTTTGGGGGGGCTCTGTGCTTTGTCGGATGGGGTGAGGACAGCAGCTGTCTACACTGAGCAGAGCAGGAGGCAGCCTGGTGTGTCTGGCCTCACCTCCCACCAGCGGCTCATACCATTTGGCATAGCTGAGGAGGGGAGGGCTCATCAGGCCTGGGTCAGGGGTTTCTGGCTGCCACGCAGACACCTGTGCACAGATCGCGTGGCCCCTGGGCTCTTGGGCCCCTGGGCTCTTGGGCCCCTGCCGGGCCCGGGGCAGCACTAGCAGGAGGGTGCTGTGCACGCAGCTCCCCCATCCCATGTGCCCACCCCGGTCCCACCATTATTTGAATAGAGGCCGGGCAGTATGGGGGTCCCAGCCCAGCTGCGCAGGGGGCAGTGCCGGCACCCAGTGGACAGGCACCACCAGCCACCAGTGGGTGCGCCTTGCTCCAGATAAGCCTCCTTGGCCCATGCCCCATGGAGCAGCTGGAGCCCCATTGCCCCACCAGTGCCCGCAGGGGAGACACAGTGTGCACCCTGCCCCACTGGGGACCCATACAGGCTGATTTGTCCCAGGCACCATATTCCCCGAGGTATAGCCCTGTCTGGGGAACAGGGGGAGTGTGGCTGCCCCTGGGTGCTGCTATGCAGCACCTGATCATTTTTCTCTGTGGGTGCTCTAGCCCTGGAGCACCCATGGAGTTGGTGCCTACGGACTAGTGGCCCCAGTACAAACCCACTGGATACTCTGGGTACATACCTGGGTTACTGGCTGTGCCGGGGTCCATGCTGCCACGTCTTCACTGCTTTTATTACCCCCACTAGTTAGATTAACACTAATCTAGGTCCACCTACCTGTGCTACAGTCACACTTTCATTGGTCATGTGGATGTACCTGCTGTTACACAGGTTTAAAACCTCACTGAACTCAGTAGGGTTATACTGTAGAAAGGAGAAAGAAGAAAGTGTGACCAAAAATATTGGTTACTAAGGAACCTCAGTTCTGTGCATGTACCATCATTCATAGGCAGCAACTTTCCCTCTTTCACATGGGTGTTTGACCTCCCGCTCTGCCCCTGGCCCTTCCTCCACTCCACCTCTTCCAGGACGACCAGCCCCAGGCCCTGCCTCTTCCGAGCCCCCATTCCAACCCCTTCCCCATATTCCCACCGCAGCCCCACCTCCACCCGTGAGCACACCACCTTCCCGCTCCTCCTCCCCCATCCGGAGTGTGCTAATGCTGCCAAACAGCTGTTTGGCAGCGGGAAACACTGAGAGGCAAGTGGAGGAGCGGGGATGCAGCATGCTCAAGGGGAAAGGAGAAGGTGGGGCAGGAGGGGAGGGGAGTTTGGCTGCTGGTGGGAGCAGCGCACCCACTAATTTTTCCCCACGGGTGCTCTAGCCCCAGAGCACCCACAGAGTCGGCACCTGTGCCACCACTCCAAAGTATATGGGCCTGATTCAGAGGCGAGTCTTAATGCATCTCAGGTAGTCTGTCTTTATCTTATCATTGTAACATATATCTTCTTTCATCTTCCTTGGCCTGTCTCTTTTGCTACATTACCTGATTCACATACTCTTTCTGAAGGTGCACTTACTTCTTCTGTGGGAATTCTGCGCCAAAAAATTAAAAATTCTGTGCACAATATTTTAAAATTCTGCATATTTTATATGTCAAAATAACACAATATAATCACACCAATTTCAGTTATTTTTGGTCATTTATTTCAAAACACCTGTCAGCAATACATCTGTAACAACATTCAGGAAATGTTTTTTGACAAATAGATTCCTTACTAGGCATGTTAATACAGACCTCTGAGTAATAATTCATTTAAACTACAATACTGAACCATATTTCCTGCACTCCTCAAAAGCTTGGGGGAGTCAGGGGCAACAGAGGAGCTGAGGCAGAAGGAAGTAAATTGCTGGGAAGTAACCTGGGTGTGAACTTGGAGGGTTGTTGGGTATGGGTGGGAAAAGTATGGAACAGGTATTTTGGGGTGATGGTTATGGATTGTTAGGGAGCTTCCCCCATGCAGAACCTGACTGACCGCTAGCCTCTCCCATTCAGTCAGGCGCATCTGCCCCCTGTCCCCATGTGTCCTTGCACCTCTGTCCACATGTCCCTCCATCCTCACTCACACACCCACTCCTCACATCCCTATGTGGCTCTGTGCCCCCGCCCAGCCACTCCCCTGTCCCTATGTGTCCCTGTATCCCCAATCAATCACCCTGTGTCCCTAGGAATCTCTGTGCCCCCACTCAGCCACCCCTGCCCCTATGTGTCCCTGTACCCCCGCCTTCTGTCCCCATGTGTCTCTGTGCCCCACCCAGACACACCCCTGTCCCTATGTAGCTCTGCACCCCCTCACTCATCACCATGTGGCCCTGTGCCTCTACTCCCATTCAGCCCCTGCCCTAGTTTGTCCTACCCCACTAGCCCTTATAAGCCCCCATCCGACCACCCATCACCCTACACTGTCTGTCTCCCCATAGCCCGTGCCTCCTGACCTGCCTGACAGGTGGTGTGAAGAAGGCAGGCTCTTTCTCTTCCTTAGCTGGCTGGGAGCTGCTGCTGTGTTCTATCACCACATCATGCTGCAGTGGGCAAAAGGCAGAAATGCAGACATTATTTTCTGCTGGGAACTGCTGCTGTTCTTGCATCACAGCACCCTCTGGTAGGCAAAAGGTGGAACTGCAGCAACATTTCAGCAGAAGCTTTTTTTGAAGCAAAAAATTTAAAATATATGTGGCTCATTAATTATGCATGCATGCAGTAGCGCAGAATTTCTCTAGGAGTAAATTTCTTTTAGAAATGTGGATCTGTAAAGCTCCACCAGGGCAGCACCACCAGGGCTAGCAATGGTGTAACTTTTAGGGTAGACAAGGCTTAGATGTTTTTCAATGAAAAGTTGCTCATGCATTAGAAACCAGAAACAAAAACTATGGTGTAGACATGACCAGAGTTTGTCTTCCTTACACCTACTTATGCCCTCTGACTCCAGGTAATTTACACCATTTCATGTATCACCACTCAGTTTATCTTGTCTTTTACCTCTAATGTCCTGATCACCATGGGTCATGATTTTGCTCAGCCCCTAGGCAGATGGGCAACAGAGCTGGAAGGCGTAAATAATCTCTCTACCTTGGTGCCCCCATACGGGAAGTGCAAGGAATCTGCAAGGCTGGTGCCGTTATGGGTGCTAACTCCTGACAAGCTTGTGAGTCAGGGCACTGACCTGACTTCTTACCTGCAACAGCCAGCAGAACTGAGCAGCCACTGAGGGGAGCATTTCTGCATCTTCTTCAAGGGTAGCACAGCATCGGCTCTTCCAGGATCTCTGGGTGATGATGTGCCTCCCTGAGGTGCTGCGCATCCTGGAATTCCCACTGGGCACAGCAACTCTGCAGTTCCCCCAGGGCAGGGCAGGGCCTGCAAGAGACAGTTGAGCTCATAGTATCTAAGCACCAAATATTGTGTGTCTGCTAAATCTTTCAAACATTTCCTTTTTTCCTTCCTCCAGGAGAGAGAGGTGATGTCGCCTTCCCTGGATTGAAAGGTGAGAGACCTCAGATAGTTCTCGCTGGAGGGCAATATACCTGCTTTAGGGTCTGACACTAATAGGTGCTCAGCACCAGTCAAGGGCCAGATCCTGCCTTCAGAACAACTGCCCGTGATTTAAGGCTGCATGATTAGGCCGAGGTTCTTAGTTTCAGAGAGACTGTGTCAGAATGAGTATTCACCAAGGACAAAATCCTTGGTGAATATATGTGCCAGAATGGGTATTCACCGAGGAGAAAATCCTCCTTTCAGTCCCTGTATGCTACAAATGAAGGTGTGATTTGCTGTGTGGGTAGATTTAATCTAGCTAGCATGTGCAACAGTGGTAGTGAGGACTTGGCAGTGTGGACTTCAGCACAAGCTAGTCCACAAGTACAAGCCCTCTGAGCAGTCTCAGTACATACTTTGGTTGCAGACCTGTGCCAGGGTCCATGCCGCCACATCTTCACGGCTATTGTTACACACACTAGTTACATGAGAGGTATTCCAGGTATGTCTATCAGCACTACAGTCACACCTTCATTTGTAGTGCAGGTGTACTCTCCATTACAAGGATATAAAACCTCATTGAAATCAGTAGGGTTAAACTGAAGAAAGGAGGAAGAAGGAAATGTGGCCAAAAATATCATGTCCATGGGAGTCATGTTGTCTCCTTTGTCTTATTGATTTCTGTGTCCAAGAATCCAGGAGTTAAGACTTCACTATCACATGGTATGTTACCTCATCTTTTGACTCAGACACCAGTACACATGTGTAACTTTATTTCTAAGCCATATCATATCTGAATAGCTTCTTTATCCATTTTCTCTGGCTACCAAACCTTTTACATTTTTATCATCTAATTTTCATGAGTGCACATCGATTCTTTACATAGACTTTTTTTTGGCCCATTTGAGGAGATGCCCTTGAATTTATCTAAGGCCATTTCTACACAAGGAAAATGCATCATAATGACAACTAAAGTAGTATTAAAATTTTTACAGTTAATCAGAACAAGGACCATTGTGTTTACATGTGTCCAGATACCATGTTTTTAAACATGACTTCCTGTCTACACTAGGTGCTAAATCATGTTTAGCATCCTGTTAGTTAATGCATTTTCTAGCATGATAAATTTTCCTAGCATAAACAAGAGGGAGACTGCTTTGCCTTGGATAGACAAACTTGTTCATCGGTCCAGTTAAGTAGCCCAGAAGATTTGACTATATGCCTTGGGGTTTTTTCAGCCCATTTATGTGACTGAGCAAACATCCAGCTTTTCTGTAAGTCCTCTCAGTTTGCTAATGAATATCCTAGATGGTGGTCTCTCACTTTATTGGTCATTTACAATGTACAGTGCCCTAATATAGACACTAATATCTGTATAACAAATGAGACTCATTTGACACACCAGGCACAACTGTCAACTTGGTTTTTTTTATAGAGTGATCCACTAAAGTCTCAATTGTGAATAACCCAGGGGGCTTAATGTTTCTCTGCCAAAACTCTCCATTCTTATACCATAGTGTGACCGACAGCTCTACTCAGGTTGGGGTGTGGGCTCCAAATCATATAAGGATTTGACCCCATATTTACACTTTAGGAGAAGTTATTGAAATGTTGTTGTCACGCCACACACAGGTGTGGATATGTAACGAGAATAATGTCCGAGGTGCTGAGTGTTTTTCTCTATCATATGGTAGCTGGTGCATTGGTTTTCTTATGATTCTTCCCATATTTCCAAAGGACACATTTTCATTATTTCTAATTTTTGCAAATCGTTAGTTTTGGTGCCTTGTTAAAATAACAAATCCACATGGGGCATCATACTACGTAGGGGATCATAGTATGTACTTTACTTCCCCGCCCCCCCTTAGCTATTAGTTGAGGGTTTTTTTTGTAATAGGTACTGCAGTAAGCTGTTGCAATTTACTGTATGCTGCCATGTACCACACCATGGACCATATATCCTGAAGGTTCTGGCTTTGCCTTCACTGACAAAAAGGGGTTTGTTATGCAGTGCCTTTCTCACTGTAATACCCTAGGGAAGACAAGGCACTTGTCGTGTTTACTGTTAGGTAGCTGGATGAGAAAAGCCCTAAACCCGCCAACCCATGGTTCACCTTTCCTAGCACATGGTAAAACTATGTAACCTTGTCCTCACTTTTGTTTTACAATGGGTGAGCTCATGTGTTTTTTACCATGGGTTCAATAATATGCTGTTCTCGTCAGTGACGACACAGCAGCTTTTTTTACCTCTGGGCAAATAACACATGAGCTATCCAGAGGTAAAAACACAGTGAAGACGAGGCATCACAAGGTAAATTCACCAAAGTGCTAAGTGCCTCTGGTAAGATGCCGAGCTCATTCCCAGTTCTCCTGAAGTCACCACTTGATGGAGTTGGGACCTAGAAGTTATTGCTATGACATCCAGTTCCAGCTGCAGGAACAATTTGCTGACTGTAAGTTACTATCTTTGGAGATGGAAGATCAGAAACAACAGAATGATAAAAGAAATTCACTGTCAGTTTGTATGTTATAATGTTCACAGTATTTGCCTTGGAAACAGGACATTACGTTTGGGAGTTTTATGGTTGCTAATCTCTGACAAGGGGCAGGCTTCATCTCCCATCCACACTGGACAAGGGGAGCTGAGTACCAATATATGCTGCACCCCTTTAAAACATTCCCTAAGATCTCCAGGTGACTCCCCGAGCTCCCACACGAGGTGGGACAGCTCTATATTACCCCCAAGTCAGGGCAGTAGTGTAAGGAACAACTGAGCTCTAGTATCTCAGCAACAAGTTCCTTTTCTTTTTTTAATTAGGGGAGAAAGGGGATGCTGTCCCCTCTGGATCAAAGGTGAGAGACCTTGCTTGGATAGTTCCCCTCTCCTGCTTTGGGGTCTGGTTCTGACAATGGCTCAGTACCCATCAGGATCAGAAGACCAATCTTGCAGCTGTCACCACAGCAGTTCTTCTGGTGTCCCTGCCACTGTCCATGAATGAGGGCTGCAGGATCAGCGCCAGGTCCTTTCTGCTGCTCTTCATGGGGACACAGACTGAGAGTGGAAGAGGCAGAGTTGATACTGGGGGCCAGATTGTGGCTCTTCATTCCCTGCTTACTCTGGTCACCAGGAGATAGAGCCAATGCCTCTGCAAGTACCAGGGGGATGCAGTCCTGAGCAGTCCTCGCTAGCTCCACTGACAAGGCTGCAGCATGCACTGCCCTGCACTGGCTGGCATGATGGGAAAGCGGGGTCCTTTCTGGTTGTAGCCTATAGAAGAAAATAAAAGGAAAGTGTTAAATTAAAAGATAACTAAACCCGGCCTCACCTTAGACTGGTGTTTAACAGCATGGCTAAGTGGGCAATGAGATTAAATTACCAGGGAATGCAACCTCCACCAGGCACAAAACAACCTGGCCCAGACTGTCAAACTTCAAACTCATTCCAGATTCAGGCAACTTTTATTTAGCTCCCTAAATGGAGCTTCTGGTCACTAACCTCAGGTGCCTCTGTTTGAAAATGTAAGCCCTCTTCCCAGCCTCAAGGTGGTCAGACCAACCGAAGGCCCAACATGGGACTGGAACCTCTGCTAGCTCCTCTGATCTACGCCAGCCCTCAACTGCACTGAGTCCTTTATGATGGATTTAAAAGCAATTAAGCAGTATCAAAGCAATTAAGTAGCCCCGGATTCTTTTAATGCCTTAGATTTTTTTCATGGGGTCTGCACTTCTCCTGTTTTGGATCTGAGCAAACATGCTCCTTTAGAAAAGTTCTTTTCAGTATGTTGAATATCTTTGTGATTCTCTTTATTGGCAGAATATAATTTTGAATGCAGTATTAAACAAATACACCTCCTATTGGATAGGCAGGGCTTCATTCCAGCACAGCTGTTAAAATGTTCATGCATAGAATGTGCGGTGCAGAAAAACCTGAGCTGAAAATGACCCAATGAAATTAAATATATCAGTTCTTCTGTTAAGACAGGAATAGCAGAATTGTATTTCCCCCTACATTTGTGATTTTGTACTTTACTTCCCCCTCTTTTTCCCCCATGTTCTCCCCTTACTTTTTGGAAAACATTTTTCCCTTTAAAATTGAAACGAATAAATAAAAGACACGAGTAACAGCACCACTCAGTCCAGGGTGTGGTCTTTAAGTAGTACAAGTATTTAAGTCTGTTTTCTTTCTTTAGGAGAAAAAGGAAGCCCTGGGACATCAACAGGAATAGGTGAGAATCATTTAAGTTTAATGATTAAATCACTAGCATTAGGATGATACAGAAAACTTTCTGACTAATTTCTTTGTGTTCAATATTGAGCTCCACCCACTAAGCTTCCCCTGCATCATGTAATGTAAGAAAAGGATAACAATCATGGTATACCGTAGCTTGTGCCCATCCAAGTGTTGCATAATCTTCAATAAATACTCAGAACTTAAGGATGAACTTCGGAGGTGCGGGGGATAGCTCAGTGGTTTGAGCGTTGGCCTGCTAAACCCAAGGTTGTAAATCCAATCCTTGAGGAGGGAATTTAGGGATATGGGGCAAAAATCTGTTGGATGATTTAATTAGGGATTGGTCCTACTTTGAGCAGGGGGTTGGATTAGATGATCTCCTGAGCGCCCTTCCAATTCTGATATTCTGTGATTCTATGAACTTTCAAAGTGCCTGAGGGCAAGATTGTCAAAGGTATATAGGCCTCTAATGATGCAGATAAGTGCATAGTGGGATTTTCAAAAGTGCCTAAATTAGTTAAGTACCCAAGTCCCACTAAAGTCAGTGGGAGTTTAGGTGCCTAATGGGCAGTTTTGAAAATTCCAATAGGGGATTCCTCCTGAAGTGCCTAAATATCTTTGAAAATCTGACCATAAATCGCTCAGGAGCCTAAGGGCTTGTCTATACTGTACATTGGTGTGCACCTACTGGGGTGTAAGTTCTAGTGTGCACCAGTTAGGATTGCCAAGTGTCTGGTTTTTGACCTGAACATCCAGTTGAAAAGGGACCCTGGCAGCTCTGGTCAGGAGTGCCAACTGGGCCATTTAAAAATCTGGTCGGCAGCACAGCAACGGCCCAGGGCTAAGACTGGCTCCCTACCTACCTTGGCTCTGCACAGCTCCTGGAAGTGGCTACCCGGTCCCTGCACCCTTAGGTGCAGGGAGACTCCATCCACACGCTGCCCTCTTGCCTTCAGGGGCTGACCCCCACAGCTCCCATTGGTCATGGTTCACAGCCAATGGGAGCTGTGAAGCCACCACTTGGGAGCAAGGGCAGCGCGCGGAGTGCTGTCTCTGCAGCTCCCATTGGCCAGGAACTGCGACCAATGGGAGCTGCAGGGGCAGTGCCTTGCAGGCGCAAGGGTAGTGAGGTGCACCGATAGAGCCTCCCTGCACCTAGGGGCCCCAAGGACCTGGCAGCCACTTACTGGGAGTCGTGGTAAGTGCTGCCAGGACCCAGCACCCCCAAATGCCTCTTGCACCCCAACACCCTGCACCAGCCCAGAGACCCCTCGTGCACCCAGATTCCCTCCTGGAGCCTGCACCCCCACACCCCAACCCCCTCTCCCAACCCTGAGCCCACTCCTGCACCCCAAACCACTCATCCCTGACCCCACCCCACATCCCATCCTCTGTAGATGGAGCCCACCCCCCACCCCCCTGTCTCAGCCCTGAGCCACTTCCTACACTCCAAACCCCACATCCCATGCCCACCTCAGAGCCCACACCCTAGCTGGAGCCCTCACCCCCCTCCTGCACCCCAATCCCCTGCTCCAGCCAGGTGAAAGTGAGTGAGAGTGGTGGAGGGATGGGGGATGGAGCAAGCAGGGGGCTGAGGCTGGAAGAAGGGGTGGGGCAGAGGACAGGGGTTAAAGTAGAAAGCTGGCAACTCTAACGCCAGTGTGTCATGCACTAATTGGGCTGTGTGGATCCTGCTGGCATGCACAAAAAGTGCCTCAGTGCACGTTAATGTAGTCCTATCACATGCAGTACTATGTCAGTGCCCACTAGAGAACTTGTAGTGTGCTCCAGCAGGGTTCATGCAGGTCAGTTAGTACATGACATGCTAAGGCACGAGATGCTGGTGCATACTAGAATTTACACCCCTGGTGGTGCGCACTAATGCACCATAGAGTGTATGCTTAAGTCCCATTGAAAATGTGACTTTTGCAACTCTTTGTGCAGCACCTTTTAAATTAGCAAATCCATGCTGGGTATCATGCTGCATAGGAGACCTTGGCTACTATTTCAGATTTTGAGGCAAATTTTGTAGTAACTTGCTACTGTTTCCTGTACACTGCCTGTGATGGGGTGTACAAACCCTGCACTGGGCAACAAGGGGTTAAGGTATTGTTTTGGGCTCAGCCAGCCCAGCCCCGCTACACCTGCAGCAAAGGCTCCATCTGCTGGAGGAATTAAGACTGGGACTAGCTCAGCGGTGTGGCAGAGCTGGAGGTGAGCAGACCTGCAGCCCACAGCTCCAGCAGAGGCAAGGGAACCCTCAAGACTCTGACACAGCTGCCCAAAGAGGCCCTCCCTGGGGGAAGGGGGGACCCACCCCAGAGACAACCAGAGAGAGAAGTATCCTGTGGACATTGGTGCCCCCCCTTACTCATTGTGGTTTGGGTTTCCCCACCGGGGAAAGCCTTGGATTAAATTGACCCAGGTAGGGTGATCAGATGTCCCAGTAAAATCAGGACTGTCCCGATATTTAACCCTCTATGGGACAGAAAGTCTGACTGATCTACACTAGTCTGCACTGATGCCATGCAGCAGTTTTTTTCTAGGGGTCTGACCATGTCCACTTGAACCTTTCAGAGGGGTCTCAGTCAAGGGCAGAGGGACCAAGGCTGCCTTGGGGATCCCTCTGCTCCTGGCTAGTTGACACTCTGGGCAGGAGGAACAGTATTTTGTCACTTCATGGTGTATGCCTGTGGCTAATAGAAGACACTGGCCTGGATATTAGCTAGAGTCTGTCTCCCATATCATGCATCACCCGCAAGATGGACTGGTGGTACTGGCATGGTATAAGCAGCTGGTCCCTCACCGTCCCAGTTTGCTGATTCTTCTCAATTTGGTACAAGTGCACCTTCATGAGCGCAAAGGGCAGGTATTGTTCGCCTCCCTCAGACTGCTACTTCTCCATTTCTGCCGTCCACCTGGGCATACTATCACTCCATCAGTGGGCATGCCCTCGTTATGTGCCCTGCCAGCCCACAAGAATAGCCTATTAATGGGCTGGGGTTGCTAGCCTCTTTCCTGGGTTGAGGGAAGCTTGCCTGCAGGGTGCTGATTGGACCTTTGTCTATGAGCTTCAGTTGTCTGGGGTGCCTGACAGTCCCACTGGCCGCGTTGTACTCACCCTCTAGGCCTGCCCTGTGTCAAAGTGGCCATCTGAGGGCCCTTTTGGTATTCACCTCCTTGTGGACTTTGACTCACCCCGCCCAGGTCCCTTATCCTGCTGATGCCTGAAGTAATTCTGCCTTTAGTGACCCTTTGGCTTCTACAGATTCTTCCATTAACCTGACTGCTTCTCATAGTTTCCCTTGGAGATGATATTGTCTCCACTCCCTGCCTTCCACAGGCAATTTTTATAAATTGCTCTAATACAAAGGCTTCAGCCACTTGAGTTCCTGAGCATTCCTCTGGATGGAGACACTTCCCGAAATGTTCTTTCAGTCACTGTGCTACCATTCGGGGATGTGCCCCCGTGGGGTAGCTCCTGGCTCTAAACTGTTGGTAGTAGATGTCTTCTGAAATATCCCAATGGTCCAAGATGGTGGACTTCACTTGTTTGAAATCCTTCTTGGTGAACTTCACTGGTACAGGGGGAGGGACCCCTTCAGTTGAAGCATGAATCCCTGGATCCACATGTGGGCGTAGTGCTGATATTATCTGTGGTAACATTTCCTTTTGGAACTCTTACTGCTGGGTCACCAGTTCCCTCAGCAGCTGTTGTTGGGTGGCCTGAACCTGCTGCTGGGCAATCCACTGCTGCAGCAACTGCTATTAGAACTGCTGCTGTTGAGTAACTTGCTGCTGCTGCTGCATCTCTGCCGCCCACTGGGTCTCTTATAGCACTGTGCTGGTCCCACCATTGTATGGAACAGTCCAGCTCTATCACCTCTAAGGCTTTTTTGTTTGTTTGGTTGTCTTTTTTGTATCGGGTGTAGTTTGCACACATTGTCGACCATTTGGGTGGGAGGGTTCCCTGTCTGTTGTTTACCCTCCCCTCTCCTCCGGTTGGCAGCACATGGGGAAGCTCTCTGAGGCAGCTGCACACTGGCAGAGGGTCAGCTCCTCCTCTTCCCTTCTCCTCATGGCCGGTGAGCATCATAGGCTGGAGGGAGGCTGTGCCTCTCCAAATGGCCCTGCCCACACTCCACCCCCAGTCCCTCTCCTGCCTACTTCCAGTTCCCTTCCAGCTCTTCCATGGTGGAGAGGCTGAGGTTGGTGCTTGCAAGGCCCAGGGGTGGGACTACGTTGCACCACCCACCTGATGCTCCAGGGCTGGGAGTGCGTGGGATGGGGCAGGGTGGTGCTCTGGGCTCCAAAGGTGGGGGCAGAAGAGGAGGGGGAGGGGCATAAAGGGGCTAGCCTCTCCCAAAAGCTTGTTCACCCACTGCCAATGATTCACTTTGTAAGAGATGTGGATCCATCTGACAGCCCCAGGATATTCAGTTCTAAGGGCTTAGTCTTTCAGAGTCTTTTGCCCCTTTGCATGGTTTACCTTCTACCCCTCTTCCTGGGGTGTATTGCTTTGCTGTCAATCAGGGTAGCTTTGGGAATGGTGTGCCTTGTGGTGGTCTCATCCTCTGGTGGACTACTTCTATTACCAGCAGCCTCTAGGTATAGCAGCCTTCTTCCTGTTCACCACCCCTTCTTTTGGGAAGTTCCCCTTTTTAAGCTCTTCCTCCACCACGTTGAACAAACCTAGCAGGTGCATCTTGTTAGCGTGCAACAGGCCCAGAAGAGCTGTAAGTCCCCTTCACACCAGTGTGAGGCTATGTCCCTTCACAGCATGTTAAGCAAAATAAGCAATCATGGAGCAGGAGAAGTCGTCTCATGGATCAGTAATTGGTTAAAAGCTAGGAAACAAAGGTTAGGAATAAATGGTCAGTTTTCAAATGGAAAGAGGTAAATAGTGGGGTCCCCCAAGGATCTGGACAGGGACTTGTGCTGCTCAACAAATTCATAAATTATCTGGAAAAGGGGGTGAAGAGGGAGACAGCAAAGGTTGCAGACTGTACAAAACTACTCAAGACACTTAAGTTCAACAATGACAGCGAAGCGTTAGAGGGATCTCACTAAATGGTGTGACTGGGCAACAAAATAGCAGATGAAATTCAATGTTGTTAAGAGCAAAGTAATGCACATTGGAAAAAATAATCCCAACTATACACACATGTCAGGGTTGCCTCCCCACTCTGAACTCTAGGGTACAGACACGGGGACCCACATGAAAAACCTCCTAACGTTATTTCTGCCAGCTTAGGTTAAAAACTTCCCCAAGGCATAAGTCCCTTGGCCTTGGATGGTAAGCTGCCACTACCAAGTGATTTAAACAGACATTCAGGGAAGGCCACTTGGAGCCCTGTCTCCCCCAAAATATCCCCCCAAACCCTTACACTCCCTTTCCTGGGAAGGTTTGAGAATAATGTCCAAACCAACTGGTTACAAAGGGGGCACAGACCCAAACTCATGGGTCTTTAGGACACTGAAAATCAATCAGGTTCTTAAAAGAAGAATTTTATTTAAAGAAAAGGTAAAAGAATCACCTCTGTAAAATCAGGATGGAAGGTAACTTTTCAGGGTAACAGAAGATTCAAAAACGCAGAGGAACTCCTCTAGGTTTAGTTTCAAAGTTACAAAAAACAGGAATAAACCTCCCTCCAGCACAGGGAAAATTCCCAAGCTAAAACAAAAGATAACCTGACACGCTTTGCCTGGCTTTTACTTACTATTTTTGTAGTATTAGTGACTTGTTCAGGATTGTTTGGAGGAGATGGATTTATGACTGACTCCCCTCAGTCCCGAGAGAAAACCACGCACAAAGAGCACAACCAACCCCCCCGCCCCAGATTTGAAAGTATCTTCTTTCCTCATTGGTTCTTTTGGTCAGGTGCCAACCAGGTTATTTGAGCTTCTTAACCCCTTACAGGCAAGGAAGAATTCTAGGCTACCCTTAGCTGTATGGTTATGACAATACATACAAAACAATGGGCTCTAAATTAGCTGCTATCACTCAAGAAAGAGATCTTGGAATCATTGTGCATAGTTCTCTGAAAACATCTGCTCAATGTGCAGCGGCAGTGAAAAAAGTTAACAATATTAGGGACCATTTAGAAAAAGATAAATAATAAGATAGAAAATAACATAAGGTATATATAAATCCACAGTACACCTACACCTTGAATACAGAGTACAATTTTGGTCGCCCCATCTCAAAAAAGATACAGTAGAACCGGATAAAGAAAAGGGAAGGGCAACAAAGACAATTAGATTATGAAACAGAGATTTAAAAAACTGGGACTGTTCATCTTAGAAAAGAGGTAACTAAGGAGAGAGATGATAGAGCTCTATAAAACCATGAATTATTTAGAGAAAGTGAATAAGGAAGTGTTATTTACCTCTTCATGTAACACAAGAACTACAAGTCTCTGAATGATATTAATTGGCACCAAGTTTAAAACAAAAGGAAGTACTTTCTTCATGCAATGCACAGTAAACCCATATTGTCAGGTCATGGTATGAAGGCCAAAAGTGTAACTGGGTTCAAAAAAGAATGAGAAGTTCATGGAAGATAGGTCTCCATCAATGGCTATTAGCCAAGATAGTCAGGGATGCAATCCCATGCTCTGGATCTTCCTAAACCTTTGACTGTCACATGCTGGGACTGGATGACAGAGGGTGGATCACTCAATAATTGACCTGTTCTGTTCATTCCCTCTGAAACATCTGGCATTGTCGGAAGACAGATTACTGGGTTAGATGGGCCATTGGTCTTTCCCAGTATGGCCATCCTTGTGTTCTTATAAATGGTTTGACTCAGAAAAATAGACACAACTGTTAGAACTGTATAAGAGTTAAGGGGGAAAAAAAGCTCTTTTCTCTGGTTTTAACCCTTTTCCACTGGGTTTCTTTCTCTGCACAGATGTGAAGCAGCTGGACGATATCCAGTGTAAAAAAGGTGAGTTTGTGATAATAATTGGCCGGTTATCCCATTCAGGTAACAAAGTCCAGTGCATCTCTGCTCCAAGAAGAGAGGAAAGTGTGTGAATTTCACTTTTTGAGAAACAGAGATCATATAACTGATGCTGTGTCAGCAGCAACAGATTTCATGGGATTCCATTCCATATAAATTCTGCTAATGACAATGGGCCAAATCCTGCTTTCCTTGCTCACAGAAATAGTCCCACTGAAGTCCCTCATGAGAAAAAGGCCATCATCTTTAGCCCAATAACAGCTGATGTGATCTTTGCCACAGCAGTTAGTTACTAGAAGAGAGTCCATTTTATAAACTTCATATATACATTTTCAGTGTGATGCTGAGGAATTGGGAGTCCTGATGAAAATGCTGTGGGGAAAATCTATCTGTATTCAATCATCAGAAGGGACCATCATGATCATTTTACCTGATCTCCTGAACATCACAGGCCACAGAGCCTTGCCCACCCACTCCTGTAATGTACTTATAATCTTTGGCTGAGTTACTGAAGTCCTTAAATTTTGATTTAAAGACTTTAAGTTACAGAAAATCTACCATTGTGTCCACATTGGTGCTTAACTTAAATAACTCCTCTCCCTCTCTGGTAATTATCTCTCTGATGTATTTACAGACAGCAATCATATCTCCTATCAGCCTTCATTTGGTTAGGCTTAACAAGCCAAACTCTTTCAGTTTCCTCTGATTTCCATTCCTCTGATCATCCTAGTAGACCTTCTCTGCACCTGTTTCAGTTTGAATTAATCTTTATTAAACATGGGAGACCAGAACTGCACACAGTATTCCAGATGAGGGCACACCACTGCCTTGTATAATTGTACTAACATTTCCCTTTCTCTACCAGAAATACCTTGCCCGATGCATTCTAGAACTATAATAGCCTTTTTCATGGCCACATCACATTGGCACCTCATAGTCATCCTGTGATCAACCAGCATAGCCAGGTCTTTTCCCTACTTTGTTGCTTCCAATTGATATAGCCCCAGTTTATAGGAAAAAATGTTGTTAGTTCTTAAGTGCATGACTTTGCACTATTAAATTTCATCCCATTTCTATTACATTTGTTTTCAAGATCCTCCAGATCTTCTTGTATGATATTCTGGTCCTCCTCAAGATTGGCAATACCTTTCAACTTTGTGTCATCTGCAGATTTGATTAGCATACTCCCACTTTTTGTGCCATGGTCATTAAAACATTTTAAATAAGATTGGTCCGAAGACCAATAGGAACTTCACTCCCCTTAGGAACTTCGCTAGTAACCTCCTTCCAGCTTGACAGTTCACCTTTCAGTACGACCCATTGTAGTCTCCCCTTCAACCAGTTCCTTATCCACCTTTCAATTCTCATATTAATTCCCATGTTCTCCAATTTAACTAATTTCCCATTTGGAGCTGTATCACATGCCTTACTTGAAATCCAGGTAAATCAGATCTACTTCATTTCCTTTATCTAAATAATCAGTTATCTTTTCAAAGAAAGTGTGCCAGACCAACCTGATCTATCTACCTATGGTAAAATGATGTTGTATTTTATCCCAGATATAATTTACCTCTGTGTTCTTAACTACTATCTCATTCAAAATTTGTTCCAAAACTTTTGCATACAATTGAGGTCAAACTAACAGGCCTGAAGTTTACCAGATCATTGCCCCCTGCCCTCCATTTCTTAAAGATAGGTATTCTGTTAGCAATGCATCAGTCATAGGGTATGACACCTGAGTTTATGGATTCATTAAAAATTCTTGCTGTTGGACTTGCAATTTTATTAATATTCTTAGATGCAGATTATCTGGGCGCTCCAATTTGGTCCCATTAAACTGCTTGAGTTTGATTTCCACCTCAGATGTGGTAATTTCGACTTCCATACTCTCATTTCCATCAACCACCCTGCCAAATCCTAAGCTTCTCATTACCCTTATTAAAAACTGAGGCACAGTATTTGTTTAGGTGTTGGGCCACATCTAGCTAATCTTTAATCTCCACCCTATCCTCAGTGCTTAACAGTCCCACTTCTGTCCTTGTCTCCTTTTTATTTATAGGGTTATAGAACCTTTTACTCAAACATTTCTTGCCTTTCGTAAATAAGTAATCATGTATTTTCAATTAAGTTTCAATCCTGATTGAGGTTGCAGGAACAAACCATTCCGATGTGTAGAAAGAATAGTAAATATGGCAGGTGACCAGCTTGGCTTAACAGTGAAATCCTTGCTGATCTTAAATGCAAAAAAGAAGCTTACAAGAAGTGGAAAATTGGGCAAATGACTAGGGAGGAATATAAAAATATAGCTCAGGCATGCAGGAGTGAAATCAGGAAGGCTAAATCACACTTGGAGTTGCAGCTAGCAAGGGAAGTTAAATGTAACAAGAAGGGTTTCTTCAGGTATGTTAGCAACAAGAAGAAAGTCCAGGAAAGTGTGGGCCCATTAGTGAATGAGGGAGGCAATCTAGTGACAGAGGATGTGGAAAAAGCAAATGTACTCAATGCTTTTTTTGCCTCTGTCTTCACAAACAAAGTCAGCTCCCAGACTACTGCACTGGGCAGCACAACATGGGGAGGAGGTGACCAGCCATCTGTGAAGAAAGAAGTGGTTCAGGACTATTTAGAAAAGCTGGACGAGCACAAGTCCATGGGGCCGGATGTGCTGCATCCGAGGGTGCTAAAGGAGTTGGTGGAGGTGATTGCAGAGCCATTGGCCATTATCTTTGAAAACTCATGGCGATTGGAGGAGGTCCCGGATGCCTGGAAAAAGGCTAATGTAGTACCCATCTTTAAAAAAGGGAAGAAGGAGGATCCGGGGAACTACAGGCCAGTCAGCCTCACCTCAGTCCCTGGAAAAATCATGGAGCAGGTCCTCAAGGAATCAATTCTGAAGCACTTAAAGGAGAGAAGAGTGATCAGGAACAGTCAGCATGGATTCACCAAGGGCAAATCATGCCTGACTAACCTAATTGCCTTCTATGATGAGATAACTGGCTCTGTGGATGAGGGGAAAGCAGTGGATGTGTTATTCCTTGACTTTAGCAAAGCTTTTGATACGGTCTCCCACAGTATTCTTGCCAGCAAGTTGAAGAAGTATGGGCTGGATGAATGGACCATAAAGTGGATAGAAAGCTGGCTGGATCGTCAGGCTCAATGGGTAGTGATCAATGGCTCCCTGTCTAGTTGGCAGCCGGTATCAAGCGGAGTGCCCCAAGAGTCGGTCCTGGGGCCAGTTTTATTCAATGTCTTTATCAATGATCTGGAGGATGGCGTGGACTGCACCCTCAGCAAGTTTGCAGATGACACTAAACTGGGAGGAGTGGTAGATACGCCGGAAAGTAGGGATAGGATACACAGGGACCTAGATAAATTAGAGGATTGGGCCAAAAGAAATCTGATGAGGTTCAACAAGGACAAGTGCAGAGTCCTTCACTTAGGACGGAAGAATCCTATGCACTGTTACAGACTAGGGACCGAATGGCTAGGCAGCAGTTCTGCAGAAAAGGAGCTAGGGGTTACTGTGGATGAGAAGCTGGATATGAGTCAACAGTGTGCCCTTGTTGCCAAGAAGGCTAATGGCATTCTGGGCTGTATAAGTACGGGCTTTTCCAGCAGATGGAGGGATGTGATTGTTCCCCTCTATTCGACATTGGTAAGGCCTCATCTGGAGTACTTTGTCCAGTTTTGGGGCCCACACTACAAGAAGGATGTGGAAAAATTGGAAAGAGTCCAGAGGAGGGCAACAAAAATGATTAGGGGCCTGGAGCACATGACTTATGAGGAGAGGCTGAGAGAACTGGGATTGTTTAGTCTACAGAAGAGAAGACTGAGGGGAGATTTGATAGCTGCTTTCAACTACCTGAAAGGGCGTTCCAAAGAGGATGGATCTAGACTGTTCTTAGTGGTAGCAGATGACAGAACAAGGAGTAATGGTCTCAAGTTGCAGTTAGGAAAGTTTAAACTGGATATTAGGAAAAACTTTTTCACTAGGAGAGTGGTGAAGCATTGGAATGGGTTGCCTAGGGAGGTGGTGGAATCTGCTTCATTAGAGGTTTTTAAGGTCAGGCTTGACAAAGCCCTGGCTTGGATGATTTAGTTGGGGATTTGTCCTGCTTTGAGCAGGGGGTTGGACTGGATACCTCCTGAGGTCCCTTCCAACCCTGACATTCTATGATTCTATGATTCTAAGTTCTGCATCTCAAAAACATGGGAGACCAGAATTGCACACATCTAAATCATTAGAGTAAGATAATTTTGAATCCTTCCCATTTAGTGCAAACTAAAGTTTTAAATTCCTGTTCTCTGCAGGTGCAAAGAACTGCAAGGAGCTGTTAGCCAGAGGGAACATCCTGAGCGGCTGGTACACCATCTACCCGCATGACTGTAAACCCATGACTGTGCTGTGTGACATGGACACAGATGGTGGAGGATGGATTGTAAGTAAGAACTGAGTGTAATGAAGTTCACTGGACACTTATACAAATGGGTGCCTGTCTCAAAATGAGTTCTCTTAGGCCGAGTCTTCAATACACACAAGTTAAAATATACTGCCACCGCATGAATATTAAATACAAAGCAAATTCCTCTTTCACAGCTTTGTCTTAAATGAATCTGTCAGGGAGTTCCCGATTAAAACATTAATTATGTGTGTAAGTGAATGAGCTTTCCTCTGACATCTAGTGACCTGGGGAAAAGACTTCAGGAGCAGACTGTATTTGTATGGACATACCCACTCTGCCTAGGTTTTCAGCAGACAGACTGGCTTTGCAAAAGTGATCCATTTTGGCTGGTTTTGGGTTACAGTTCACTTCAGTATTGAACGTGGGGTCATGTAGTGTTGTTATCCTTATTGTACGAGCAAAGAGCAGCGGAACTGTGCTCTGCATGACGTGATTGAGAGTGTCACAATCAACTGAATCGCACTTGCTGAACAGGAGGTAGAGATGCTAAATCCCATTGAAGAGGAGAGGGGCTGGTGCCAGGTGTTCCTGTTCCTCGTGGTGTGGGCTCTGCCTAAAGAGCCCTGGACACCCTTTGATTCTCCCATTTTCAGTGTTTAAAGCCAGAGCTGACTGGACTCAACAGAAGCTCCTTGTTTCTGTTCAGTGATTACGAGAGCTGAAATCATTGATGAGCACGTGTAGGGGCCAAACTTTACAGCTGGTGTGGGAACAACATTGCAGTGAAAGACAGTGAAGAGGCAGCAGTACTGAGGTTCCCCGCTATCCAGGGAAATCCCTAAGAGGGGAACCTCAGAACACAGCATCTCCAATGGCAGCGATGAGCAGCAGCAGAGATGGCAGCAAGTGGCGAACAATGGCAGAGATAATAGTAACAGTCACCAGGAACTAGTTGCAGGACAGATGGAGGCATTGCTCAACGCACACCACCCTACACCTCCGAGGTGGTAGGCAGATGCATGGGAATGCACCTCTGAACTCAAGGTGTTTGCTGACCAATGACAACCAATTTAGACAACTGTGAGTGGGGTGCAGCAGAGGGAGTAGCATGTTAAATATGCATACATTTGTCAGACATTCATACCTCAAGATGGGAAGCTGAGGCAAAGGACACTTCCCAATGCACTATGGGATGGGTGTTTACTTACAATTACATGGTTTTGAATTGTGGTTGTGATGCTCTCCCAAATTAAAGCTTGAAAGTGGGGAAGTATTGCCTATTAGAGGTACCTAACGGTGGTGGTTAGTTTTCCGAGATTACTGAGTGAAAGTTTAAGCCTGTTCTGTTTTGTATGGTTATAAATGGAACCCCTAGATTCTGAACCTGGCCCTTATTGCTGCCAACTCCACCTGGCAGAAGGGTTACATGTGCAATGCAATGGAAGGTTTCAGCATAACATTTACACTTTCTAATTTTAGCACGCACATATATACGCCTCTTTTCCTATAAATCTTCAGAGAGAAGTCCCAAATCTGTTGTCATCTATCTATGGTATGTATCAACTGGATTCTTCAGAATTAGAATGAAAACTGCAGTGGCTCTGTAATAGAATTCAGCACCTTTGTGCGTATGCATTATTATAGAATCTTCAGTTACATAAATCAAATGCCATTTTTTCCTATGAGATCTGTGCCTCGCTCAGTGCCTAAATGGGGCTCTCAAGAGCTGAATTAAGGTTGTATGGACAAACTTCAGTTTGACATTTCCTAATTCTGTGCGCTTGACTTTGCAACCTTCCAACAAATCTGTTCTTCCTCCTCATCACAGCCTTCCCTTACTATGGAATTGAAATAAAATAAAATGCCATGGTGTAAGAGCATGGGGGTTACATCAGCAACACAGGATTTAACAGAATTGAATTTCTGTAATTGTGGGTAGATTTGGCTTTTGTCATCTTTAATTTACACTGGCCCAGATCTGAGCTTCTTATTCAAATTTTATTCAGCCAAATACCAGTACAATGGAAGTTTGATAGATAGATAGATAGATATTTTGCTTGGGAACTCCTAAGGCAAACCCCTGTTGAAGAGAACTGAGGAAGGACTGAGTTAAAATTGAATAAGGATCTCAAGATGTGGCCCATTGAAAGGACTCTAAATTTAACTCTCTCCTTTCTAGAAGAGCTCGTGACAAGGAAGTTAAAATGATGGGCTGTGTAATTCTGATTAACCATAATATACAGAAAATGAGCAACTTACCCTGGAGGAACCTGAGCTGCCAGTCACACAAAACTAAAATCAATGTAACCAGCCTCCTACCTTTTTCCCTGCAGGTTTTCCAGAGACGGGTGGATGGGTCGGTGGATTTTATTCGTAACTGGGATTTGTACAAGAGAGGTTTTGGCAACCAGCTGACAGAATTTTGGTTGGGAAATGACAATATTCACCTGCTGACATCACTTGGTAAAGCCCAGATCTGACTCCCTGTTCACTGTCTTCCACACTGGGCCAATAGTGTAAAACTGCTGCCAGAATCACCATTGCTTATGCCTTAGAACTTAGCTCTTCCAGGAAAAGCAAGTGAACTAGATAGCAATCTATTGCCACTGGCTCCAGTCAAGGTTGGTTCAACCTGAAGGTTGATAAGGTGCCTGAATAGCAAATATTCAACACCTGAGTTTCCCCCAAACTGTCTCTTTCCTAGCAGTGGCTAGCCCTGAGCATTCATGGATATATCTTCTCTAGAAGGTGAGACATCACAGTGCCAGTCAGTCAGTCACTGCCATATCAAAGCAGCACTCCCTGAGGCTATCATTGCTTTCCATGGACTCTGGTAGTGAAAATGGTGGAAACACTTGTCAGATCCTTGCTGGCCAGAAGAGGATCAACAGGTAGCAAAATATCCAGCTACACTGTGGGATTCCAAATCCATCAAGGCACTCAGCCTTTGCTACTCTGCTGAGCTCTGTTTCTGGTTCTGTTTCCTCTCCCTGTCCTTGCCCTTGTTCCCGCCGGTTCCTGCCAGCTCCCATTTCACCCTGAGATCCAAAATCCTGTTCTAATCACTGTGACAGAAAGTCCTATTGGAACCAATGGAGCTAGGACAGAAATACCTGTGTGTCTTGCTGGCTTGTCACTCGATCGGTGCCGGTGGAGGCCATAGAGGGATGGATGCTGTATATTCTGATCTCCTGCCTGGGTGAAGGGTGTTAACTGTGGGTTCTGTTTGCCAGTGGAAAGATGAGAGTGGGAGATGGAGACTGGGTTAGCTAAGGCAGTCCTAGAGTCACCCCAGGCTGGTGAGTCAAGCCCAGGTGGGTGAGGGTCATCACAATTAAACCCAGCATTGTGCAAAGTGATAGAATGCAGTGAATATTTCACTTTGCTCCTGTGTTCACCAGGAAATAACGAGCTGCGCATTGATCTCGGAGACTTTGAAAACAAGAAATATTTTGCCAAGTACAAGTCATTCAGCATTTTGGGAGAATCTGAGCAATACAAACTGATTCTAGGGGACCTGGTGGCAGGTGATGCAGGTAGGTGCTGTACTTGTTCACAGCAGAGGAAAAACATGCTCATCTAACGGAGAAGTAGGATGTCCTGCAGCAGAAACAAACCAAATATGACCCTTTTTAAGACTGGCCCAGGGCTGCAGCATCAACCTCATACAATAAAGGGGAAAAAACCACCTCAAGTTTTAATTTTAACATAGTCTCTGTAAAGGTCTGGCTTCAACTGTCCCTTTAAAGCTCCAGCTTCTCATCATGGAACTGGGAGGAGAGGGGGGAAAAGTGCATCCATCTGTCATCTGAGACCCTCCAGATCACTTCCTGTTCCTGTTTAAATACTTGCCCTGTGTGACCAAGTGGGAAAAACCTCATTCCAATCAGCAGGTGCAGGTCCCGAGGGGCAGAACAGGCCCATGGCCTGATCCAAAAGAAGTAATGAGGGTCCTTGAACCTGTCTTTCCCCTCCCCCAGCTGAGGAGGTGCTCAGGTATTCATGCTGATAAGGCCAGGGGACCAGAAGGTGCTCACGTATTCTCTGGTCTATCTGTCCTGTTTCTCTCAGTGCAGCAGGTCACCCTTTGGGTCAGAGCAGACGCACTGACTTGCTCCTTGGGTGGTGCAATTCCATGATCAGGGACTATGACAGAAAGTGTTTTCCCTCCACTGCTCCATCCTGAAGCTGAAGAGCTTGGAGTATGTCTTTGGCTCCACTTCCTCAGGCTGGGTTGTGGGGAAACCCAGCAAAGCTAGGTTGCTCCTCCTCACTTCACTTTCCTCCAGCCAGGCGATTAGGAACTGGTTGCCTCAGCTCACATCCCTCCTTTACTTTTCTTCTAGCCTTTCCCTCCTAGGCTTCCCACTCCAAACTTGGCAACTGCTATTAAATGCAGTTTCACCCCACCCCCCTCAAGTAGGCCCCGAGCATAATGGCAGCCTCTCTCCTGCACCACTAAGATGCAGCATGGGAGGGGATGAATCCCTCAGAATTAACTGGCCCAGCATTAAGGGAAAGGGAATGACAAGCTCAAGCTTAAACCCTGTCTGTGTGTTATTACAGGGGATTCATTAACCTACCAGAAGAACAGTAAGTTTTCAACCCCAGACCGTGACAATGATCTGGATCCGGGTTCCTGTGCAAAAACCTTCGACGGAGCCTGGTGGTTCAATAGCTGCCATCACTCCCACCTGAATGGGGTGTATTTACGAGGAGCCCATAATCGCCCTGGGCATGGTGTACTCTGGAACAAGGGCATTGGGAATGAATATTCCTACAAGTTTTCTGAAATGAAATTCAGGCCTCTTTCGTAGTGCGAGATAGCAGCTGTGCGTCCTCCCCTCCCAGATACATTTTGTGGTCAGCACTGGCTTCCTTCAGAGGCTTCTCCGGAAATAAACATGTTTTGTGCTTGGAGACTCTTGTCTGAGTGGGATTTCTTATTTGTTGTTGAAGAAGGGAAGCTGAGGGTGACACTGGAATTCGATGTTTCTCCTCACTGTAATACTCTGAGTTGCACCTGCCCATTGACAAAGCACTTTCTCACTAACTAAGGAGAGAGAAGCTTTATCTGTCTCTTCCCTCTCATGATACATTGAGCAGAAGGAGACGCTAGCTCCTCTCCTGGCTGGTTCCACTGATTTAGCAGAGGATCATTATTCGCGATTGCCATCAATGTACATGGCACTTTACAATACAGATCCCATTGGATACCCTGTCCTGAACAGATTACAATCTAAAGGTAAGATTTGTGACTGTCCTTTGTGAAGATGCACGGTGGGGACATAGAAAAGCCTGTCACAAGCACTATCCCTCTGCTCAGGGACCATTCACTCCGAATGCCCTTGGGAATGCACATTGCTCTAATGCAGGGAGTGGGCAAACGTTTTGGCTCGAGGGCCACATCAGGGTTGAAAACTTGTATGGAGGATCAGGTCAGGGAAGGCTGTGCCTCCCAAAACAGCCTGGCCCTGCCCCCTATCTGACCTCTCCCACTTCCCGCCTCCTGACTGTCCCCCTCAGAATCCCAGACCCTTCCAACCCTCCCTGCTCCTTGTCCCCTGATTTCCCCCTCCAGAGACCCCCTGCCCCTAACCATCCGCCCAGGACCCCACCCCCTATCTAAGCCCCTCTACTCCTTGTCTCCTGACTGCCCCCTCCAGAGACCCCCCACCCTAACTTCCCCCAGGACCCCATCCCCTTCCCACCCACCCTTGCTTCCTGTCCCCTGACTGCCCTGACCCCACCCCCTCCCACCCCCTGACAGACCCCTGGGACTCCCATGCCCTATCCAAACTCCCCTCCCCGTTTCCCATCCCCTGACCACTCCCCCCGAACCTCCGCCCCATCCAGCAGCCTCCTGATTGCCCCCCAGGACTCCCTGCCCCTTATCCGATGCCCCGGTCCCCTTACCACGCTGCTGGTGGCCTGGGTGGAGCCAGACACACTGCACTGTTCTCCTGGAGGAGCGCATAGCCCTGCCCCCCAGAGCACTGCCTGCACAGCGTGCTGAGGCTCTGGAAATGCGGGGAAGGTGGGGGAGGGGATGGCGGCAGCCTCCCTGCCGGGAGCTCGGTCAGGCCGGTCCCGCGGGCTGTAGTTTGCCCACCTCTGCTCTAATGGGTCAGAGAAAGGTGGGAAGGATGCAAGGCCACCGCGCAGCCTCAGCTCTGAACCAGCCGGGCAGAGCAGGCTGCAGCTGATGGTCTCAGGCAGAGGTTGTGCTCCGCCCCATTCCCAGGGCATAGCTGTGGGTAAATTATGTAATCGGGGCCCAATTTATCCATCTGCCAGTGCAAAGTTTGGCATAGGGAAGAGGGGCTGGCTTGTGTTCCCCTCCCCAATCTTGGAACTGCCAGGGGGCAATTCAGCCCCCAACTCTGGTCTGGGATGCCCTGAGGTGTATGATATGTAGATAGTGAATCTAAAGAACTCCACAGATTGGCATATAGGAATATATAGTAATGTTCATCAATGAGGAGGCTGAATAAAGTTGTTGGTATGCACTGCAAACAGCTTCCTCAGTCTAGCTTAGAACATCAACATTATACCTGGTTGGGAATTTTCAGTGGAATGTTTTTTCCATCAAAAATGCAGTTTTGTTGAAGCCAAACATTTTTTAGTAGAAAAGGCTTGGTTTGGGTGAATTTCCTGTTTTGCAAAAAAAGTGTAGAAACTGTCAATGTCCTGTTTGGATACGTTTGAACTAAAACACTGAGTTCCTGGACCCAGCTATACACTGGGCACGTGGCTCTTGGGCACTTGGGGAGGGCCAGCACTGTAGGGCGGGGGCTAATAATCATTCCTGTCTCCACACTTTTCCACAGGAGGTGATCATTAGGGAAGATATCCCCTGCTGAGGGTGAGCAGGGAATCAAGGGAGGGTCTTCTCCAAGCCTGCAGTTTCTGCCCTGGCACCTATGTGGCTCGCCTGTGTGCAGCAATGGTCCCCGCGCAACGGCAGAGTGGCACGGGAAAGTTACCGTTAATGGGGCAAGAAACAAAACAATTCTGCTGAGGAACCTGTGGGAGCAGTATCTCCACCAGAGTTTCCTGGAGATCTCTGAGGGAGATTTCCGTGAAGTGAGGGAGTATATCAACAGCCTGTTCTGCCGTTCAGACTAGGCCTGAGGTGAGAGACAAGCCTGATTTCTGCAACCCGCCTGCCCCCAACAACTTGCTTCAGCAATTCCCAAAATCAGATCCACTTACCAGGGGCCTTCTCTCCTGTTTGTGCTTCACCAAGATCAGACGGCTGTGACTAGTTAGGCTCCTCCAGGTTAGAAAAGTCTTGGCGTCTGACCTCCAAGTCAGCCTCTGCCTCTGGTTCCCCCTCCCCCTCTTCATTCAAGATTGCCTCCTCCTGGCTCTGTCTACTCTTGACTGGCAAGTGAGTCAACAAAGTATCCACAGGGGCCTTCGCAGTGGAGGTGGGGTCATTATCAAGTATCGCGTCCAGCTCTTTGTAGAACCGGCAGCTCATGGGCGCAGCACCGGAATGGCTCAAGCCTTGTGGTAGGCGTTCTGCAGCTTCTTCACTTTGACCCTGCACTGCAATGTGTCCCGGTCATGGCCCCTTTCTATCATGCATTTAGAAATCTGTCCATAGGTATCAAAATTCTTACGGCAGGCGCGCAGCTGGGACCGGACAGCCTCCTCTCCCCAAATGGAGATGAGGTCCAGCAGTGTGGCATTGCTCCAAGCAGGGGATTGCCTGGTGTGTGGAGCAGGCATGGTCACCTGGAAAAATGCCCTGAGACCACTGCACGCATCACCGAGCAAACAGGAAGGGGACTTTCAAAATTCCCAAGAAATTTAAGGGGTGGGCAGTAGAGTTCAAACCGATGACCAGAGAGGCGAGAACAGGCATTGTGGGACACCTTCCGGAGGCCAATCACAGTGCCGTAATCACCACAGTGTCTACACTGGCACCACAGTGCTGTAGCCCCAGTGCAGGAAGCTCTATGCCTCTCATCGGGGTGGGTTTTTTTACAGCGCTGCACCTGAGCAGTTTCTGCGCACTAAGTGGCATGGCAAAGTGTACACCTCAGGAGTTACAGCGCTCAAAACTTGCCAGTGTAGATGGGGCCTTAGTGTGTTTGCCCTGAGCCATGAGGCTTTCTACTCCTTTCATATTTTTATCTTGACCATGGTAACTTTCTCTCCTCATTATCCATGTAAATGTCTAATCTTGATTGAATCCCGCTAAACTTTTGTCCTCAATATCTTCTGGCGGTGAGTTTCATGGGTTCATTATGTAGCGTAGAAAACTGTTGTTCCTTTTTGATGAGTTTTAAATGTGTTTGCTTTTCTATTTCCCCATTCTCTCATTATGAAAGAGTAATCAGCAGCATCTAGTTTATAGTATTTTGTCTGTACCATTCATTATTTTGTATACTTTGTGTGTATTACCCCTGTGTCACGGGGCAGCACAGGCTTCCTTCCCCTTGTCCCTGTGCCCCGTGGTTAGGCTGGTCAAAGAAAGGTCTCAGACACTCTCCTCCGGTGCTTCACCCGTGCTCTTTTATTTACAGTACTTACAAAAGTCCCAACTTCCCCAACATTAGGCCCCTCACAGATTTCTCCCCGGGTCCTCTGGTCCCTGGAGGCTTGTCTCAATCGGCAGAGACAGGGCTAGGTACCCCCTGTCCTCCTGCCTGGCTAGCCCCGCTTCTCTAAGTTCTTCCCTGGGTGTGTATTCTTGCCCAGTCATCAGCCCCAGTGGCTCCACCTGGCTCACTAGGTTGCACTGAGCCTGCCCTAATTAGGGCCTTCATCTGGGCTCCCTGCTTAGGGCTTTAGCCCTTCAACCCAGCCATGCTGCAGGGAAGCAGGCAGCAGAGGTTTTCAAAAACCTCTGCCCTGCGACACTCTGCTTCTCTTTTCTAAACTAATAACCTCTAATTTTTAAAAAATCTCTCTGCAGTGCCTTTAATCAGTGTGCCTTTAATCACGTCTACCTCTCTGATTCTTTAATCAGTGTGGTTCCCCATCTCTGATCCCTGCTGTTATCTTATTAGAGAGAGCAGCTGGGTTTTTCAAATAAACCTAAGGGCACTAAACACCCAACTCTCCCATGAAATTAAATGGAAATTGGGTTCCTAACTCCCTTAAGTCCCTGTGAAATTCACATCCAGAGTGACTAGATTAGAACATAGTAACCAAGATGGGGACAGTACTTTTTTTAATGGCATTCAAGTATAGTCATTGTTTGCTATCCTTTTTCTTTATAGGACAGAGATTTTCACTGAGCGTGCCCAGAGTGATCCCAGGTCTCTTTTCTTAACTTAAATTTTGTTGTTGTTGTTACATTAGTTCAAATTATTCCTTCCAGTGTTCGTTATCCTGCACTTGCTTACATTGAATCTAACTGGCATCATCCTGCCCATTTGTCTGCTTTTGATAGTTCTGTTTGAAGTTCCTCCACATACTCTCATCCTGACTAATCTAAATAATTATATCTCAGATTTTAGCTCTCAGTTGTTCTCTCCTTCTCCATATCATTAGTAATGCGAGAGCTGGTCAAAAACTGGAATTTCCATCCCACAGGAAATTCTGCTATCTCAAAATTTCTTTTTGTCCCAAAAGGAAATCCCATGGTCCCCTGGAAAATGTCAATGTTTTGGAAAAGGTATTTTCTGTCAAAAAAAGATTGACCGAGAACTACCACCTCTATTTAATCCATTAAACACCGGTCCTAAATAGGGAGACACTGTTACCTTCTCTGCGTATTTCTTTCTGCTTCTCCATATCCCTGGTGTCCTTCTGTTTGTGCTGTCCTCTGTCCTCTGTCTCTTTCTCTCACACACAAAACTCCTTTACCCAAAGACAAGGCCCAGCACAGCTCTCTGCCTACAGAGCTCAAATTCTTGACTGCCACCGTGATTTAGAACAGTGGTTCTGAACCCGTTTGTAAACCTTGATGGCCTCTTGCGACTCAGTAAATAGCTAAACTGTTGACATGCCACAGCTCCTGTGCCACAGGGCTGGCTGGGCATGGCTCCCCGCTCCAGGTGTTTTGACCTGGTACATGGGGTTGCAGTGCCATACAAGCAAATTTGGCCTGGCCAGCCCCTCCATTATCATAACATGGGGGTAACTGAACCAAACTTGTGTGGTGTTGTGTTCCTCCATTAAAATGAGATAGGAGCTACCGCTGCAGGATGAGTGTGGGGCACACTTTGCAACTCTCCCCTCCCGAGGGAGCATCCAACCACCCTGCCTCCCTTCCCCAGGCCTCCTGCATCACCTCTTGACACATTTTGGTGATCCAAGTAGGGGCTGCACCCAGTGCATTGAGAAACCCTGTTTAAACTGCTGTTGTTTCTTATGTTTAACCTAAATGAAGGGCAGCTGCTGCACTCATCAGCTGAAGGGTCTTTAAGCCAAGCTATAACAGTATGAATCGTTATATCCTGTTTTCAGTTCCATGCTGAGGAATTCACTGCCAAGAAGATCAGCTATGTTTTAGTCTTTTTAAATGGGAATCAGGGCTTATGTAGTAGGCCTGATGACAATGGTGTGGACATAAATGGTGAGACGAGGTAACATTTTTATTTTATGGTGCAAATCTCAGTTATAATGTCAGGGGATAAGATTCCCTGGGCTCAGGGAAAGCTGTTCTGTTACAGTATATTTATATTTTGAAATTCCTGCTCTGACCAGGACTGAGGAACTGCAAAGAGCTGTTAGCCAAAGGGAATATTCTGAGCGGCTGGTACACCATCTACCCCAAAGGCTGTTCTGCCATGCACGTGCTGTGTGACATGGACACGGATGGTGGAGGCTGGATTGTAAGTAAGAATTGAGCATCGTGATGCTCGTCAGACAGCTTCATGTCTCAAAATGGGAGTCAACCCTTTCCAAGAGTGTTTATTTTAGATAGGCAAATAAAGGCAAGTGTATCCATAGAACATAATATCAGGGTGAAAGTAAAATGCAATCCAACTACTATCTGATGGCTTTAAATTATTAAATGAAAGCAAGACAGAATGCACTATTGCAGAGGTTAGCAACATTCATGTGTCTCATTGTTCACTCTGTCCCCTTGCAAGTCCCTATGTTTGTGGGTATCTGGTAGGCCAACCTGAGGCTCTGTTTTTGCAGCACTGCCCTCTCAGGGTTCAGCTTGCAGAACCTGTTGTTCACTGGCAAAACTAAATGCAAGCAAATGATCCATTTAGTTGATGTTGATTTTAATTTTGCTGAAAGCCTTTCAGTTAAGTTTTCTTTTTCTAGAACAGCTAATGTAGGATGTTAAAATGCGTGGGTAAATTCTCAGTGCTGGGCACGAGGCATTTAGCTGCTTCATTCCTATTAACAGCGTACATCACTCAGAAATTCTCCAGAGATGCTATGAGAACTAAAACTTCAGGTTAACGTTATCAGTTTCCCATCTGAGGTTTTTTTATTTCCTCTCAGGTCTTTCAGAGACGGGCAGATGGTTCCGTTGATTTTTTCCGTGACTGGAATTCGTACAAGAGAGGTTTTGGAAACCAACTGACAGAATTCTGGCTGGGGAATGACAATATTCACCTATTAACATCTCTTGGTATAGACATTATGGATAAATTTTCCCCCCTACAATTCTGTAACCAAAAAGAAAGTTTAGCACAGGTTGGAGCACACCAATGGCACTGAAACTGCTACCTGAATCCAAACTGGTTGTTCCCTATAGAACAGTCTTACCGGGAAAAGTTATCAAAACTAGTAATACTTTCTAGCTGTGTAAGCTTGGTTACATTTAGAGATGGTAGAGCTGACTGAATAGTGAACATCTAGTATCTGATCGTATGTTAAATTTAATCCTGATCCCTCCTTGGGTGACTCAGACCTGCACAATGTTGTGTCATGTCATTTACATGTCATTTAATTGATGAAGTCCCATTGAAATCAGTTGCCAAAATGTCATTGACTTCAGTGGGGCCAGGATTTTACCCAACTCCTCCAGAAGATGAGACATCCAAAATGACACATCCAAATCCTGGCCAATTAATTGTTTCAGCAATGTAGCATAATTTCCAAAGGTAGTGGTCTGGCTCTTGCCAGAGGCTGTGGTCCTGGGAATGAGTGGTGCAAGAACGGTTAGGTTGTCATTGCCCAGAAGGTTAGCAAGCAGCAAAATAACCAGTCCTCCTGTATGACTGCAGAGACAGTTATCTACCCAGCATTTGCAGAACAAGTCCGCTTCAAATCTAGCTCAGTTCTCTCTCTGTCTTTCTTCATGTTCCTAATAGTTCCTCCTTGTCTGCCATTTGACTCTGAGATCCAGAATTGCGAACTAATTCCAGGGACAGGGATACTCAGCTAACCAGTGGGAGCAAGATAGGTGCTGAGGTTGCCTTTTGATGGTTTATTAATGAACTGGGCAGACCGCGGAGTGGTGAATGCTCCCGATTTTGATCTATTAGCAGGAACAGGTGTAGGTGCGCTTTGCTGACGGGGAGGTGAGATTGGAGGTTGTATTTGGGTTAGCAGTGGTTCATAAGTTGATGGTTTGGCCTGTGGAGATGACGCTCACCCAAAATTATGCAAGATGCTAATGGAATGTATTGAATATTTGCTAATCGTCATGTCTTTAACAGGAGCTAACGAACTGCGCATTGACCTCCGAGATTTTGAAAATAACCGTGTGTTTGCCAAGTACAAGTCATTCAAAATTTTAGATGAGACTGAGAAATACAAGCTAGTCCTAGGAGACTTTATTAACAGCACTGCAGGTATGTGGTTGCCCTGTTCTGAAGTGATCATACCAGAGAGAGCACATGCAAATGGAGCAAAAATGTACAAGATCTTATGGCTAAATGTGAAATTCCACCATCAGCAAAATCTGAGTTTAGCCCCTTAGAAAATCCCAGGCTCATGTTTAATTACAGCATCTGAAAACTCCACCCCTGACGTAAGCTGGGAAGATGCCACCTCAACCATCATTTCGTTAAAGAATAGGCTTCCCGTGAATCTTCCATGCATATGAAGTCAGATTTGGGATTGTTATGATTACTCCTGTGATGGTTCAGTGTCCTAGGAGTGGTATAAAAAGTTTCCTCCAACAGGTTTGAGCGAAAATAGTCTGAAATGATGATTCTGCAAGTGGGAGAGAAATAGGTATGGAAACCATAAAAGGGGCTTCTTCATTAAGAAAAGAGGTAGCATTCATTTTAGTGTTAAAATAGAGGCAGTCTAAGACCCTCTGCCAGCATAGGGGTTGAATTAATTGCTGTCCTAATTTAGAGAAGCCTTTTTTCCACTCTCCTATTTGTGAGAGAGTAATCATACACTACTCCTGCCACCTCACACCATCAGCTAGATAGCAGGTCATAGTCACCTTGCTGGACTCCATGCCACCTCATTAGTTAGGTCGGGTTGTTGCTGGCAGCCAGCATTGGTAGAAGCCTTCTGTAAAGAAGGGGATGAGAAATGAAATGAGGTGTTTGGGTATCTGTGTGAGTGGCCAAAAACATTCTGCATACCAAGGCGTTTGGACTTGCACTTTAGGAGATGATTCTGGTGAGGAGCACCGATATTTTCCTGTGTATGTGCAAGTCACGTAAGTGAAGGGAAGTCAGAGCGGTAACCTGAGCCACTGAAAAGTCTTTTGGGGTTAGTTTTCAGGGTTTAGAGATGTGTAAGCATGACCCCCATGTAAACAAGACCAGTTATATTAATGGAAATAATAACTGAAGACATGCATAAAAGCTGTAAACCAACATGTTATGATCGTGACAAATTGACATGGTTCCTGTAAAGGAAAACCATGTCTTCCCTATCAGAAGTGTTTACTCCTCATAACACAAGAACTAGGGATCACCAAATTAAATTAATACGCAGCAGGTTTAAAACAAAGAAAAGGAAGTATTTCTTCACACAACATAGTCAGTCTGTGGAACTCCTTGCCAGAGGATGTTGTGAAGGCCTAGACCATAACAGGGTTCAAAAAAGAACTAGATAAGTTCATGAAGGATAGGTCCATCAATGGCTATTATCCAGGATGGGCAGGGATGGCATCCCTAGCCTCTGTTTGCCAGAAGCAGGGAATGAGCAACCAGGGATGGATCACTTGAAGATTACCTATTGGTTCATTCCCTCTGGGGCACCTGGCCCTGGTCACTGTCAGAAGACAGGATACTGGGCTAGATGGACCCTTGATCTGACCACTAGGGCCATTCTTATGTTCTTAGAATTTTTTGAGCATGTCAACTAATCAGTGAATAAAAATGTTGATGTGCTCAATGAAATTCATTATGCAGCAAAGCTTAAAAAGCAAGCCAAGTGTTAGGATGCATAAGGAATGAGAGAGCAAATACTGAAGGAATTATTTACAATGCAATTTTGTATGCCTCCTTGTGGAATACTGTGTCCAGTTCTGATCTGGATATCTCAGAAATCCAACCTAAACCCAAATCACACTGAAATTTAAGGGAAGTTGTGTGTCTGGCTCCCCCTTTAACACTCAGCCTAGAAGCCTAGAGACACTTCAATTGAAAGAGAGAATGGAAAGATTGGAACTGTATAGTCTGAAGAGGAGGCAAATCAGGATGAATCTGCTCCTCCCAGTTACCCTTCTCTTAACACAAGCCTAGGGCAACCTCCAATTAAAGTGAACAGCAGTAAATTCAAAAATTGTAAAGGAAATATTTTTATGTGCAAAGCTTAATTAACCCATGGAACTGATTGCCACAGTATATCAAGACCAGCTGTTCAGTAGGATTCCGGAAAGGAAGGGACATTTATATGGATAATTAGCATACTCCCAGCTTTATTAGGCAAGACATTATAAGGCATGTAAAACCTCACCTTTCAGGGCAGACATCAGTCTCCTAACCAGCATTGTTAGGAAGAAACATCCTCTGTGAGCAAGTTACTGGACACGGTTGGAGACAGGGAAGAGGATTTGATGGGGCCCTGTTTTAAACTGATACAATTCCCGTATGTGTAGGGAATTGCTGAACGGGTGGTACTCTGAGCCCTCCTTTAAAAACAGCCCTTCTCTCTCCTCAGAGAAATGTCATGTTTCTGCAGCACCCGGCTTGTACTGCAGGGGTTTTGTTTTACTCCGATTTGGGAAATGAACGAGCTTACTCTAGAACCAGTAACTAAGGAACAGCTGGGGTAAAAAGATCATTTTTGTTTTTATCACAGGTGATTCGTTATCAGTTCACAGGAACCTGTTCTTTACAACAAAAAACCGTGATAATGATCTAGCTTCCACAAATTGTGCTACATATTACAAGGGAGGCTGGTGGTACAGTAAGTGTCATGCCTCAAACCTGAATGGGATGTATTGGCTGGGAGCCCATAATAGCACCGGAGACGGTATAAACTGGCACGCCAGCAGAGGCAACAAATATTCCTTCAAACTCTCAGAAATGAAATTTAGGCCCGTTCCACAATGGTGAGCTGGCGGCCCATGTTCCTCCTGCTTCCCCGGGTATCCTTTTGCAGTGAGCACATGTGACAAAAACTGCAGAGAGGAACCAGCCAAAGCCTCCGGCCACTAGGAGCAGCTGCAGGAGCTGCCAAAGCAGAGACCTTCAGCCTTTCACAGAACTTCCTCCTGTTTCTCTACCCTCTGCTGATTTGCCTTTTGGCCACAACACTTTCCTCAGTCTCTTAGCTTCACCATCCCACTTATTCCTTTTACCCTTTTCCCTAACCCTGCCCCCTCACCCTCCTTTCCTTCAATGTCCCCTCTCCTTCCCCCTTTCTTTCCATTTAGCTGATCATCTCCTAACTAAACACTCCCTCTCCCCGCAACAACAACCAAAAAATCTTGGCATTAAAATGACATTCGCTGCCATTGTATTGTTCACTCGACTTGTGTGTTTTAGACCTACCCCCACCCTGCGTCTGGCCTGTCAATGTAGATTGTGATTCTGCTGGGCAGGGACTGTCTGAGCTCTTCAGGGCTGTCCACTCTTGTACAGGGAGATTTTGGTAAACCAGTGAAATGCCCGAAACCACAATGGCTTATTGCTAAAAGCAGCCAAGTCAGCAGGCCATAAACTGGCCATGCAGCAGCCTCAGCTTAACCCAGGCAGGAGGGGAGGGGGGTTTTGGGTGCCACAGAAAGGACTGCCTGACCCGGTGTCCTTCCTGATGAGAATTGTGTTGAAGTTGCTGATACAGGTATTTTAGAAGAGCAGGTTGTGCTCTCAGGAATGTGTCTGACAGGCCCCCAAAGCTGCAAACTCTTGGTATAAAACACACCTGGTTAATCAATAATCAGAAGGAAATCTCTTGCTTGGCTGTTGAAACTGCTTGCTTAACAAGTTTTCCTTAAGTGACATGTCATTGTATTACTAATGTATAAATAAGGGGGAAATGTTTGAGGTAGTGGGACTCTCCCTCTGGATGTTCCCCAGTATCTGCTGCTCTGCCACGCAAAAGCCACACTCAGTTTCAGTAATTATTGAGGGTTGGGGGTGTTTTACTAACCTGGTGCGGACGTGTGTAAGTGCTTGAGACTAAGTAAAGTGTAGCTTTAAGTGAAAGCACCCTTGTGTTGTCCTGTTTGTGCCAGCCATCTATCGGTTGGATGGCCGTGTCTCCCCTGATTTATTTCCTGACACCCCCTCGCACAGAATAAAAGTTACCAAAAGCTTTGGATTGAAAGAACCCCGGGTAACATTCTGACGCCCCATTTTTGGTTGGTCCTTAGGTGCTGCCATAATAAAGATGGTTAATAATATAGGTCTGCACAAGCTTCTACATTGCCAGTGCTTACACTGGCATTGCGAAAACACTTTGTGGATTGGGAAAGGGGGAACTTTGGAAGAGGAGTGGGAGAGACGAAAACCAAGTAAAGACAATGAGCGATAGTAGGAAAAATGGCGTGGGAGTGGTTTTGCAACTACTATGAAGAAAGGGGGTTTTACAGCCTGGCCCAATAACCCTTTATAGGGTCACTGGTCTGTTGGAAGTGGGCACAAATGCTGGGCCCCACATGCTTCCAGGTTGACTGGGTCTGGACAGAGTCTAGCCACTTTATCTAGCTCTGGGGTGCTAAGGCACATTCCCAGTCTCCGCCCTTGTGTCTGATGCCTCTAGTAGTAGATTTCCCCTGCCACACACACAAAGATTAGTGGAGGAGATAAGGAGGATGGCACAGGAAGTCCCACCCACCTCACTGCCACGCCACCACAAGTCCTGCCTTAACCAGAGATGACAACTCCCTTTTGGGGAGAGTCCAACCCCCCAACTTATGGCCCCTGACCCTCATCAAGAAGGCTTGCTTTACCTAGTAAGAGAAGCCAACAGGATTTATTCAATTCTTAAACCAAACTCTGAAAAGTTACAATCTCTCTGCTGACAACTCATGAATCTACTTCTGACTAGCCCCCTGTCCAAGCTAAAATCTTTACCTGTCTCCCTGACAGCTCCATATGGAAGTCTAGCTGTCAGCTCAAACTCAATGTGACTAAAAGAGAACTCTTAATCCTGCCCTCTCATGACCTCCCCAGAACCTCCTTTCTTAATCAATGGATAATGTTACTATCTGGCCTGTCTCTCAGGTCCATAACCTGAGCATCACCTTCAACTTGGACATCTCTGGATATCCTCACTTCTAGGCTATATCTAAATCTTCCAGATTCTTTCTGCATAATGTTGCTGTGATGTGACTTTTCCTGTCTATCCATGCAGCTAAACTCATGTGCTCCTTCAAAAACCTCCTTAAAGTGCTCCTTTTCTGTTATGCCTACAAAGAACTTGACAATGGTTAGGCTGCTGGTATGGTGAGGTGACTTCCTAGCCTGATGACTAATACTGTCTCATTGTTTTCTTGTATTCCCTCATCAGTCTAGTTGTCTCCACTTCTTGCCCTTTGTCTTATACTTGGGTTATATGCTCTTTGGGGCAGGGGATATCTTTTTGTTCTGTTTTTGTACGGCATTGAACACAAGGGGTTTTGGTCCAGGATGAAGTCTCCTGGACAATGAATAATGCAATTAATTAATAATAATAAATAATTCTGAAAAGAACACTAAAGGTGGGGTTTTCAAAAGCGCCTGAGAAAGTCAGAAGCAGAAGTCCAATTCTGAAATCTCCTGGAGCCAGAGTCTTGCTAAGATCAGTTCTTTAGCCTGGACAAGGCTCAACAGGCTGTCTTGTTAGTCTGTGCCTCTTATCCCAAACACACAATGATCTCTCAAGGTTTCTACCAGGACAATACAAAATGAGCAAGATGTGAAAGGCCTTTTATCCAACTGCCTAGAAGTTCAGAGACATTTTCTTCTTCCATTTTCTTCATGTGAAGCCTACAACTTTCAGTTCAAAAATTTTGGTTTAGGTTCACAATGTTTTTTCAACCAACTCTTTACAATCCTACCCTCCACCTCACATGGTTTCTCTGGAAAGCAGCTGGCAAGCCCTGCCAATATCATTGCCACCAGGGTCAGCAAAAAGGACCTTTGTTTTCTCACTGTTTTTAATGAAAGCACCAGTCAAACCTCTAAACTTGGATTTCAAATTATTCCTCTTTTTCATGGCACCTGGAAGCCTTCACTGCATCTCTAAATGGCCATTTGACCTTCTCTGTGATACCTTTTTCCTCTTTTATCTAAAACCAGGAGACCTCTTCGCTGTTGCTTTACTTTACCCTCACTCCTTGCTCTTTTTTACAATCCCATCCTTGTGTACAACAGGTGTTTTCCCCCCCAAAAAAAGCAAAACATGAACTCAGACTTGAGCAGAGGTTCTCAAATTGGGGTCTGCAGACAACTTGCTGTCAATCTCCAGAGAGCTGGCTAGTTGCATAGTAGTACGTCTCTTTCCTATCTCCACCAGTTAAATTGCATCGAGAGAAAATATAATACTTTCCTAATACCACTTTTCCACCTGTGCAAGTGCTGTAGTTGCCACAGGGCTGTTACATGACCACGGATAGCTGTGAGATGTTAGCACCTTTGTCTTGGGAAGGCCAATGGGCCAATCTCTGTTCTAAAAAGTGTTTCTTACTATGAAAAACATGGAGAAGTCCAGCTTGAGGTGACTATTTTAGACTAAGGAAAACAACAAACATGAAATCTCCCCGAGAGGAAGCAGAGTCTCCTTCATTCATTTTGAGATTCCCCCAAGCCTCTTTCCCAGCAGACAGCAGCACACTTCTCACAGCTCAAAGGTTCAGTACACACAAAACAGAATCCTAGCTGCACTGAATCACAGCATCCTGGTTCAGGCTTCCACTTATTGGGGAATAAAATTGCATCTGCGCTAAAAGGAGGTGTGGACCTATGACTGTGAAGCACAGCAATGTAGAAGATGGAGCAGAAGAGCTGCCTCTTCCAATGAAGCTCCCATACATCCAGGCAGGAAAGACTTTTCCCTTTCTAGCACCTTGGCTGAGCTTGTAAACTGCTGGAACAGGCCGAGGTTGATACTCACTCTACTCACCCAAAGTGGAATCAGAAGGGAATACAGAGGCCCAATTTTTTCCCATTGAAGTCAGTTACAAATGCCCCATGGGTGAAGGATTAAACCCATATCAGCTAAAATCAGTGATCATTTCCCTCACGAGACTCACCTCGCCCTGATTGCTGCCTTTGTTCTGCTCATTTGCTATATTAATAGATTGTCAAATTTAGATAATAAAATATCCCTACTCATCCCACTGGAGGAAGAGAGAAATACATTGGGTCAGCAAATGCCGCTACGCCAGAAATGTGAGCTTGCTCATTTTTCTCTGCAGCTGCTTCACTCTTCTCTTCATGATATTCGCACTTCCCTAAACACGGCTTTCACTTCCCTTGACGTGATTCACACTCTCCTTTAAGCCAATGGCAGGTGTGCATGTTCATATCCATGGACAATATTTGAGGTATCAAATTGGGGTATCAAAGTAAGTCTCTTAAATATGAGATTCATGCGCTTTAGTGAGATTTGGGCATCTATGGCCAGATTTTCAAATGATTTCAGCTTAGAGTGTGTAGCAAGATGCCCAGTGAGAATTTCAAAATCTATGGGTGTTAGATACCTTGGCACTTTTAAAAATCCCACTACACATCTATCTGCATTTTAGGATGCCAAAATAACTTTGAAATTCTGACCCCTAGATCCTAATTTAAGTCCCTACCTAGGGACTTCAGGTGCCAAGCCTTAGGCACCGAGACTTGAAATTTAGACTCTGGACCACTAGTAATTATGTTTTGGAAGGTTCTCAGCTCAAAATTTCACCATTTTTATTTCAGCCAAGTTTGGAGAGAAAAAGCTAATTTTTTCTGAAATTTCATGAAATGGGATTGTAGATTTTCCCCCTCTCTTGTGGGTGAATCAGTGAAATGTTGGTCTGTGTCCTTGCTGAGGAATTTTAATTACAGTTTACATTGAAGTTCACCTATAATTAAGAATATGTGATGTGAAAAAAAGACAGGTAAAATATCCAAAATAGCCTGTTCCCCCTTTCCCAGGCTTTGTTCTGTCAATGACTTGCTCTCTTCCACAGGAAGAAAGGACTGTTCTTTTATGACTATGCTTCTACCAACGTTGGAGAGAGTATTTATAATGCAGTAGTTGGGCTCATCTCTTTGAAATATCCTGCTGCATTAGATTAAAAAATAGTACATAGAATGGGCTCAGGATTCAAAATTTTGACCTAGGTTTCAAACCCTCACAAAGTTAGGTGCTGTTTGGACCTGGGGTTTTGTCTGGAACCATCATCATCATCTTGGCCAATCACAAAGGGATGTGGCCTCTTTGCACATGGAGCACTACCTGGATCTTATTTCTGTCCTTAAGGTTGTCTGGCTCGATATTTAGATTATGTCCATCACTGGCAATCTTATCTCGCCACCAAAACTTTTGGCACCCACCATGTGGAGGCATTCTTTGGTACACGCTTTGGGATTTGCTGGTCTTCCAGTCTAATAATATGTCCATATCAGAAAAGCTGCTAAATCTGAACCAGTGCTGATGGAGCCAGTTGCTGGATTCAGTTTGAATAGTCTCATTTTGGATTTTGTCCTGCCACTTGATGTGGAGCCGCTGATGAAGATGATGAGGTTCAAAAACATCAATCCGGTATTCGTCAGCCTTCCTCGGTGCCCACCTCTTAGTTCCATGTCGTGGAGTCAGTATGGAGTTTCATGGCACGTTTGATGTCGCAACATTCCCTCAGATACTGCTGAAGGATCTGCACCATGACAGCAGTTACCACTGTAGAAGTGTCCACATTTTTTGAGCATCCTCCTGCACTATCTAGGATACATCCCAAATATTTAATAGTTGCACCTGCTCTGTGTCCCATCCAGAGAGGTTAATACTGATCTGGTTGTAATCTGGAGATGGGGGCTGCCTAATGGTGATGGTCAGGATTAATTAATTAATTCACCTGGATCGATGACCAGATTTACGCGTGCTACTTCTTGCCCGAACCAGATAGGGCCTTCAGCTGCAACAATTCATAAAACTGGGCCAAAAAGGCAATGTCAACTCACTTTCAAAGCAGAATGTTCAGCTCAATGCCACCAACAGCTGCTCCTCAAGCTTATCCATCAACCAATCAGTGCCGATACTGAACTTTGATGGTGACAAAACACTGCCGTACCAAACTCCGTGGAGATACATTCCTGGTTTCCTACCTGCCATTGACTCAAATACAACATTCCATTCCATTATAGAGCTCTTCTATCAATGACTTGACCACATTCCAAAGTCAAACTCATTCAGCTCTAGCTTTTCCTCTCCACTAATGTGCCTTTGGAAACTCAACTTGTAGCTTCAGTTTGGCCTTGTTTAGACTCTTAATTAAAACCATGCTTTGCATTTGGTATTTAGTTTAGGTGTCCATGGCTAACAACCTGTTACTACAGGGATCACCAAATTCAAACAGTTTCTGTGACGCATGGTTAGGAAAGGGTTAAACATCCTGCAAAATAAATAACCCTCAAAAGACATGGAGGGAGATAATGTTTGTGTTTTTGTGTATTTATTTATGTATGAGTAGGGTCCACGATGTAATCAGCTGTCCCTGTCTATGCTGTATTCTGATATTTCAATGAGTTGTAAACACAGGATATCTCAATATCATCTCTCTTTGAAATGTACTGTGAATGGTGGAGGAGAAAGTGAATGGCCTTATGTTAACTCGTATAGCTAAGTACATAAGAGGCTGTAGTGGGTCAGACCACAGGTCCAACCAGCCCAGTATCCTGTCTACCGACAGTGGCCAATACCAGGTGCCCCGGAGTGAGTGAACCTAACAGGTAATGATCAAGTGATCTCTCTCCTGCCATCCATCACCCCCCTCTGACAAACAGAGGCTAGAGACACCCTTCCTTACCCAGCCTGGCTAATAGCCATTAGTGGACTTAACCACCATGAATTTATCCAGTTCTCTTTTAAACCTTGTTATAGTCCTAGCCTTTACAGCCTCCTCAGGCAAGGAGTTCCACAGGTTGACTGTGCGCTGTGTGAAGAAGAACTTCCTTTTATTTGTTTTAAACCTGCTGCCCACAGGTTTAAAACAAACAGGTTTTGTGGGCAGCAGGTTTAAAAACCACAAGTGGGCAGCAGGTTTTCAAGTACTGGCGATGGACTTCCTTCAAAGTCATCCTAATTACCTTTTGTTCCCTGAGGGAATCCCAACATGTCAAAGAGGGCATGAATTGTATATAAGATCCTTGGGTCCTGATTCTGTCATCTCAGATCTTCTTAGACTTCATCAGGGGAAGTTTGAGTCGCAAGACTGAGGTCCCAGTTATGTGCATACGACCTGAATATGAGATTTGGACATTGGACTATGGCCTAAGAACTGAATTCTAAAGGAACTCTTTGCAACTACAAAGCTCACTATCTGTGCTGTGAATCTGCACCTCGATGAATTGAACTCATATCTGTATGTATATTGATCTATTAACCATACTCTCTCTCTTTTGTTTGTTTTTTAATAAATTTTAGTTTAGTTAAGAATTGGCTGTAGTGTGTATTTGTGTAAGATCTGAAACATTCATTCACCTGGGAGGTAATGTGTCCAATCCTTTGGGGTTGGCTGAACCTTTTCTTTAATATGATGAAATAAGATTTACAGAAATTGTCATCATGTTTGACTTGTGTACCTGGATGGAGGCCTGAGGCTGGATCACTTTAAGGGAACTGTGTTGTTTGGACTTCTGAGTAACTAACCAGGTGAGGTAATAAAGAAGCTGTTTTATGCTGGCCTGGTGAATCTAGGTATTGGAATATCCACCAACTTTTTGGGGCTTGGCTACCTCATTCTTTGCGTTCACCCTGAGTGACCACAACTAGCTCCCCACTGGGACCCCAGTCACGGTGGCGTAGTCGTGCTTGGATCCATATTACCACAGGTTAATTGAGTTTTTGGACCAGAACCACACACTTGTCAAAAATTAATTTTGATATTAGAGAGTTGGGATTAAAAATCAGTTACAGTGAGTGACCCATGATCAGAAAAAGCCTGGAAGAATTGTGCTTACAGAGAGGGTTGTATTTTAAGCAAAGGGCCCCAGAGCAGGAACTGAAGAATCTGTTAATTGCCAGTGATAAGGAAACAGACCCAGCGAAAATGCTTACAGTGAGAAACCAGCAGCTAGAACTTGAACAAAAACAAAAAAGAGCTGATATAGAAGGAGAAGTGGCTGGAAGAGAACACCTGTGTTTTGGACATGAACAAAAACTGGCATATATTTGATTGCAGGAACTAGAAGCTAAGGCGAAAATGAACAGACTTAAGTTCCAATTCAAGAGAATAAAGGGAAAACAGAAACTGCATCATACTGAAAAAACAGTTTTTCTCCACAACAAAGATAGGGATAGAATCTAGCCAGTTTGTAACAATGTTGGTATGTTGTTTGACTCTAAGCAGTTGTGTGTGTGTGTAACCAAATTTACCCCCAACACTGCCAACTTTTATATTAATGCTTTTACTGTGAGCTCAGGTGAAGATAACTCCATAACTTGTCCAGATAACGTAAAAATCAAAGGTAAAAGCTGGTTAGGGCAAATTACAGCTTCTAACATCACTCTTGTTAAAACAGATTTTGTCAAAGAGGAAGATTATTTACCAAATCAGAGTGTGAATACTGTAATCCTCTATGAGTTTGCTGTAAGTGTGCCTTTAGCCAGAATCCATCTTGAATGGAATAGTGTTAAACATGAAGCTATAGCTGGTGTAAGGATTGCCTAAGGATCTTTTGATTGGGGATGATATTAAAACATTGTTCAGTCAAATTGATGACATAAACCAGTCACAGGAAAGAAATAATCCTGAACCTGTGTCTACTAGGGGCAAGGATTTGCCTGTGGAGAGTTTCTCCAAATGTTTGTGTGAGGAAAATGGCTGTTTCTCTGTGCAAAAAAGCAGTGCATATGTAGAAGAAATTTCTGAGTGTCTGTCTGATATCTCAGAAGTGAATCTGGCATTAGCTAAGGCTCAGGAAGATGTTTCTCTAGAGCAAATTAAAGTTGGCGATCAGGTTAAAGCCCTAACTGAGGAAGGAAGGGGTACAGTCTTGGTGAGTGATGGATTGTTGGCAAGGTTAGTGGAACGTGAGTATCCCTATCCCTTACCTGTTACCATTGTGGAGAATTGTGACAGTGAAGGAAATGTTCCACTGCCTGCGAAGGGAGCTACCCCAGTCTCCAAGCAATTGTCTGTCAATAGCCATGTGTGCTAGGACCAAGGAAAGGATACCCCAAGCTGCTGTCTGTTAAAGAGGAATGTTTCTCCAGATCTTTTCTGTCTGTAAAGTAAACAGAAGAAGCCTGTCAGCCTATGATAGTTGGCAATTTATCAATTGACTCAGAGTTTATTCTGGATCCAGCTAAAGCCCAGGAAGGAAGTGGTTCTGAATTTGTGTCTTGCTAGGGATGGTGACATTGTAACTAGGTTGCAGCCAGTTAATGTCATAAATAGCTCCCAGAGACCAAGCGATTCTGAAGCATCTATTTTGCCTGAGGGTATGGTTACACTTACAAGATTATAGCGCTATTGGTTATAGCGGTCCCCTTATACAGTAATATGTATAGCGCTATTGTATGTCCACACTCAGATGCGCCAGCGGTATAGCATGGCCACATTTGGGGCACTTAATGCAGCATTAAGAGCAGCGCATTAGGGCAGGTATCCCAGCATTCAGCTGGGTGCAACGTGCTTTTTAAACGAGGGGGGTGAGGGGGGAGGCGTTGTGTGTATGTAGAGGGAGAGAGAGAGTGATTTTTCCGATCTTCTGAAAGCCTGTCAGCGAGCCTCCGTTCACAGAAGGCTTTGTTTTCACATGGGCTCCCTCCTTAAACATTTGCATTGCTTATCTGCCGAGCTGAGAAACTCTAAAGAGGTACTTCCGCATTCCTCCAGCCGAGTTCAAAACAAAGGGAAGAGACGTCAATTGCCTTAAATGGCTCTAGGCATCTCCAGAGATCACTTGTAGCGCAGTGAGTGTCCACATTCTTGCTGTAGCGCTACAGCGGGAGCGCTACAGCCCTTATTCCCCGTGCGGAGGTGGATTAACAATAGCGCTATAACTCAGCAGTTATAGCGCTCTTCATGCCTTGCCAGTGTGGACGGGGAGGAGGTTATAGCGCTCGTGGGGGCTTTATAGTGCTATAAAGTGCAAGTGTAACCGAGCCCTGAGTAAAGGTACATTAGTAGGAAGGGGTGTGTGTGTGTGTATATATGTGTGTGTGTGTGTGTATATATATACACACACACACACATATATATATATATACACACACACACACATACATACAGAGAATATGAAAATGTGGAAGTTGCCATACCAACTCAAGGGATTAATTAATTAAGATGAGCTATTATCAGCAGGAGAGAAAAAATGTTTGTAGTGGTAATCAAGATGGCCCATTTCAGATAGTAGACAGGAAGGTGCGAGGATACTTAACATGGGGAAATAGATTCAATTTGTGTAATGACCCAGCTACTCCCAGTCTCTATTCAAGCCCAAGTTAATGGCAGAGGTGCCAACTCTGGGGCTGGAGCACCCACAGGGAAAAATTGGTGGGTGTAGAGCACCCCCAGGCAGCTCCCCACCCCGTCCTGCCCCCAGCTCTCCTCCACTCCACCTCCTTCCCCTGTGCACGCTGCCACTCCTGCTTCTCCCTCCCGGACTTGCCAGGCGAAACAGCTGTTTGGAGAGGAAACGCGGTGTGCCCGGGGGAGGAGGCAGGGCCAGGGGGGGGATTTGGGGAAGTGGTTGGAATGGGGGTGGGAAAGCGGTGGAGTTGGTGCTGGGGGGGTAGGGCGGGGCGCGAGCATCCACCAGCCCTGGGGAAAGTTGGCGCCTATGGTTAATGGCATCTAGTTTGCAAATTAATTCCAGTTCAGCAGTTTCTTGTCGGAGTCTGGTTTTGAAGCTTTTCTGTTGCAAAAGTGCCACCTTTAAGTCTGTTACTGAGTGACCAGAGAGGTTGAAGTGTTCTCCTACTGGTTTTTGAATGTTATGATTCCTGATGTGAGATTTGTGTCCATTTATTCTTTTGTGTAGAGACTGTCCGGTTTGGCAAAAATACATGGCAGAGGGGCATTGTTGGCGCATGATGGCGTATATCACATTGTTTGATGTGCTGGTGAATGAGCCCCTGATGGCACGGCTGATGTTATTAGGTCCTATGATGGTGTCACTTGAATAGATATGTGGACAGAGTTGGCATCGGGTTTTGTTACAATGATAGGTTTTGGGGTTAGTGTTTTTGTTGTGTGGTGTGTGGTTGCTGGTGTGTATTTGCTTCAGGTTGGGGGGCTGTCTGTAAGCAAGGACTGGTCTGTCTCCCAAGATCTGTGAGAGTGAGGGATTGTCCTTCAGGACAGGTTGTAGATCTTTGATGATGCGTTGGAGAGGTTTTATTTGGGGGCTGAAGATGACGGTGGTTTTTTCTTTGTTGGGCCTGTCCTGTGGTAGGTGACTTCTGGGTACTCTTCTGGCTCTGTCCATCTGTTTCTTCACTTCAGCAGGTGGGTATTGTAGTTTTAAGAATGCTTGATAAAGTTCTTGTAGGTGTTTGTCTCTGTCTGAGGGATTGGAGCAAATGCAGTTGTATCTTAGAGCTTGACTGTAGACAATGGATCATGTGGAAGCTAGAGGCATGGGGTTTATGTGACATCGCTTATTAGCACAGTAGTATCCAGGAAATTGACCACTTGTGTGGACTGATCCAGGATGAGGTTGATGGAAATTGTTGAAATCATGGTGGAATTCCCCAAGGGCTTCTTTTCCATAGGTCCACATGGTGAAGATGTCATCAATGTAGCGCAAGTAGAGTAGGGGCGTTAGGGGACGAGAGCCAAGGAAGCATTGTTCCAAGTCTAAAGGAACTCTTTGCAACTACAAAGCTCACCATCTCTGCTATGAATCTACACCTCAATGAATTGAACTCATATCTGTTTGTATATTGATCTTTTAACCATTCTCTCTCTCTCTCTCTCATTTGTTTCTTAATAAATTTTAGTTTAGTGAATAAGAATTGGCTGCAGCGTGTATTTGGGTAAGATCTGAAACATTAATTAACTTGGGAGGTAATGTGTCCAATCCTTTCGTATTTATGGAACCTTTTCTTTCATAGGATGAAATAAGATTTACAGAAATTGTCATCATGTTTGATGTGGGTACCTGGACGGAGGCCTGAGGTTGGATCACTTTAAGGGAACTGTGTTGTTTGGACTTCTGAGTAACCGGTGAGGTAATAAAGAAGATGTTTTATGTTGGCTCGGTGAATCTAGGTATTGGAATATCCACCAGCTTTTTATGGCTTGGCTGCTTCATTCTTTGCAGTTCACCCTAATTGAGTGACCACAGCTGGCTCCCCACTGGGACCCCAGTCACTGTTTCTGAACCGCTAGCTCAGACCACAGCATTTCTACAGCCTCTTTCTGTTGAGTTCTTGCTCCTTGGCAGAAGATAAGGTGATTCCAGCAGCAAGCCATTTCTCCTCCTGTCACAGCTTTTCTCTCATGCTGCAGCTTTTCCCACTCCGGTTGCAGCTTCTGCCAATCCAGGTCCTGTTGATTCTAGGAACTTGCTCTGGATGGGGTCTAGTCTGAGCTCTGGTCACGGTATACACCTCTGTTGTCATTCTCCTTGCTTCCCTCTGGGAATTTGTCCCCCGAACAGCCTCCCCACCTGGTCTGTCCTGGCCTCTGTCTCCTGGTTCACGTTTACCCGGCAAGAGAACCAAGACCCTCCTCTAGGTCCTGGTTTGGGGCCGATGCCCCATTCTACTACTTGTCATCTTCATACAGCTGCCTCTTGTATAATCAGCCAGCGATAGACCCCTCTGTGAGCACAAGCCCACCAGCTGATCTTTCTGAGGCACTGTGAAATTCATGTTGCTATCTCTTTCCTGAACAAACTAGAAGACCAACGCTCTGCATTCAGTTTAAGACTGTGGTTTTGTTTTTTGCAAAAGCGTCCTTTCAAAAAGTTTTGTCCTCGGCCAGACTCATCCTTCTCAAGCTACCATCAATGTGTTTATGTTGTCCCTTGACTCCCCGCAGTTAGCCAATATTTGGGTTCTTGCCAGGTTGTTTCCATTAGGAGGAGAAATTGATGCTAGAGTCAGGTATATTCTTTGGTGCAATCCTATTTATTTACAAAGAATGTACCAAGTCCTGTTTCTCTGAACACAAGAGGAATAAACAGAAAAAAGTTTCCGTGTTCAGAAATCCACAGCTCCCTTTCCATGAGTGCTGTGTCCCAAGGAGCTTTTTCTCTGCTCCCTTTCAGGGCAATCAACCCCCCAGGAAAATCATTTGGCCACACGATTTAGCTTCTGCTCAGTCCCAGGAATGAGGACTTGCAGCTGCACACAGTAAATATCCTTGCCCTTTCTGCAACAAGACAGAAGTAATAAATTTAGGATTATAAACAAACAATATGCAGGGTCAGCTAATGCCAATAGTTTAGAACTAGGAGTCAGCTCATTTTTCTCTCCAGATGCTACATTCTTCCTTTCATGTTATTCATACTTCCCTAAACATGCCTTTCACTTCTCTTTACACAATTTCTAGCTCCCTTTAATCTGATCCACGCTTTCCTTTAAGCCATTTGTAGATCTGTATGCACATCACAGGGCGGCATTTGAGACCAATTTGCAAATTGGCTGTTTAATGTTTGTCATCTAAATCCCTGTTTTAACCAGGTTAGTAGGATTTAGGCCCCTATAATCTTATTTAAGTAGCTACATAGAGATTTCAGGTTCTGAGGTTTAGGCATCCAAGTGTGACTGGTGGCCCCGTATTGTTACGTTCTTTGGGAAGGGCACGACCATTTATACTTCTGCAAAATGTGGGGGAAAATCTTTCATTTTTCCAAATAGCCAATAATGGGATTGTAGAATTTCCTCCTCTCTAGCGGCAATGCCAGTTTTACAATGGCACCAGTGGCGCCATGGAGCCAAGCCCGTGCTTAGAAGGGCCCCCGGACTTCTCTGCTCACACGGTGCCCTGAGACCCTACCAGCCTATTGGCTCCACTGCACCCTGCCCCCCACTTGCTCTGCCCGGCCCGCCCTCCAGCACCTGTCTCCCTGGAGCTGAGCCACCTGGGACTGGTGCAGAAACCTGGCCAGTCTCAGCCAGTTGCAGGGGAGGGAACAGTGTGGGGAGGGGGATTGGCTGGTCCCTTCCAGGCAAGTGAGTCCTGAGGAAGTCTGGGTGGGGCAGGCCCAAGGGGCCGGAGTGATTCCCACCTCAGGATGCTGGCTGCTCAGCCCAGCAGACAGCCACCTCCTAGCTGGGCCAGTGAGTGGGGCCAAGAGGCAGGGCATTGGGGAGTGGGTCTCTGGGGGTTCTGTGTGAGGTGCTGGGCAGTTGTGGTGTTGTGCAGGGTGCTGGGCATTTGTGACAGGGTCTGACGGGGGGGCGCTGGGCATAACGGGTCCGGGGAAGGCGGGCTTTGGCCATAGGGAATTGGGGGGTGTGTTCCGGTGTTGGGCAGGGGGGCTGTGTAGCAAGTCATGGGCCCACCTCGAAGGGGACGGGGCATGCTGGCGGCACAGGGCCGAGTGGGCCATTGTGCATCTGGCAACTGATGGCTTTTACATAGTGCCCTCGCACTGGGCTGGGCGGAGCGTGGCTGCCCCTGCCACGCCATGCCCCATTGCCCCTGGCTGGCCCCTCACTCCAGGGACTGAACCCCCTGCGCCATGCTCCACTGCCCCCATAGGGGCCCACAAATATGTTTTGGGGCCAAGCCCATGAAAGGTTAATCCAGCCCTATCTAGTGAGTGATTCAATGGTGTGTTGTAATGTCTCCATACTGGGAAATTTTTCTTTGCACCCAATATTGAAAACTGAAGTTTACCAACAGCGTAGATGATGTCATGTGGGGAAAAAAAACACAATACAAAGGCAGTTTAAAAAACTCCAAAATGTAGCCTCTTCCTCAGGTTTCAAACCAATCTCATTCTGTCAATGACTTGGAAGTCCCATCCACAGGAAGAAAGGGACATTCTTTATGGCTAATCCTCTACACAGGTTGGATGGAGATTTTATAATATTGTCGCTGGATTCATCTCTCTGAAACACCCAATGCATTTGATTAATACTTAGAAATGGGCTCAAGGTACAAAATTTTGTTCTACATTTCAAACCCTTTCCCCCACCACCCACACAGAATTTAGTGCTGGTTAGATCTGAGGTTTTGCTTTGAGACAAACTTCATATTTTCCAAGCAGTTTGGTATCTAGGGAAGCTCCTTTAGCTAACGGCATTTTACTAAAGGCCATTTTGTAATAACCAGGCTTACAAATTTACCCAAATTGTGAGCTGAAGTGTAAAAAAGTAAGTACTGTACAAGTTGATAAAATGTCATCATAATCTAGAATAACAAATGTTAATGGGAAATGGTGCAAAAGGCAGTCAAAAAAAATCTAAATTAAACTAAACCAAAAGGGCTACTAATATAATTTAAGGACTGTGTTAAAATTATACCTGGTAAACAGGGGATGTGTAGGACTGGAAATCAATGAACCAAAATGGGTGAGTGAGAAAATAGACCTAACTGAGGGATAAAATAATAAGACTAGTTATTCCGCCTGTCACTCCCTTTTAGGATCCTTGGAAAGACACTTTAGGTGGACAGATGTGAACGCTGGCTGACGGAGAGACAAAAGAAGGGGAAGGAGTGAGCCTCACTATCATGGCTGCCACCACCAACACCTCATGGGACCCCAGACCGTCTTCCTCCTAATCCTGAGAGGAGTCCCGACCAGGCCGGGACAGAGAGAGGGAGCCAGATGAGATCACCACCTTCATCAGCTTTGGATAAATCCTCTAGAGCACCGGGGATGTGAGACTTTCTCTCTCACACATACATACACCCACCTACCCCTGCATGTTCTTTTCCTTCCCTACCTTATTTCTTCTCTTTCCTAGCCCTGTCCTTTTTCCTTCTGTCTAATAAGAGTCTGGCTTAGCTGGCCAAATGTGTATATTTTGCAACACTGCTGTAAACCTGACAAAGAGTCCTGTGGCACCTTAAAGACTAACTGAAATTTTTTCAGAGCATGAGCTTTCGCGGGCTAATACCCACTTCGTCGGATGCAGACTAACACGGCTACCCCTCTGATTCTTGACAACCTGCTGTAAACCTGTGACCAGAGAGAGGCCGCTCAAAGCGATGCCCTAAACAGCTCTATGCTGGTACGAGTTTGTGGCTAATAAGACAATGTTCCAGGTCTTTGTCTCTCTGGCAGGGAGGTTGCAAATGAAAGTCAAAGCCAGAGACAGGAGTTGCATTTTCTTTTTTTGCTGTTTTTCTCCTTTTGAGAGTGTTTGTCTTGGCTTGTTTTCTAGGAAACAGATTAGAGAGCTCCAGCCCATCTCAGCTGCTTTCTTTCCTTTTCCCCAAAATGATGGTTATGAACATCTCTGATACTATCTAAAAACTGTCAGATAAGGGGTGTTCTTTTAAAAACCGCTCTCCAGCTAAAGCAAAAAGAGAACAAGGACATAAGAATGGCCATACTGGGTCAGACCAGAGGTCCATCTAGGCCAGTAACCTTTCTTCTAATCAAGGCCAATGCCAGGTGCCCCAGAGGGAATGAACACAACAGGTAATCAAGTGACTCACTTCCTGGCGCACATGTCCAGCTGCTGGCAAACAGAGGCTAGGGACACAATCCCTGCCCATCCTGGCTAATAGCCACCAATTGACCTATCCTCCATAAACTTATCTAGTTCTTTTTTGAACCCTGCTATAGTCTTGGCCTTCACAACATCCTCTGGCAAGGAGTTCCACAGGTTGACTGTGCGTTGTGTGAAGAAATACTTCCTTGTTTGTTTTAAACCAAGGGGTGTTGGTAAAATGATAGCCTAATTTAATATTTTGCATTTCAGATGCTTTAACTGTCTTTCCTTCTTTTCTGTATCTTTAATAAAGAGTTCAAAAAATGAATGGTGCGTTTGTCATGCTACTAAAGTCTCTGTACATCAAACCTTGTCTAACGCTGAACAATGACATGGTCATGATGCCACCTTTGACTTTTTGGGTGCATTTATTCAATCTAAACTAATACAACAGTCACCAGGCCCTGAAGGTTTCTAACCCCCGGCTTAGACGCACAGTATTTCTACAGCCACCTGCTCTTGAGGTCTGACATTGTGGTAGAAGATAACGAGGTAATTCCAAGTGGTTTTGTTTTTAAATTCCGTCGGACCCATTGACTAGGGAGCATGAACTGTATAAAAAGTGGATTTGTTACTCAACTGCCTTTGGGGGGCTTTTAGTGCCCCGGGCCACCAGATGAGTGCACATTAGTTCACTTTTACTGGGCATAATGTAATCGATAATCCCCCATCAGAGAAGTGAGGGAAGAATGTGACACTTTCTCAAAGAGGAAAGCCGGGGATACTAAAGGAGGGAGTCACCGTGGTTTGACACTAGAAATACAGCACGAGACCTCGTGAAGGGAGATGGTGGAGAAATCTTGCAGAGAGCAGACTCAGCGGAAACCGCTAGAAGGTGGGAGGAGCTGAGCTTTGAGGGGAGAGAGTTCATGAATATTTATTTATTTGCTCTATAAAAGGCTCCAAGGGGAGAGAGGCTAATACAGAGAAGAGGAGAAGTCTAGTACAGCTGTCATTGCAGAGACCAGCATCATGGGGAGGGCTGCAGGGAAAGCCCTCCTTGCTTTAGTCTGTCTAGCAGCAGCGGTTTGTAAGGCTGAGGATGTGTCAAAAACAGGTGAACAAATTGTGGGGTTTGCTTTTCAGCCTGCTCTAATTTAGAGCCAGTCAGAGCGATCTGTAGGTTCTGAGGGCCTGTTTCCAAGAGGGAAATTCTCACCTGTGTAAATAGCTCGGTGTGGTAACAACAGCATAAGCCACTAATGCAGAAGTCTTGCACCAGTACAACATGGAGTTCACACCAGGGTCACCCCAGTGGTCCAGCTGCCTTAGTGTTAGCTGGCCTCAATTGGCTGAGCTTATTTACCGCTGGAATTTTCAAAATATTTGGGATCCTCTGACTCCAAGAAATGTCACTTATTGATTCATTTCTTTCCTCAGAGGCGAATTCTAAGTGCTGTGGAATTTCTGGACCCCAAGGACCTCCTGGACCAGCAGGTAGGTTTCCCAGAGCCAAGAGAGACTTCCCCCCCGGCCCTGGAGGCTGGCCCTAGACCCCCACCCTGCAGGTCATTATATATCCCATTTTGTCAAGGACCGTCCTTTTTTAGGCCCTGTCCTGGCCATCAGAACTTTTTGGGGGG
>ML677396.1:4779469-4844114 GCA_007922305.1 Dermatemys mawii | reverse complement strand
ACACACACACACCACTCTCCTTAGGCCTTCTTCCAGTGCAAGGCCGGCATTGACACACACACACACACACCATTTTTCTGGGATGGCCAGATCAGGGTCTAAAAAAAGACTAGCCCTGACAAAATGGGACATCTGGTCACCCTCCTTTTCCTGTGATGGGGATGCTGGCAGTGAATGCTCAGGGGCCGGGTGAAGGCTTTCTGTTTGCAAACTGACCACCAGCCAGCACTGAAAACATGTCTTTCGCCTTCCATTTGGCCAGTTTATTTGAGAGACAGGGCTTGACCCTGCATTCCTGGCTCAGGGGAAATTCCCATTGAGATCACTGAGGGATCTGAGGACCAGGGCAGAGAAGAAATTTAATTCTAATTTTGAAATTTGGCTTTGGGGGAGGCATGTAGGAATTGGACCATCCCCCCATTTTAACCCTAGCAAATAATTTCCTATTGTTATATGTAGGATAATAACTTGGAGTCTTTTGTGTCGATAGGACCAGCAGGTTTTCCAGGGATAGATGGCTTGCCAGGACTACCAGGGCAAAAAGGTAAACTAATAAAATATTAATTCAGAATCTTTTGTGCTTTTAGGCTTCATTGTAATGGCAGGAGATCCTGGGCCAAGAGGGAAAGTACTAAAGAGCAGAGGGGAAAGTTGTGAGCTAAATGTCCAGGGGAGGCTTTTAGACTGCGTGGATCTCCCCAAAAGTGCATGCACAAAGGGATGGGTTCGCTTCTCGCTTACACTGGTGAGCACCCCAGCTGGAACCAATCAGGTACTGGCGTCACTGAGGGCATGTGTCCCTCTCTGCAGCTACCCAGCCCCACTCGCTGCCGTGGAGCAGCGGTGAAGGCATGGCTTTGCCTCACACACAGCCCTAGACAGCCTGATGTCTAAGCACCTCCAGTGAGTGGATTGGGCCAGTCTCAGAGAAGAGTCATTCCTGGGTCCTCTTCAAGGGTTGCACTGGGGCTGTGCCCCCCAGGGTCTCCAGCTGGTATTGTGCCCCCCTGGAGGTCCCGCTAAGTTGGTGTGTCTGGGATGTCCCCTGTGCCGGACTGTGCCCAGAAGGGGCAGCTGTACCCATGGGCTCTGGATTCTTTCTCACACCCAAATAAATTCATTGAAGCTGCTTCTGATTTCCCCCGGGGTCAGAGCTCAGAATTAGGTCCATGGTGTCTAAACCACAAACGAGTCGTCACTGCTCATTCTTTTCGTTTAATTTTCAAACAGGAGGACTCGGACCTCCTGGCATACCTGGACCAAGAGGTAAGAGCCAGGGGATATTTCTCCCCCGTGTCAAGCCTTGCACCTCCTTTGCTCTCGCTATTGATCTCTCCTGGAATGTGCTCCTGTACTGTGATGATGAGTGGCAGCATAAAGCCCTAATAGAGAGACAGATGCCCTCTGATCATCCCTTTATGAGAAAGTGAGCATTAGAAGACAAAACAAAATGCATTGGTTTGAAAACCGGAAATTAACCAGGAGCTAAGGTGGTACTTCCTGCAGAACATAGCCACTCAAACCTAACTCTGCCTCCTTTGATCCCTGTCCTGAAGAATCCCTTGTATAGATCCCACCACATTACCTATCCTCAGCCTTTTTGTCCAGTCTTTTCTGCACCCAGCTGCAAATGCTCCCTGGGTCCTGGTACTGCCCAGAGAACAGTAAGGAACTGCGGGAACAGGAGGGCTGATTTGCAAATGTGGTAGGCACAGAGGAATTTGCAGATTTTGTTAGGGCCAGGCAAGGTACTGGTCTGTTCCTACTTCCTATGGCCATCACCAAAGAGGCAGAGTTAAAAATCTAACCCTAATTTTGAAATCTGGATGTGGGAGTGACTTGTAGAAACTGCCCTTTTCCCCTCCCTTTCCCTTGTTGAACCCTAAAATATCATCCCCTACTAACAGCTGTCAAATGTTAATTCTGAGACTCCTGTGTTTGTAGGGATGCCTGGTCTTCCAGGGGTTCCTGGACTAAACGGAGTACCAGGGATGCCTGGAGCACGAGGACCACCAGGGGCGAGAGGTAAAGTACCAAAGAGCAGAGGACAACTTTGTTCATTCAGCATTTTATTAAATAGCAGGGAGAAATTCTCGAACCATTTACATCTTCCCTCCATGGTCCATGTCGCCAGTGCGTATCCCCAGAGGGGTAGCTTCGCCTCTCGGTTACAATGGGGTATAGTTGTTGTGACATCAACAAGGTTGTATTGGGGTAGCCAAGAGGAAAACTGATCACTAGGGAATCTCAATTCTGAGCACTTCCCTCATCCTTGAGATTACCAGCCGAATTCAGGGGGGAGTCTAGGTAAGGATGAAGCTACACTTTGAGTTTGGGGTGTGACCCCCAGCTTGAGGAGATGCGAGCTCTGATTGCGTCAGCATGCCAACGGAGAGTAGCTGCTGCAGCTGCACATGCGATGGGAGAGGCTAGTCTCTCTGAATACGTGCCCATGGTCTCAGATGGGCACGTGCCCAGGGCAGCTGGCACCACCTGCCGCTCACACCGCCGCACGTATGTTCTGTTTTAGTGTGCTAACTCGATCAGAGTTCGATTGGGTCTGTCTCCTTGACCTGGGAATCACACCCTTAGATCGAAGTATAGACGTGCCCTAAATTGGTGTAACTCACAACTCCCAGCTCCCTTTACACCAGGGGTGGGCAAACTACAGCCCATGGGCAGGAACCGGCCCCTCAGGGCTTCAGATCCAGGAGGTGGGACTGCCCCCCGTAGCACCACAAGCCCTGTGCCGCTCCCTGAAGCGGCCAGCACCACGTCCCTGCGGCCCCTTGGGGCGGGGGGGGGCATGGGGCTCCGCGTGTTGCCCTCGCCTCCAGCACCACCCTGCACAGCTCCCATTGGCAGGGAACGGGGAACTGCGGCCAATGGGAGCTTCAGAGGAGGTACGTGGAGGAGCAGCAAGGGCAGCATATGGAGTCCTGTTCCCCCAGGGGCCGCAGGGACGTGGTGCCGGCCACTTCCCAGTGCAGCGTAGGGCCAGGGCAACCTGGCCCCAGGGCGCACCACTGCCACCCCGGTGCTGCTCTAAGTAAGTGGTGCCAGGCCAGAGCCCGCACCCCAAACCCTCCTGCACCCCAACGCCCTGCTCTGAGCCCCCTCCCACACTCTGCACTCCTCCCTGCACCCCAACCCCCTTCCCTCAGCCCCATCATACACCCTGCACCCCTCCTCTGCCCCAGTCCTTTGCCCTGAGCCCCTTCCTGCACACTGCACCCCTCTCCCACACCCCACACTCCCTCCTGCACCCCAACCCCTTGCCCTGGCCCTGCATACAATTTCCCCACCCAGATGTGGCCCTCGGGCCAAAAAGTTTGCCCACCCCTGCTTTACACCAATTTAGACTCACACTCATTTACCTTCCTGGAGAGTGGGACCCAACATAGTAAAAACCCAGACCTGAGATTCTCCATTAGGGCACCTCCATGTGGGCCAGCAGTGGTGTCAGAGGGGCTGGGCTCAGCTGTTTTTAGCACAGTGCCTTGAAAAGCCTGGGCCGTGTCTACGCTGGCAGTGGCGCCATTGCTAGAAATATGTACAACAGTTTTATTGTGGAGAAGCCGTGAGTGTGTCACACTCCCTTACACTCAGTATAGCTTACACGCCTTTACACATTACTCAGTTTGGCCCGACCTCACCTCTTATTTCCAAAGCGCCTATTGCCATAGGGCCAGATGTGCCCCACCTCTGGGCAGTTGTGCAAGGGAAGAAGGTAAGTGTGTAAGTCCCTTTTCTGGCTCTCAGGCTTCCATGCCAGAGGAACAAGGACCCTGCAGGGCTTGGGCCGCTGTGGGGTGCTAACATTGTACAAAGGAGATGGGCTGGACTATGTCCTCCCCTCCCATCACACTGGCCAGAGGAGATGCACGTGCTGTGTCACCTTCATGGGTGGAAGAGCAAGTGGACTCTTAAAGGTCTCTGGGGCACTGCCCTTCCCTAATGTCCATGGAGTTCCCACCAGGACAGGGCTCCATGGTGCCCTCAAAGCAGGGCAGTGCCTCTATAGAACAGAGCTCGTAGAATCAAAGCAACAAATCCCATTTCTCTGATTATTTTTTCTGTGATCAGGAGCAAAAGGTGATCCCGGGAGCTCTGGACTGAAAGGTGAGAGACCCTGAATATGCGTGTGAGTAACTGGGGACCACAATCTCCCTCCCCACTCCCCCACCGTCACCCTCACCCATTGATTTCATGCCAAGGCAAGTGTAAAGGTTTAAAGGGAAAATGTTTGAAACTGCCTTTTTTCTGCACTGGGCTATGTTGTTTAATTTTATCCAGGTTTCATACTTTTGATTTTCCATGGTTCTTCCAGCGTTTTAAGAACAGCACTCCCCAAAACAGCATCTCTCCCTGTTTTTATACTATTCATTTACCTGGCACTTTTTAAAAGTAACAAATCGTACTGAGGCATCATAACACGTAGGGCTATTCGCTGCTTGAGCTTTTGGAGAGGGTCTTTTAGTAACTTTTGATTTCTTGGATTTCCTACATGCATCTGCCTGGGAACACACGGTCCCAATGCAGTAACTTCAGCCCATACACCCAGCTCCACGGTGCTCTCAGGCTGAAAAAGAAGTAGTGAGAATTGCCAGGTGTTAAATCACAGAGAGTGGGACCCAGATTCTCTCCTGAATATCAGACAGACATGACGCCAGTTTCTGTTATCCTGACTGCAGGGCATGGCAAGGCATGTTTCACCACCACTGGTGTGTGAATAAACCACCCCTGAATAGCCATTACAAGCATGCACTGAAGAGGGAATTTGTTTTGTCCGTTTTAAGGGCACCACAGGTGAGGTGCTCTGTGTCTCCTGTAACATGCTGAACCCATCCTCTATTCCCATAGAAGCCAATGGGAGGCAAAGGAGCTTAGTGCCTGGGAGAACTGGGCCCCAGTTCCATATCCGGGCAGGTCTAAGATAGTCAGCTGATCTAAAATGGACAGGTTAAACTGGACACAGTTACGACAAACTAGGTCCTTTCTCTCTTTCATTGCTCCTGTGTGTTGTCTTATAAATCAAGGCAAGGGAAACAGAGTGGAAACCCTACCCGGATCATCTTTAACTATTTAAATGATTGGCTTCCTTTTTAAAAAACATCTCCTTTAATAATTTCCACTTCCTTCTATTGCTAAGCTGCTGGTCTCTTTCCAGCTTGGATTTTTTTCTTTTATGGCCTCTGAAACATTTTTGTCTGGAATAAATAGACAGCACTATTAAACTGCAGGAGTGAACAGCCGTTTAGAAATGACACATTGCTTTGTTTGTGCCCTTGTTTCACTGCCTTTGTGTTCCTTTTCCTGCACAGAGGAGCTGGTGGACCTGCTGTGTAAAAACGGTGAGTATTTACTGTAATAACAGGGGACATGGACCTTACCTCCCAGGGCAGACCCACAAGAGAAGGAGTATGGGAACTTCCTTCACTTCTGTAGAAGAAGTTCTATCCTTGCTAGCAGGACTGGATGACCGGGGGTGGGGATGGGAAACGGGACATATACACACACCTGTGGCTAATGACAACGGGCCAACTCCTGCTTGCCTTACCCAAAAGAATACTCCCAGCAGCAAAGTCACTCCCCGGAGTCAGGCAGGCAGGATTTGGCCCAACAGCAGAGAACAGATGACCCAGCTTCAAAGGCCGTGGGAGTCCATTTTAGGAAGGGTGGTATTCACATTTTCAGTAGGGTGCTGAAAAGTTAATTGCCACAAAGCCACTTAAATTGTAGTGGTGTTGTTTTCCAGTGGTAGCCAGAGTTTCTGTAACAAACACATGAAAATGCTGTGTACGTAAACACAATTACGCTTTGACTGGTGTGGATCTATACAAAAATAATCATGGTAGAACCCGAGCCTGAGAACGGTTCGTTGTCGTAAGAAGTTGCCTTTGGCTCAGGAAAACCATTCAGCACAGTATAATGAACTGCTTTAAATGCCCCTTTTGCCCAGGACCGAGGGACTGCAAGGAGCTGTTGGCCAGAGGGAACACCTTGAGCGGCTGGTACACCGTTTTCTCTTCGAACTGTACTGCCGTGACTGTGCTGTGTGACATGGCCACAGATGGAGGAGGATGGACTGTAAGTGAGAATGGAGCATAGCAATCTGAGAACTGTTTCTTCGGTGCATAGCTGCTGCCTACAGGATATATCTATGCAAGCGGTACAGGGGCAGCAGGGTTCCTCTCTCCTGACCAGGGCCTGTGAAGAGCTGTTAATTCTTCACTTCCCTCCAGGCGACCTTAGGAGAAGGTATCAAGGATCTGCAGTGGAGCAGGCAGCTCTGGGGGTTTCTTCCGCTCCCAGAGGAGGGCAGGCGCTTGGATCTCAGTGCCAGGATTTTGCCACCATTTGTGTGGAGGCCATGGGTCAGCTCTCCACTGGCTAGTCCAGACCGAGTTAGCAGAGCTCTGAGCCCTGCGCCCCAGCTCGGGCTCTGTCAACAGCAACGTCCAACTACTTGTTTCAATGACCTAGAGAGAGTTGCAATTTTCAGTACGTTTGATTCCATTCCTGTCCCTGACAGACTGTTGTGGCTTGGAGCCAAACCACACCCCTTCCACTACTGCAGTGGGGGACACAGGCCCCTGAAATGAGGGTGCATTCAGATCATCATCCCCCCATTTTGCCCCTTTCAATATCTCCTTTCCTCCAAAAACTTCCCTGATTTCCTTCCAATTCCCCCAAATATTCCTTCCTTCCAATTCCCCCAAATATTCCTTCGTTTCTCTCACAGCTTCCATCATTCCCTCCCTTGTCCTCAACACCCCTCAGTCCTCCCTGCACTGTCCATGTCCCCCACACTGATAGGTGGGGGGAAGTCTAGGGAGTGGGTCCTCACCCCTGCACATGGGGTGGGGCTGTCTTGCCCTTGTTTCTTACCTCACATCTCCCAGCTCAGCAATGTCTCCTCAAGAACCTGTCTAAACCTTCTACCATAGCTACCTGGTCAGAGCTGCCTGTTCCATCACCACAGATCACAGGTGGTCACCAGGTGGGCCAAGACACAATGTTGGTAGCAAGAGTCTAAATGCCACGGCTCGCAGGCAGCACTGTTATAGAGGTGAGCCAAATGTGATAGCCAGAGGGAATTTGCTTACCCAGGGATCGGCAACCTTGACACGTGGCCCCACAGGGTAAGCGCCCTTGGCAGCCCCGGCCCGTTTGTTTACCTGCTGCGTCTGCAGGTTCAGCCAATCGCGGCTCCCACTGGCCGCGGTTTGCCGCTCCAGTCCAGTGGGGGCTGCGGGAAGCGGCGTGGTGCTGGAATGGTGAGCTGTGAAACTTTTGTATTTTTATGTCCGATTTGGTAAGCAAGTCGTTTTTAAGGGAGGTGAGACTTCAGACTTATCAGACTCCTGAAAGGGGTCCAGTAGGCTGGAAAGTTGGAGACCCACTGGAAGAGGCAGTTAGTGGAATTGCTGCTTGCTGGCCTGAGACGTGGACTTGCATTTAGCTTGGTACCTTTGTTTAAATTATTTAAAATTACACTTTCCCCCTTGAAGAAGAGCTCGGAGTAGCTCAAAAACCATTTCTTTCACCATCAGATGTTGGTTCAGTGTTCACCCAGCTTGTATCTCTAATATCCTGGAACCAGTGCAGACACAACAACACTGCAAACAACTTTTCCTTCTCTCAGCCGAATGGCAGAACTAAACATCATACTATGTTTTATATGGGCTGTCTCCTCCATCACAATTCAACCATCACCATGTGCACAAGCCCTTTCAGAGGGCACAATCCTGGTGGGAAAATCAGAGAATCGTATCTGCGCTATTACTCTGTGTTACATTAAACATTTGTTTAATATGTCTGAAGGCAAGTGACGGGTCAGTCTGAAAAGTGTTCAATGCAATGGATGTACCTCTTATTTTCTGTCTAGCTGTTCTCACCCAGCCAACATGTATAGCACCATGGTGATAACTGCTTACAAATGGAAACATTTTATATACTTTTTTCTATGGTGACTTTAATTATATTGGACCAAATCTTAAGGGTCTTAAGGACAAACTCCAATTTTCTTCCATGGGATTTTCCCCTTATTAAAGTAAAAACTCAGTAAGGATCTTAAGCTTTGGTCATGGAAAAGGCTTTCACTTTCACCCTTTTCACCAGTTGTTCCTTTCTCAAACAGCTGCTAAAAAGGATGTCAAAATGATGGGGCACACTTTAAACTCTGCATGTTCACCTGTATTCTGATTAACCATAGTGCGCATCGCGCTGACAACTTGTCCTCGAAGAACTGAGCAGCTATTCATATACAACTAAAATGAATGTGACCATCTTTTCACCCAAGGTTCTCTAATTTCCTGGCAGGTTTTCCAGAGACGGGTGGATGGTTCAGTGGATTTTTTCCGTGACTGGGACTCATACAAGAAAGGTTTTGGCAGCCAGCAGACGGAATTCTGGCTGGGGAATAACAACATTCACCAGCTAACATCTCATGGTAAGAAATCACAGATGTAATTGAATATATATATATATATATATATATATATATAAAATCACCCTGCCCTCCGTTTCCTTGTAACATGGCACGGAGTGATGATAATATGGCCGCTTTATGTAGTACTTTTCATCAGTAGATTTCTAAGTGCTTTACAAGGGAGGGTATCATTAACCCCATTTGGTGAATGGGTATTTGAGGGATGCAGAGATGAGGTCCGTATCTAAGTCCAAGTTGTGCATCCTGTCCACTGGACTATGCTGGTATACACCAGCTGTAGTGAAACTGCTCCCAGACTCACCACTGGCTGCTCCTGACACACAGAAATCGGCAAGGAAAAGTTTTGGAGCTTCTGGGGCTCCGGTGAAGGCTAGTTCACCTTAAAGAGCATTAAGTGAACAGATCTGGAGATGTACCATTCTCTCCTAATCACTGTAACAGAGACTATCTGTTGAATGATGAGAGCTAAGACAGGAGCTGAAATTTGTCAGTGGATTGGTACTGGCAGAGGCCATAAAGAGATGGATGCTACAGATTCTGATCACTTAGCTGGAGCACAAATGTTAGCTCTGAGTGCTGTTTGCTAATGGACAGGAGACACAGGGGCACGGAACTAGGTTATTAAAGGCATCCCAGGTGGGGATAGGCTGGTGGATGTATGATGTAATAAGCCCAGATGCTGAAAAATGTTAATGGAACACACAGAATTGCTGATATTCTTCCTGTTTTTAACAGGAAATAATGAACTGCGCATCGACCTCGTGGATTTTGAAGCCAACAAGTATTTTGCCAAGTACAAATCATTCCAAATTTTAGGAGAATCTGAGAACTATAAACTGATTCTTGGAGACTTTCTCAGTGGAACAGCAGGTAGGTGCCGGCCGGGTTTTACTGGTATCGTAGCTAAGAAGGAATAGCATATTCAGCTGAGATGTGCTGAACTCTGGGGCAGCAGCAAAGTAAATTCCACCCTGTTTGCATAATCTGAATTTAGCCACTTAGAGAAGCACATGCTCTGGTTCAGATACAACACCTGAAGTCTCTGTCCCTGGCCCCTATTGGGAAGATGCCACCTTATGTGTCAGTGGGTTAACGAACAGGGTTCCTGGGCTTCCCTCATGCACATTGAGAACATGCTCTGAAATCTCCGACAGTCGGGTTCATTTCAGGGCAGTGAAATGCATTGGTGAGGGTTCTCCAAAAGCAAGAGGAAGAGCTTCAATTCATCTTCTCCCAGCGGGATGGAGCAGCTTCTCAGTTCTATCCCTCTAATTACCCTGTGGGGTAAAGAGCACCTCCCCTCTCTCTCCTTCCCAGCAATTTTCCTGTGAAGACAGGGAGGGAACATCATCCCTTGGAACATGGTTCCCAATTTCACTCACCACTGAGGTCCCGTGATACTGGCACCAGTCACAGAAGTGCTCTTAGATCAAACCCACAGAGCAGGAAGTACATCCTGTAGTCACTGCTGTGCTAGCTTTGCCTGGGCCCAGAGTCAAACCTGAACTCTGAGTGGTAGGTTTTGGTTCTACAAGAACCACAGACCCAGACTGGCTTCAGGTTTCTACATAGCACCTCCTGTCACCAGCCCCAAGGACAAATCCTGAGGCAAAGTGAAAGTGTCAGGTCACACTGAGATCAATGGGATTTTGGGTGAATGAGGTCTGAGTTCAGAGCTCGGGAACAAGGCCTCTGTTTAGAGGGGTTTGAAAGCTGTAGCCCAGTTTTGGCTTGAAATGTGGCCAAAAATATCCCTTGGATCTGAACAACCGAAACTTTGGGGGTAGTTTGGAACTGGACTTTGTAGCTGGACTCATCTCTATAAAAGGATGAACCAAAATCCCTGAACTTGGGGAACATTTGGATTTGAAGCCAAAGTTTGTGATTTGTGCCATCCTGGTTCTGGCCCTAGCTGTAAAGCTTAGGGGTAGTTTTCAGGGTCCAGATATTTGAGCATAAGCCCCCAATGTAAGCAAGACTGAATGTGTCATTCTCGGAGCATTGCTATACAAAGTTTCCTCTTCCTCACTGTTCCAGAGAGGCCTCCAGAGTGAAACAGCGCCCTCTCCCCTGTACTGTGAGGGGTGAGGGGTGCCCACAAGGGGAGCGATCAGCCCCCGCATGGGAAGGCCAGCCCCTGCATTTTGGAGACCGAACTACAGGGAGGGAGGCAGTGTGGACTAGCGGACAGAGCGCTGACTTGGGACGACGGAGTTCTATTCCTGGTTCTGGCACAAGTCACTTCCCTTACCTGGGCTTCAGTTTCCCCATCCATAAAATCAGGAAAATGTAGCCTTCTTTGAGATTTGCTGATGACAAACACAATAGGAGAGCTAGTTATTATTGTATTGCAACTCAGGAGAAAGCTGCATCTCTTTGTTACAGGTGATGCCTTAACCTACCATAAGAACATGATGTTTTCAACCAAAGACCTCAACAATGGTCTGAATTCAGTTAACTGTGCTGAGACCTATGAGGGGGCCTGGTGGTTCAATGACTGCTTGCAGTCCAACCTGAATGGGAGGTATTTGCCGGGAGAACACGATAACCCGCGTCACGGTGTGTTCTGGAGCACAGGGAAAGGAGACCGATATTCCCTTAAACTCTCTGAAATAAAATTCAGGCTTGTTCAGCAGGGTGAGGGGACAGCAAATGTGAAAAATAGGGATGCGGGAGGAGCGGAATAGGAACCTATATAAGAAAAAGACTCCAAAATTGAGACGGGTCTCCGTAGGACAGCTGCATGTCCTTGTCTTGCAGGAATCATTCCCCAGCTGCGTCTGGAAGTTCCTGCTGGAAATAAAGTTATCCCCCAGCAGGAAACTGTGTGTGAGTGAGATTTGTTCTTTGTAGTGGAGACAAAGATCTTGTGTTGTCCTTCAGCCTCCTGTTCTGTGGTCCCTGAACAAAGCAGCAGCCAGGAATATTCACCGGAATGAATGTCGCAGATCTGTTCTAGTCATCCACACTCTCCCTTTTAGTGTCTCTCTCTCTCACACACACACACTCACACACACACACACACAGTCTGTTTGTGGGAAGCAAAATTGTGGTGACTCCTCAAGTCTGCTCCAGTGTTGCGTATTTCCACATGGCCATTAAGGGAGCTCTGCTGTGGATTGGGAGCAGTAAGGAGGAAGATTTTCTGACAGATGAGCAAGAGAGTCTCATGATTACAGTGCAGAATGTTTGCTACAGACGCTGCAGCCTTAGGCTCAGAATGTATGAAGGGAGTTACAGTGGAGCCGAGCTAAGAGGGGTGTGGCTGCTGGCAGTGAACCAGAACATCCTAGAAGGTAGGACAGCAGGGCTGCCTCTCCCAGCCACACCACCACGTAGGAGGCCTATGTCAGAAATTATTCTCTTTCTGGAACCTTGGCTCCACCTGTAAACTGCTGGAGGAGACCACAGTCGATACTTTGCTGAATCAGGGAGTAATGGGAAGGAGATTTAAAAGGGCCAGTTTTACTCTGCCTGTATCTAATAGCAAATACCCCAGTGATGTCCATGGAGCAGTGGTGCGTGTCCTCACCAGGAGCATTTTGGGGCACTGAGAGCCAGAGCCCCACCACCCCAGAGCTGACAGCCAGAACAGTCAATGCAGTGTCTGCACTGACGCTGCGTCAAGCTAACTACACCAGCCTAAGCACCAGGCCTCTCGCAGAGGTGGCGTTATTAAATCGGTACAGCGGGCGACTTACATCAGTAGGAGCAACATTGGAATGTAGGTGCTTAGAGAGTTAGGGAGACATCAGCCACCTTATGTCTCCCCAACTCTGTAGTGTAGACCAAAGGCTGGTTCTACCACCCTTAAATTCACCAATAATTCAAACTCGCATAAGCAACCAAGAAGCTATAAACTTTATGTAAGGGTCTGATTAAAGAGAAATTTACAAGCAATAAAAATATTCAATGATTTGAGGTATTAATGCATTTTAATGAGTAAAGGCTGTGCTGGCAAGCACACCATGTCACATGACCACAGTGTCCCCAGTAGTCCTAACCAGAAGTGTCTCCCCGACCCTCAGTTCCACACATCTCAGGACCCAGGTGGTGCACGTTACAGGCCTGTAAGGAGATGCTGTTACAAACTCACTTTATTATACTGGGAATTCACAGTGCAGGTTGTGATGATCCCAGTAGATGGAAATCCCTTTGCCGCTACAGTTTGCTCTCATGGTGCAAGATTGAACCCTAACTACCTAGCTGTCTATAACACAGGGTACTCGGGGTCCTTGTCTGGCTGAGCGATCAAGAGATTGGTGCAGGCCAGCAGGTCTTGGGCGTAAATCATAGGAAGCGAATGATTCCTGGGGATCGCTGGGGAAGGACTCACTGCCAACTCCCTTCTGAAATGGTGCTGTTAGTCTTTAGAGCGTGGGGTCTCTGGATCCGAAATCCCAGGTCTGGTGTGGGCTGCTGCAGGGTGAGCAGCCTGCAGGTGGTGGCAGGAGAGAGGAGCTGTCTCCAGTTGCCGACAGGAGGAGCAGATTCCCCCCTCCTGCGGCTTTTCGGCAGGTTGAGGTCACAGACAGGCCAGCTGTTGGGCCTGGAAGTTCTGCGCTGGCTGGCTGCTGGGACACCTCCTTTCCTCGCTTCTCCCTGCCTAGGCTCTACATCTGAGGGAAAACTGGGCTATTCACAGCCTCCATCCTGCTTTCCTGGGCACCAGGGGCTCTGCCCTGTTCAGAGATGGTTGCCTGGCTGTCGTCTGCCCTCGAACGGGATGCTGGGGACTGCTATTGGGTGAGTGGTGGTGTAACCTAGTCAGAGGACTGCTCAGGTTTGGGCCAGCCATCCCTTCCATCGTGACTATACCTTAAACCTCTGCTTCTGGACTAAGTACAGGAGCGTGGGGGGTGGAGGGGAGGTTCCTGCTGCCAGCGCTACCTCTTTGGAGAGGAAAGTGGTCCCTTCTGAGGAACAAAAGGACGCCCCATGCCATTGTCTCTGACTCCCTGGAAGGGGAGGAGGGCCCTGCCACCACAATCCAAGTTGGCGGGGGCCGTGCCGGGGTAGTCCAGGGCCACAGGCCTCCAGCCCTGGGAGTAATATCGGCGAGAGAGTCTATGGCCTGTTAGGCCTCCCGAGGCCTGGGCTGGGCAGTGGGGTTTTCTAGTACAGATGTAGCCTGAGATCCCGGCAGAACTCTTCTGTTTGCACCATCCCTCTTTTCCAAAATGCCCCCTCTGGGGACCAGCACTCCCGGAAGAGGTAGTTCCCCTCTCTGGTACTCCCCAGGGTAGCCAGACAAATTGTCTCCTTCTAGCATGGTTACACTTTGCCTTCCCACCTCTCTAATTCACCTAAGGAACGGGCAGGCTTTTTTAAAGCTCTGATGCTATTGAACTGTCTTGTATGTTTTAAAAAAAAAAAAAGTCTGTGAAATGCACGTCGCGGAGCCAGTGTTTGCTTTACTAACAGAGGGGAAAGTTCACCACTGGCAGAGGCAGCTTCCAAGGGAAAGGATTCACTAACAGCGGAGGCAACATTGCATGCCAGTGGTAGGAGCTGGAGTGGTGCCTCTGGTAATGGAAGCAGCAGAAGACAGAGCCAAAGAGGAGATAGGTCCTGGTTAGAGTTAGTTGAAATAAAGACTTGTGGCAGGACCTCAGCTAGCTGGAGCTAGCTTGGGGCTCAAGCTACAAAGCTAAAAGGCAGTAAAGTTTAGAGTGACCAGACAGCAAGTGTAAAAAATTAGGATGGGGAGGGGGTTATAGGAGCCTATATAAGAAAAAGTCCCCAAAATCAAGACTGTCCCTATAAAATCGGGACATCTGGTCACCCTAGGAGAGATGTTTGGACTCAGACTGGATCCCAGGCTATGAGCCCACAGAAAGTGGGGGAGTCTCAGAGCTCCAGCCTGAGCCTGAATGTTGACACTGTAATTTTATAGCCCTGTGAGTCTGAGTTAGCTGACTCAGGTGCTGAGACATGGTGCTCTGGGTTTATTGTCGCCCTGTAACCAGACCCTCAGAGTTTTTCTAGGGACAAATAACATCTTTTAATGAAATTTTTTTAAAAAATATCACCAACATCATTGTAATGTTTTGTTTGACTGTAAAAAATTCACAATATTTTTACTGACATTTTTCATCATTTCTTTTTATATCAAAAATGTTCTTGTGATGACTAAAACACTTGTATACAGAATGCCAGGACTTTGGTAAATGAGAAAATTCAATGACATTTTTGTTAATACATATCAGGGGGAAGGAATTGGAAAAAAATACAAAAAAAAAAGTAAAAACCAAACCAAAATATGTTCATTTTCAACGCTTTGAAATGATAACTTAGAAATTTCATTTTTTTTTCCCACAAAACTGTTTTTGCCTTATTGTTACCAGCTCTAATCCTAGAGCATTGCAGTGGCTGAGTGTGTAATTTGATGTTTTCCCTTAGTGGCTGGTATGCAAAGAAAATGGCCCATTACAGATAGTTATTTAGCTCAGGTATTAGGGGCTTGCAGTTATTGTGCTGAAGGTGATGGGCTCTAGCCTTACTTATGAATTTGGGTCCATGTGTATTTAACCGTTTATTTAGTAGCTTTGCAGAGACTTACCGATTCCATGACTCTGACAAATGAGCCCATATTTCCACTTTCTGTTACATAAATGGCTGCACTTCTCATTGAGTAAGCAGAAAAACCGACATAAAAGGTAAAGGTTTAAGAATAGCAGCCATGTTAGTCTGTATCCATAAATCAAACGAGGAATACTTGTAGCACCTTAGAGACTATCCAGTTTATTTCAGCATAAGCTTTCGTGGGCTATAGCCCACTTCATCGGATGCACAGAAGGGAACAAACAGAAGTAAGATGCATTTATACACACAGAAAGCAAAATAAAAAAAGTTGTCAATTACCATACCAATTCTAAGAGGCTGTTTAATTTGGATGGGCCATTATCAGCAGGAGAAAAAAAAACCTTTTATAGTGAAAATTTAGTGAGTCTAAGAGTTGATAAGAATCTGTAAAAGATACTTAACTAGGAAAATGCATTCAATTAGTATAATGACAAAGCCACTCATAGTCCCTGTTTAACCCTTGGTTGACAGTATCCAATTTGCAAATTAATTCCAGTTCCTCAGTTTCTCGTTGGAGTCTGTTTTGGAAGTTTTTCTGTTTTTTGTGGTTTTTTTGCTTTCTGTGTGTATCAATGCATCTTACTTCTGTTTGTTCCGTTCTATGCATCCAATGAAGTGGGCTATAGCCTACGAAAGCTTGTGCTGAAATAAACTGGTTAGTCTCTAAGGTGCTGCAAGTATTCCTTGTTTTATAGAAGGCAAAGAAAACACTGGGTTTGAAAAAGAATTCATCTCAGCATATCTCTAGATAAATGATCAATATGACAGGCCTATAATTGCTGTATAAGAGCTAAGAGTAATTATTATAATTGCCTCCCTGATTGGCTACACGGGTCTAAATTTCATCTCTGACATCTTATAGGAATACTTGTATCCTTTGCCGGTCTTCCAGTTCACCCCATCAGCATAGCTTTCATGGGCTCCTCTCAAGTATAATCCATTCAGGTTGGACCAATGACAATTCTCGTACCACCAGCCTCCTTTAAAGGAGATTGCACAGTTATCTGAACTCTGGTCATTGTCATGGTCTTTGGTGGTGAATGGCCTGTTGTTCTGCGAGGTTAATGAATCCCCTGTGGAAACAATTGTGTATATAGTATTTACTACAGGTTTTTACAGTTCAGGTCCCACAGCCCAGCCTGGCAGTTTGCAGTGGGATCGCTAAATTTCTCCTTTCACCAGGCAGGAAAAATCTCCCTGGAGTCCAGGAGAGAGACTGCAGTTCTACTTCCTAGAAGGATGAGTTTCCACCAGACCATATTCTGATCTCAATGACACCACTATAAATCCAGAGTAACTCATCACAGTCAATATGCTCCTAACACTAACAGCTTACCAGGGAATGGGTTGAGGCTTCAGGACCAAAGAATCACAGAGATGTGGGGCTGGAAGGGACCTCAAGAAGTCAGCAATCCCAGCCCCTTATGCTGAGGGAGGACCAAGTAAACCTAAACCAACCCTGACAGGTGTTTGGCCAATCTGCTTTTAAAAACTGCCATTGGTAGGGATTACACATCCTCCCTTGGAAACCTGTTCCAGAGTTTAACTATCCTCATAGTGCAAATACTTAAAGTTCTTCCTATTCATTCCCATACTGCTTACATTTGTGTACAGACATCTAAGATGTCGAGCAGATTTCCCGCTCTTCTGGCTCCTATTCCCGTACATATACCCCAACATCTAACCCTCTGTTAAGGTGGCCCTTTTTTATTCTTGATCACCTGTCCCCTTTGAACCTAATGTAAAGCCCTTCATAATAGGTTGGCAAGTTGGTGTAACTAAGCAATGGGTCTAAGCAACCCTGCAGTGGCTTGCAACAGACTCTGCATGCCTGTCACGGGGTGGCACAGGCTTCCTTCCCCTAGTCCCTGGGCCGCGTGGTTAGGCTGGTGCACGAAAGGTCTGAGACACTCTTCTCCAGCGCTCCACCCGTGCTCTTTTATTTACAGTGCTTACAATAGTCCCAACATCCCCAACATTAGGCCCCTCACAGACCTCTCCCCAGGTTCTCCGGTCCCTTGAGGCTTGTTCCCAATCTGCAGAGACAGAGCTAGGTACCCCCTGTCCTCCTGCCTGGCTAGCCCCTTTCTCTAAGCTTTTCCCTGGGTTTGTACCCTTCCCAGTCATCAACCTCAGTGGTTCCTCCTGGCTCAGTAGGTTGCACTGAGTCTACCCTAATTAGTGTCTGCAGCTGGGTTCCCTGCTCAGGGTTTTAGCCCTTTAACCCAGCCACACTGCAGAGAAGCAGGGTCTTTAGCCCTGTGACAATGCCAAAGAACGTTTCTGACTCTAGTGTGTGGGGGTCTGGATTCATAGTTTGCACAAAATACGCATGTTCACCCGCTCAGTGACTTGTACTAATCCGGGTGTGCCTACTTAGTTTAATCCAGATGTTCCTCAAGGGCATTCCAGTTTAATTTAGGAAAACAACAAGCAGTGGCTGTGTCTAACTCTGCCCAGAATTCTGCTTTCAGCCTTCCCTAGGCAGGATAGCCATATTACACTCCGTAGCTGGTGTCACTAGAGCACACGTTCCTCCTAAAATAGTTCAATAGCAGAATAACTGAAACTTGCCAAAAGAGATCACTTCCACAGATTACATCACCTTTTGCTTCGACCATAGAATATTCTGCATCTCATTTGCTTTCTGTTTTTTCCATCTGCCACAAAGGGAAAAAGAGGAGCTCAGAACCTACCTGCAGTGCCATTAACAAAGGCTCCAAGGATCAGCTTGTATTTCTCAGTCTCTCCTGCAATTTTGAACGATCTGAAGACAGCAAATTGATGGTTGTTGTCAAAATCTTGGAGATCGACACGAAGCTCATTGGTTCCTTTAGAAAACAATTAGAAAGCAAAATGTTCAGCTATTTCCATCCAGTCTGTAACACTCCTCATTGCTGCACTGTGGGCAGACCACTGGACTCAGAGGAGAAATGCTGCTCCATGAATGATGTCTGGAGCCAGCCCAGCTACCACAGCACCATTGGTTTCAATAGCTTTGTGTGGCAGGGTTGTAAGGAACAGGAACAGGAAGGGGTGTCTGCAGCAGAAGTATTACCTCTATCGATAGTACAACTCCATGCCTTGTATCCATGGCTAAAGAGTGGGAACAACGCTTGGTGGAGAAGGTTGCTGTAAGGAAAAGAATGCATCAGTGATGTCTTTACCAATGGTTGTCAGCACGTGGATATTGTCATTCCCCAGCCAAAACTCTGACAGCCGGCTCCCAAAACCTCTCTTGTATGAATTCCAGTCACGGTAAAAATCCACAGAGCCATCCACCCGCCTCTGGAACACCTGCAGGGAAACAGGAGATCCTTAGCTGAGAAATCCCACATTGTTTTCCATCTCATTAGGGCAGAAGAGCAGAAACTCTGAGACTGTAAATCACTGGATGAGATTTAACGGGGTCAGATCTATCTCAGCCTCAGGTGACTATCGCAGAGGGAGGCTTGTCCCAGAGGATCGTATTAAATCTTGGCAGCAACAGCACTAGGTTAAAGGATCACATGGCACTGGACTGGCAAGCAGGAGTCCTGGGTTCTATACCCAGTTGTGCCACTTGTGTAAGTCACAGCACCTCTGTGTTCAGTCTGGCCCTTTGTCTGCCTTGTCTATGGAGACTGTGAGCTGCAAGAGACAGCAGCTGTCTCTCAGTATGTGTTCAGCAGCCAGCATAAAGAAGCCCTGATCTTTATCACATTCTCTAGGCACTACTGGGATATAAATAAGCACAATGATCAGTTAAAAGGTTTAAATGTGAGGTATATGCAGGGTTCCATCCCTTTGTCTCCTCAGCTCCCTAGAGTGTTCTCTCCACTCATACTCAGGAGCTGCCTGAGCGACAGAGCAGATGATGCACCAGGACTTTGACCAAGATGGAAGGAAGAATGAATTGTGGTTCCAGAGTCTGGGCAGCTATTGAGGAGACTCTGAGAGCTGGGCAGAGAATAGCCAGGAGAAGGGAAACCTGGTTAACTGTGTCAGACCAGTGACAAATGTCCCCTCAGATGGGGGCTTTTTGATTCTAAAGCTCCAGGTTCCCTCCAGGAAACCCACTGTGTTCACAACCAAGGTGTTTGGAGAGTCTGACGAGGATTAGAAGGGCTCAGGAAGTGTCTGTGTTTTTGTTCAGCTAACCATGGTGAGCTAACAGCTTCAGAGTTTCCCTCTTCATGCCTTTCTCCTAGCTACAATGCCTGGCTAAGGGCCACCTCCCATTCTTGGGGAAGAAAACTGTTGTTCAAGAAAAAATATCCAATGAGCTTCCTTATGCTCTGTTCTTACAATCCATCCTCCACCATCTGTGTCCATGTCACACAGCACGGTCATGGCGTTACAGTCATGCGGGTAGATGGTGTACCAGCCGCTCAGGAAGTTCCCTCTAGTTAACAGCTCCTTGCAGTTCTTTGCTCCTGGTCAAAAGAGGAACTGAAATGTGTAAATTGGTTGCATAACTCTCCTTGGAGCAGGGATTCATGGGCTGCTTTATGTTGCACTGAGGGCCAAATCAATTGCAGAATCAGGTAAATGGAAAACAATCTTTGAACCACCATCTCCTCTCCTCCCCACTTTAGTGTTTGGGAAATGGGTAGTATCTCTTTAAATACTTTAAATAAGACGAGGAAGATTTTGTAGCACCTTAGAGACTAACCAGTTTATTTAAATACGTTGTGAGCCCTGTATTGGTGCTCTCTGGGTTCTATCTTTAGAAACCTACCAGAGTAGCAGCCTATGTGCTGCTTTTCATGCTCTCTGTAGTTAGCAAACACAATTATTTAGACTTCACTGTGCTAATGTGGTTCATATTAAGTTTGAAAGAGGAAAAAAGACAACAAATGCCCAGCCCCATTGGTTCTGTTTGAGAACAGCTCAACCTGAACAGAGCATTGGCTTAAAGTGTCTTGAAAACTCATGGAAACTGAAATGTGCGCAAAGATTTGTACCAGTGGAAGTGCTCGTGCTCAGCCATTTTGAAATCCCTTGCAAGTCAGAAGTAGGAATACTCACATCAAACAGATTACAAATGAGCCCATCAGATGACATGTATTTCCACAAAAGATTCACTGGCTAATTGCACAAATCATTCATTTAAATATAGCCAACCATCTGGCAGGTAAAACCGGAAAAGGGCTGAGTTGTCACATTAGTAATTTAAAAATATTTGTTCATCATGGCTGCACTCCCTGGATGGAATGAGATGATAGTTCACTGGTTGTAAGAAATGCTCACCTTTCTGACACTTCATAGTGTCCAGCTCTTCCTCTCCTGAACAGGAAAAGAAACAATGGAAGTGAAATTTGAACCAGAAAACGTTGCATTGTCTTTTAAACTGTGCCAGCAGTGATATCTGGGATAGCAATGTACTAGAAAATGCACTTGACAGGTTTGTATTTGTGCAAAACCAAGTGTTAATGGAATCACACCCATCTCTGGTCTGTGCTTCCAGTCTGGAATAAAAAAGATATCATTCATAACTAGCCAACACCGTTTTGTAACCCTCTCGTGAGGTTCCCATTTGCATGAATAAGAATTGGTCCTTAATGGACTAAATTAATTGCTGGTCAGTACGTAGAAGCAAAGCCCACAGTCAGGGGTGTTACACTTGCTTACACTAGCTGTGAATTTGAGTCAATGTGTTATAAAAAATCCCAAGTGAAATTAGTGAAATAGAGAAAGGGGCACTCCTTTAAACGAGCATTTAAACAAGATCCATTTCTTGTCATTCATACTCCCCACCCCCAGTGGGAGAGGAAGATAAGGAGGGATAAGAGAAAACAGGATATGCATCTGGATCTACAGCTTTCACCTACGTGCCAAATATTATCTCTAATACCAAAGGTCATCTGCTTGGAGTTATTGCAGATGTTGCAACATGACCTGTTTTGTAGACAGAGCTATTTCCCTCTTCAGACGTTCCAACACTTACAGGAATATTGGTGAGCTCGCTACTGTGGGCATGGTCCCTATTTGAGATGGAAGATTCTTAAGCCACTCAAGTTCTAGCTCTCCAGCAATGAAACTGAAGTGATGTGCTCAATATAAAGGAAAGTGCAGAGGGTCTCACCAACTGTTCCAAGGGTTCCCGGTGCTCCTTTAGCTCCTAAAGAAAGAACTCAGAATAAAATCCTTGTTTTCCCTAGAGATCATCTCCATAATCCGTAATCTCATTTCAACACACACTTGGGGGTTAATCGTTCAGGGGGCTAGTTCAAGGCCCATGTATCACTGTTGCACCACACAATCTGTTAAAGTAGCCCACGAGTGCGACTTAAGTGATACATTTATCTTCTCTTGTCCGCTTCACTGGCTGAATTTCACCCTTGGGATACGTCAACACTGCAGCTGGGTACATGCTTCCCAATTTCTATGCAGTGAGCAAAGGGGTGTTAGCCTGGCACAGTGGTTCTCAAACTATGGGTCGGGGCCCCAAAGTGGGTCACAATCCTGTTTTAACGGGGTCACTGCAGCTGGCGTTAGACTTGCTGGGGCCTGGGGCTGAAGCTGAAGCCCAAGAGCTTCAGCCCTGGGTGGAGGGGCCCAGGATACAGGCCTCCGACCATGGGCAGTGGGGCTTGGGCTGGCTCAGGTTTCGGCTACCCCTCCTGGGGTTGGGTAGTAATTTTTGATGTCAGCAGTATCAGGGGGTAGCCGTGTTAGTCTGTATCCACAAAAACAACAAGGAGTCCGGTGGCACCTTAAAGACTAACAGATTTATTTGGGCATAAGCTTTCGTGGGCAAAAACCCCACTTCTTAAGGTGCCACCAGACTCCTTGTTGTCAGAAGGAGGTCACCGTGCAATGAAGTTTAAGAACCGCTGGCCTAGTGTGGTTTGATTCCTGGAGTAATTTCCTGTGACTGCCAAGGACCTTGTGATATGTCAGACATTAGAATTAGAGCTCTTGAAATGGTTTCAGTTAATATCTTATTCACCAAAAAAATGTAGTTTCATGTCCAAAATAGTTCACAAATTCAACTCACATTTGGCAAACAAGTACAGTCAAAGTAAGCAAACAAAAATAAATGAGGGGAAATTTTCCCTCTTACGCAAAAAGTTTTGCTTTGACATTATTAAAATGTTCCAGCTTTTCATTTTGAAACAACGTTTTATTTAGTTTTTTGGCAATTAAACAAAAAGAGATGAAAAATGCCACTCAAAATCTTTTGTTTGGGTCAAATGACACTTCTTCTTCAACCTGAACCAATTTTTTTATTCATCTTTTTCTTTCGGTGATATGCCAGAAGGGAAAATCGTACAGTGGGACGGGGGGAAATATGGTTTCTGGTTCTTCTATCACTATGAAGAGCCCTATAAAGTGCTCTGCAGTGAGAAGAATCACCTGAGGTCTCTCACCTTTCTCTCCAGGGGGGCCAGCAGGACCTCTTTCTCCTGATTGAACAAAAAAGAAGATAGCGAGATCTTGACAGTGGATCAGAACTGAAGTTGTGTTGCAATAATAAACCCTTTATTGTCAAATATAGAGTGAAGGGATGTTATGGTGGTTTTTGAAGCCCAGATATTATAGGAATTGGTATTTTATAACTAGCTCTAACTGATATTTGATTAAAAACTTATTTCCTGTTCTTAGGTCACCCAATAGGAAAACAAAGTTCTCTGCCCTTTGTTACTTTACCTTTTGGGCCAGTTGGTCCTGCCTTTCCAGGGCTCCCCTGAGGTCCCTGTTGTCCTGCAAACACAGAAAACTGACTGAATATTTTCCAAGGTAGCCTAAATACTGAGACATAATCCCCACCCATCACCCCTACCTGGAATTACAACAACCCATCAGTCTTGAAATTCAAATCATGTATCTGCATCTGGCTCACTGAGTCACTGATCTCACATCAGGATCCCCTAGCATCTTACATGGAAGCCCATTGAAGTCAAAGGGACAAGCACATCTTCCTGCCAGGAGAGAGTCAAAACTGGTAAACAACCATTTTCTACATGCTGCCTGTGATGCATGGCTAGAAAGAGTTAAACATCCTGCAAAATAAATAACCCTCAAAAGACATGTGGGGAGCCAATGTTTGTGGTTTTGTGTATTTACATATGTATGAGTAGGGACGACAATGTAATCAATGGTCCTTGTCTATGCTGTCTTCTGATCATTCAGAGGTCAACACAACAATCAATGAATTGTAAGCATGGGCTAGCTCTGAACATGAGATTTGGACATTGGACTATAACCTATGAACTGAATTCTAAAGGAACTCTTTGCAACTACAAAACTCACCATCTCTGCTATGAATATGTACCTCAATGAACTGAACTCATGTCTGTAAGTATACTGATCTTTTAAGCATGCTCTCTCTCTTTTTTGTTTTTTACTAAATTTTAGTTTAGTTAATAAAATTGACTGTAGGGTGTATTTGGGAAAGATCTGAAAGATTCATTCACCTGGGAGGTAATGTGTCCGATCCTTTGGGATTGGTAGAACCTTTTCTTTTATATGATGAAATCAGATTTACAGAAATCATCATATTTGACTTAGGTACCTGGATGGAGGGCTGAAGCAGGATCACTTTAAGGGATCTGTGTTGTTTGGACTTCTGAGTAACCAGTAAGGTAATAAAGAAGCTATTTGATGCTGGTTTGGTAAATCTAAGCTTTCTGGGGATTGTCTGCCCCATTCTTTGCAGTTCACCCTAACTGAGTGACCTCAGCTGGCTCCCACTCAGACCTGGGTCACGCTACCATTAAAAATTCCATGGTTCACAATCATCATCATCATTTGTTCTCTAGCCCCTCTCATCCAAAGTTCTTAGGGTGCTTTACACAGATCAATGAAATATGCTTCAGATAACCCCTGGAAGGTAAAGGACCATTATCACCATTATACAGAAGGGAAAATTGAGGCTCAAGGAGAGGAAGTGACTTGCCCAAGATCACACAATGAGACAGTGACAAAGGTGGGGAATGAACTAGAGGACTTGATTGCCAATCAGATGCGCCAAAGAGAATGGACAATATTTCAAAGCATGGTTATTCTGAAGTTCCAATCCCTCACCAAAGGATATGGAAGATTTGCCCTATGACTTGGGCAGAGTTTCCTCATGTCAGAGTTTGTGGGGGAATCCCCAAAGTCTGAGCATATTACATAAGTAATTCCCATTTTCATCAGCACCAGCCATGCCTGATTCCCATCCCAATGTACCTCTCATTCCTGAAGTTCCTGGGTCTCCTTTGGGTCCTGTGGCACCAGGAAACCCAGGGCAGCCTTGGAGAACGGCGAGTTTATCAGAACCGCTGAGTCCCACTAGCTTCACCTCTGGGGAAAGAAATAAATGCATCAGTAATATGTGTTAGTTTTTCACTGTCTGAAACATTCTGCAGAAAACCAAGCAAATAAGAGCCTAGATAGTTCCTTAATTTTGTTTTCTCTATTGGTGATAAATGCAACATTTTCTTCAGTTTTATGAATCTGAGAGACAATGCCCTAAAATTAAAGGACTGGGGGTGATTATTACTTTTTTCTTTCTGTTTTAAGTTTTAGTGAAAAGTTAAAAGAAAAAGTCATTACATTTAAGTGATTTTTTTAAAGACCTCGTGAGTTAATTTTGATGTACGTACTGCCTTGCCGTGTTTGCAACCCAACCATTGCTGAATTATGCTAGTTCATGAGAACCTCATAATGAAATTAACTAAAGAGATACAAAAATTACCCTGACTGAAATGCAGAGAAAAACCAAAAAGCTGTGATTCAGTGACTAAATTATCCAAAGGCAGTTAATTTTAAAAACAGTTGCTGTTACAAACACAGGTAATGGATTTTTAAAAATTGATATTTTTTTAATCTGAATAGTGTCCCCCCCGTGTTATACACATTATTAGATTAAAAATTATTAACAGGGACATTAGTGGAGACAAAACGGAACACAGCTGCCAACTCCATTGAGCTCAATTAATGTGGAAATCTTAGTGGCAAACAGAATGGGAAAATAGTTAATATTTTCTGTGACATAGGAACCCTGCCTCCTATTGGAACATTTGGGCATAAATCATAGGTAGAGAATGATTTTTTAAATGAACTTGAATGTAAGGAAATGAAACTTAAAAGCCGTACTGCTCTGAAATAATACACTAATTTATCCATAATCCTGTATTCAGTCCTTTCTCAGCAAAACACCCATTTCCTTCAAATGGAATTTGCCTGAATTAGGGCTGTACAAAATTGATGAAATCTTGCATAAGGACCGTAGGATTTTATGGTAAACTAAAATTAACTCTCAAATGCTGCCTTAATTTCTATCCATGCTGCCTGATCTTCAGTCCAAAGTATAGCAATGAAAGTAAGTGTCATTATACAAAGATCTCTATTGTGGATGTCTACTGTTAGATATTTTTTAAATATTTTTTAAATGATAACCTTAACTTAGTAACCATGAGTTTTAAAAAGGCTAATCTACTATCAGAGGGTTCCTCTGAGCTTTAAAGATTTCCCGGAATATGCTAATAAGTGGGCATTTCTCAGCCTGTGGGTTGGTTACTTACCAGGTTAAAAACGCTTTCATACCAATGAGAGCTTTAGATGGAGAGATTCCAGCAGCAATATGGGGAGGTTAGAAGTTAGGAAATGAGTGTGTGGAAGAGCAGGTCAAAAAATGTCATATTTCAGAAAATTTCAATAAAAAAAAAAGATTTTCACAAAATTATTTGCAAAAACTGTGTCCTATCTTTGACCACTTTTTATTTGCGGTGGCCATTTCTGCAATACAGATTAGTTTTTACAAAGTAATTTTGGTCAAAAAGCTGTTCTGTTGATCCAGAAAAGCACCTTAGAGACCTGTAGGACAGCAAAGATCCCTGAAGACCTTACATATTGAAGGCAGCAGAATGTAACAGTTCCCAGTTCTCCAGGGTCCAGGTTGGCAAGAACCACAGTATGAAACGCTGTTGTGAACAGGGATTGTCTTTCACTCACCTGGGCAGGTGTCCTCAGCCTTACAAATGGCTGCTGCTAGCCAGAGTAAAGAGATGAGGGTTTTCTGGGCAGCCCTTTCCATGGCTGGTGCTGGTCTCTGCAATAGGAGCTCCACCTGTCTTATTGCCACCCTTTCTTCTGCTTGCATTCAGGGCTCTGCAAGCCTTTTATATGCAATGACCCTCAGAGAACTAATCCCACCTCTGTCCTTTCAGCACCGCCTTCCCGTATTCCACATTCCAGTGGTTTCAGCTGAAATTGCAACATAGACAAAGTTCACAACGGTAGCTGAGTTAAATGCTCTTGTCAGATATGTTCAGTATTGGACTAACAGCCACTGCGTCATCCACACAGCAAGTGCAGTATTGTCCAATGATGATTATTGAATGGAGCCTGTCTCACAAAGTTCACGAGAACGTGTCTTCTGAAAGATTAAAGTAGGGTGCAAAGTAATGAGCCCAATCTGACTTTTTCCTTCCCTTCAAGTCTCCTGTCACCTTCAGTGGGAAACTTTGGATGAACCAGGGGAGCAGGATTGAGTGAACTTAATATCCAACTGTGTTCTTGGGTTTTTTTGTATGACAGTAGCCACAGGAGGCCTCATATCATCTTGGAACCCCACTGTGCCAAGCATTGTACAAGCCCATAGTAGGAGACAGTAACAGATTGTTAGATTCCAAGGCCAGAAGTGACCATTGTGATTATTTCGTCTGACTTCCTGTATAACACATAATTAGATAAATAATTCCTAGAGCAGATCTGTTAGAAAAACATCCAATCTTGATTTTAAAATTGTTAGTAATGGAGAATCCATCATCACCCTTGGGAAAAGAGTCCAATAGCTAAAGTGACAAAGAGTTCTGTGGCACCTTAAAGACTAACTAAAGTATTAGAGCATAAGCGTCTGTGGGCTAATACCCACTTCGTCGGATGCATGCAGTGGAAGTATCCAGGGGCAGGAATAAATAAAAGGCAAGGGCCAGGTTAGAGATAACAAGGTTAGTCCAATCAGGCTGAACCAGCTTGTTATCTCTAATCAGGGAGGATGAGGTCCTCCTCTAGCAGCTGGTCTGGAGGTGTGAACACTGAGAGAAGAGAAGCAGCTTTTGTAGTTAGCTAGCCACTCATACTAACTATTGTTCAATCCTTGATTGATGGTATCAAATTTGCAAATGAATTGCAGCTCTGCAGTTTCTCTTTGAAATCTGGTCTTGAAGGTTTTTTTGCTGCAATATGGTGACCTTTAGATCTGTTACGGTGTATCCAGCGAGGTTGAAGTGTTCTCCTACAGGTTTTTGTATATTGCCATTCCTGATCCCTGATTTGTGTCCATTTATCCTTTTTCTTAGGGACTGTCCAGTTTGGCCAATGTACATAGCAGAGAGACAGTGCTGGCACATAATGACATATATTACATTGGTAGATGTGCAGGTGAAAGAACCAGTGATGGTGTGGCTGATCTGGTTAGGTCCTGTGATGGTGTTGCTGGTGTAGATATGTGGGCATCGAGGTTTTTTGCATAGTCCAATAGCTAATTATTCTCGCCATTATTTCCAGTCTGAATTTCTCTAGGCTTAACTTAAGAACGTAAGAATGGCCATAATGGGTCAGACCAAAGGTCCATCTACCCCTGTATCCTGTCTTCCGACAGTGGCCAATGCCAGGTGCCCCAGAGGAAATGAACAGAACAAGTAATCATCAAGTGATTCATCCCCTGTCGCCCCTTCCCAGCGTTTCCTCACTCAGCTCCTTGAGTATTCTAGGACACATTTCATCAGGCTCTGGTGACTTGAAGACATCTAATTTGTCTGCGTAATTTTTGACTTGTTCTTTTCCTATTTTTGCCTCTAATCCTACCTCATTTTCATTTTCATTCACTATGTTAGATGTCCAATCACCACCAACCTTCTTGGGGAAAACAGAAACGAAGTCATTAAGGACCTCTTCCATTTCCACATTTTTGGATATTGTTTCCCCCCACCCCATCGTTAAGTAATATTTCACGATCATTTTATTAGATTTAACTCATGTTTTAAAATCATCACACAAACTAAAGTTGGCTTTACAAGCCTACTATGAAGCATTATATTTACATCTTTCTTATTGTAATTTTGCACAACTCTGTTAACTGACTGCTCAAATGCAGTGCATTCATTTTTGGTGGCTACTCATGTATCAGATACTTCCAGTCCTTTGTGATATGCTCATGATCAGGCAGAAGGCAACTTCTTTCAGAACACAAAATTCTATTCAATGAGGAAAAAGAAGGCTTGACTGTAGCTGTTGTGACTGGAAGAAGAAAGAGATGAATTCCTACTTCTTTCATCCGAGGAAACATAGCACAAAAATTGGGTCGAGTCCATTAGTGATGATAAAGAAGTTGAAATCAAATCTACATTTGTTCATCTTTTGATATTCCACTCTGTGTTCAAATTCTCTATTCAGTCCTGATCACATGACAGCTCTATTGCTGGTAGTACCTCACTCCACTCATTTGTCAGTGTTTTATAAGACAGGCATCTGTAAAAGCTACGTAGAGGTTGATGGAATCCAAAAGTTGTTGCAGAGATGTAAGAATCAAGTAAGTGTACTTTACTTTTTCAGCTGGCTTAACAAACACTTCTTGTTTTATTCATTTAAGGAGTTAATATAAATGTCCTAATTAGTAAACTTCTGAACGGAAGTATTTGCTTCTTCCAGTATGTTTAAAATGGATATCTATCTGACTGATCCAAGTGTAGCTTCCATTGCTGGCCAGAGATCTACAACTGTTGTAGCAGATGCCTGGATGTCATTGTATAATGACCCAAGTGGTTTCAACAGTAGACTTATAAGAAAGAATCGTGATTATGTTTTCTGAACTTAGTAGCAAAAGTCCACCAGCCCCACTACTTAGATCCATCCCATCTTGGTAGATACTTTCCAAAGCCAATAATAATGGTTGCAGTAATTTTAAGACAGCAGCCAAGGATCACTCATGAGGAAGCCAGTGGATTTTCCCAGGTTGGACTAATTTGAACTTCTTCCCAATGTATCTTCTATATTTTCCAAGACGTTCAGTCCTTTTGGACTCTTGCTGAAAAGAGTATAATGAAGACATTCAATTTATAGCTTTTTAAATTCCTTTTGAAGATTCTGCAGCTTATACTAGTGCTAGTTGGAGTAGATGACCTCTGCAGTGTGTATTGGAGAGACCAGAGTTACACTTTTCTCTGAGCAAAGCTTGTACTCCACTATGTCTTCCAGAAAAGTTTGCAGCTCCATCAAATACACACGCAACCATCTGTTTGGGGTTCAATTGACAAGCATTTAACTCTTCTAAGACATGGGTTGTCAGAGATTCCGCCTATGTGTCTTCTATAAACCGAATATCTAGAAATTCACCTACTAATTTACCATTGATTTCAAGATAACATAGGCAGTGACTTGATAATTGACACCCGTTTGCATCGGTGCATTCATCAGCCATGTATGCACATTTTCTGAATGCAGTGAGAGAGTTCTTCACCATTTCAACTGCTGAGTCTTTCACTGTTGCACTGCATGCTTCTAACCAGTCAGCTGAGTTTCTTGCAGAAAGATAGTGAGCTGGTCTTGGTAGGAATCAGTGTCCAACTTCCAGATTAACAAATGACAATGCACTTAACATTGGCCTCAAGTCTGTAGTGTGTAGTCTCTTGCTTAAAGAGAAAGTATGATGTGACAGCCATGCTTGTTAGCATAAACTTTGTTGTGTCTCCAGCATTCTTAACATTCTAAAATTGGCTTTGACAATGACTGCCTTATAAGGCTTTCTGCATGTTGATGCAGTCCATAGGAATGGTGTTTTTCAGCCTTTTCACATAGTTTGTCAGCATTGGCTTTGCTGATAAGTCTGGCAAACCAAGCTCCACCACTTTTACTATATAAATCATAGTATACTTACATCTTGAATACTGTGTGCAGTCCTGGTCGCCCCATCTCAAAAGAGATATATTTGAGTTGGAGAAGGTACAGAGAAGGACAACTAAAATGATTAGGTGTATGGAACAGTTTCCATCTGAGGAAAGATTAAAAAGACTAGGAAACTTTGCAGCTTGGAAAAGTCTGTTAAGAGAGGCAGTCTATAGACTCTTGACTGTTGTGGAGAAAGTGAAAAGCTCCCTATAGGGAGGCGGTGTGGTTCCCTGGTGCCCTGGAGAGGGACAAACTCTGCCAGACACCAGAATGAGCGGAGCCAGAACGCTCCAAGCCTGCCCGTCAGAGGTCGGACAGGAAGTATAAGAGCCCAACCCCAGAGCGCACTTGGGAAGCAGCTGCTGGAGAGGGCAGACCGCTCCAGCCCAGCTTCTGCTGGGGAGACTCCAGTAACCAGCTGTGGACCTGGAGACTGGCCTGACCAGCCACTACTCAATGCAGATCAGTGAGTGGGTGAGTCGCTGAGCCTACCCCTTGCCAGCTACCCAGAGGATCCAGTGGTGATCGACCCCCCTGAGGACACCACCTGGACTCAGGTACCTCTTGAGGGGGAGTTGGGAAGTAGCCCGAGGGCAGCCAACCCGGGTCTGGCTGCAACCCAACTGGAACCCATCAGTGTGTTGTAGTCAGGATCCCTACTGACACAGGAGCGGGTCTTTGGCCACTACTAGGGCCTCGGGCCAGGATGCATCCCCCAACCCCACCACCCAACATGTGGGTATCAGTCTCCCCCTCTCCCAGGCCACGTGGAGCCTGAACTCTGGGCGTGCTATTTACCTGTGTTTGCTCAGCCCCTGCCTAAGGGCCTGAGCGGTGACTCTTTACTGCCCTGCTCTGACCCAGTTCCTGGGCTTGTTATCTGCTAATTGTTACCTGTGTGTGCTCAGCCCCTGCCGGACCGCTTGACCCAAGACTCCTGTGGCCTGACAGATTCCCTGGGGGGCCTTGCAAGGACTAAGGGAGGTGGTGTGATTCCCCACTACCCTGGAGAGGGACGAACCCCGACGAACCCTCCCTACGCTCCTTCACATAGCACAAGAACAAGGGGTCTCTCAATGACATTAATAGGCAGCAGGTTTAAAACAAACAAAAGGAAGTACTTCTTCATACAACATACAGTCAACTTGTGGAACTTTTTGTTGTGAAGGCCAAAACTAGAACAGGATTTAAAAAAGAACTAGACAAGTTCATGGAGGATATGTCTACAAATGGCTATTAGCCAGGATGGGTAGGGATGCAACACCATGCTCACAGAGCCTCTGTTTGCCTGAAGCTGGGAGTGGACAACAAGGAATGGATCATTCAATAATTTCCCTGTTCTCTTAATTTCCTTTGAAGCACCTGGCATTCGCCACTGTTGGAAGACAGAGTACTGGGCTAGATGGACCATTGATCTGACCCAATATGGCTGTTCTTATGTAAAAATAAATTATAATAGAATATAAATGTTTAGTACAGAAACTCCCAAAACACCAGCCAAAACTGATCACTTGGGCAGCACAGCTCTGTCTGCTGGATACCTAGGCAGAGTAGGTGAGTTCATGTAAATACAGTGTGGTCCTGAAGCCTTCCCCAAACGCCGGCTCATCATTAGCTGTCAGGGGAGAGCTCATTCAGACCTTGCTTACAAATCATAATTTTGGGGAGCCAACGTTGCCGAAACGAATGCGCCAGTATTGTCAGAAAAAAACAACTGCTGTGTGAGGAAGCTAGTCTTTGTTCATACTTTTCAAGCCTATCATGCTTTTTCAGGTACAAGTATTTTATCCTAAATTGTAAAGTGTGTATTAATGTTTCAGTTTCAACCAATGACAAAATTGACAACACTGTTGTAACTAGTCAACCACTGTGGGGGTGTTGGGGAAATTTGGGGGGGTGTAGAGTCCCCGAGGGGATGGGAGATGTAGACAAGGTCCAGCTTCACTGAATTAAGTCTCCTACTGCAGCATCTCAGTAGGTTACATCAAAGAGGAGCTGCAGTAACTAGGCATTTAGATGTCTGTGCCTTTAAGAACCCAGCCCTGGGAAGCCCATGCTGAGAGGTAGTCTGTGGGAGGGGAAATAAAAAAGCCCCTCCGCTCCCCTCACCCTATTTTTTGGCCAAACACTGGTGTCTCCATCCACCAGGGCGACTGTTACCCCCATCTCTGTGCTGGGATTTTACCCTCTGCCACCCTCTGGCAATGCCTCACCCCTGGGCTTAACTCCATCTCCTTCCCACACGATCCCTGATTCTGCTTTCAGCCCCTAACCTAACCCTGCTTCCAGCTGCTTGACCCTCCTGACCAGTCAATTTTTGACCCTCTGGTCAACCCCCTCCTCCGATTTGCCCCCTTTTAGCCTCTGTAAAAAGCAGTCGGCAGAATCTTATGGCTAATAAGGGCAGAGTGAAGGGCCGTGGCTTCAGCAGATGATACTGAGCATGCTCACTACACCCTGAGTAGCCCTTTCCTACAGAGAGCAGGTTTCCACACTACACCTGCTTCAGCTAGCTAGGGGCCAAAACTTTGGAAGGTCTCTTGTGCCCTCCTTCCTCCAGCCCAGCACTCCCCCATCTGTGCATCTAGGGCAGAGAGAATACACATGCACCAGCCGCAGACACAATTTTCTACACTCTGGCTCCTAGTGCCGCCCCCCACCACAGTCTGGCACCTGAGGCTTCATGGTAAGGCCAGCCCTGGATGGGGTTAGGCACATGCAACCCATGCCATTGCCTCAGCCTGGAGCCAGCGAAGGGACCCCTGCCGTGGTGACGGCGTCGGGTGTTGGTGCAGGTGAGGTGCAGGAATCAAGGAGGAGAAGGGAGGTGACGGGTCAGGTGAATAGCTGGGGCAGGCTCAGGGCTGCTTGGCGGGATGTTGTCTGCCCAGCGCAGGCCACAGCTATTGCTTGGGGCCCACTGGGACCCCCCAGGAAGAGCCGTGCGCTGAGCTCCACGGCCCACATTTGAATTTGTCAAGGGAGGGGCAGGGGACTCCCAAAGGGTGGCTCTGCCGCAGTGGCGTAGCCAGCATAGGATATTTGTGTGGATAGGTAATTACTGGGGGACTGGGAGGGCAGGAGGGATGGGGGACCCGCCTCCCACCATCCCTGCAGCCGACATGGCCTGGGGCTCCCTGGAGCCCTGGCGTGCACCCAGTTCTGTGAGGAGACACTGCTCTCCAGCGCTCCCGGCTCCCTCCCAGGTCCCATGCCCCACACCAGGCCCGGCTCCCCCAGGCAGCGAGCCTACCTGTTTTGAAAATGTCCATTACTGTCTCCGGGCACCTGGTCCGAGCAGGAGCACCAAGCGGGTGGAGTGGGAGAAGCGCTGGGGTCAGAGCAGTGCCGGGCTTGGGGGATGGGCCTCGATCAGGGGCAGGCAAACTTTTCGGACCGAGGGCCACATCGGGTTTCAAAAATTGTACGGAGGGCCTGGCCCCCATCCCTATCTGATCCTCCTCCTCTCCCCACTTCTCGCCCCCTGATGACTCCCTCAGGACTCCTGACCCATCCAACCTCCCTGTCCCCTGACCGCCCCCACCCCCAGAAGCCCTACCCCATCCACGCCCCCGCCCCGTCCCCTGACCCGCCCCCGGAATCCCTGCCCCTGACTGCCCACTGCCACCCCATCCAACCCCCCTTCTCCTTCCTGACTGCCCCTCCCCCAGTACCATTGCCCCCATTCTACCAACCTTTTCTTTCTCTACCACTGGCACAGGGAGAGATGGGGGCGGGGAGGGGAAGAGGTTGGACTTGGGAGTCCAGTCAGCATTTGCTGACCTTGCTGACCGTAAAATCTTCCTCTGGGAATAATCCCAGCGTAAAGAGGGGAGACTGTGGCCTGTTCTGCCTCACAGGGGACGAGAGGGTCTGGGCTGGGCGATGGGACTTTCTAGTGCAGGTTTAGCCTGAGATCCTCTCAGTGCTCTTCTCTTTGCACCATCACCCCATTTAGACGGAACCCTCCTGCAGCCACAGCGCTGCTGGCAGAGGTAGCTCCCCTCTCTCGAACTCCCCAGGGTAGCCAGACAAATCATGTCCACTTCTGCTCAGGGTGCACTCTGTCCACAGTGTTCCCACTGCAGAGCCAGGCACATTCGGGCTTTAATGCCATTGAACTCTCTTGTGTGTACAAACAAATCTGAGCCTGGAAATCATTGAGCAGCCTTTGCTTTATTGACAGAGGGGAAGGTTCTCCAGAGGCAGATGCAGCATCTGAGGGGAATGAATCACTAAGAGCGCAGGAAGAATTGCATGGCAACGGTGGGAGCTGTTGTGGTGCTTCTGGTGATGGAATCAAGAGACAGCAGGGCCAGGTAGGAGAGGAGACAGAGCCTAGACAGAGCTGGCTGACATTTTTCAAATTAGGATTTTTTTGGTGGACAAATAGTTTTTTTTAAAAAGTCTGAAAATTTTCATGAACTATCATTGATGTGGTTGTAATGTTTTGTTTGGGAGGGAAAAAAATTATATTTTTAAAATGTTTTCAGCAATTCTTTTTGAAAATGGTCTCAGGATAATGACCACATTTGTTTCTTTGCAGAAATCCAGTGGTTTTTTTTAAATGAGAAAATAAAACAACATTGTCTGATATTACATATCAGGGAGAGGAATGAAAAAAATCTGCAAAAATTTATAAACACTAAAGCAAAAGTGGCTTAATTTAGAATCCTTTGCAGTGAAAACAACTTAGAAATTCCATTTTCCCCCCCACAAAACTATTTTTATCTCTTTTACCTGCTCTAGTCCTAGTGCACTGCGCTGGGTAAGTGTCTTTGATGATGTCTGCCCCTTAGTGGCTGGTGCATAAAGAAAAGATCTTTAGTGTTTTCTCCAGATTATGACAGGCCTATAATGCTATACAAGAGCTAAGTATAGTTACTCTAACTGCCTGCCTGACTGGCTACACAGGCCTGATTTTCATCTCAGACAACCAGTAGGAGTACTGGCGCCCTTTGCCTGAAGACCAGTTCACCCCAGCACCATAGATGTCATGGGCTCCAAACAGGTATAGTCCATTCAAGTTGGACATATGACAGTTCTTGTACCACCAGGCCCCTTTAAAGGCTACAGCACAATTAATTATAGACAAGTCGTTGTCACGGTCTTGGGTGGTAAACATCATTTGGTTGTGTTCAGTTAAGGAATCCCCTGTGGAAACAATTGGGTTTATTTATTATATGTTTTTACAGAGACAAGGTGGGTGAGATAATCTCTTATTGTTTATTTTTTACGTTTTACAGCTCATTTCCCGCAGCCCAGCCTGGTGGTTCTGCAGTGGGGTTACTAAATTTCGCCTTTCACCACACAGTAGAACTCTCCCTCGGGCGCAGGAGACTGCAGTTCTACTTCCAGTGAGGAGCATTTTTCACCAGGCCATATTCTGATCTCAGTTATACCACTGTAGATTCAGAGTAACTCATTGCAATCAATGTCCTCAGTCCTTCGGTGGCCTGAAGTCAGTTTGTGCCACTGTGGTGGTATAATGTGAGCCCACTGTGCTCCTAACACTAACAGTTGAGGATTCAGGATCACAGAATCATAGAAATGTCGGGCTGGAAGGGATCTTGAGAAGTCATCAATTCGGACCTTCTGGGCTGAGGAAGTGCCAAGTAAATCTAGACCATCCCTGACAGGTGTTTCCCCACGCTGTTCTTAAAAACTTCCAGTGATGCAGATTTCACAACATCTTTTGGAAGCTTATTCTAGAGCTTAACTACCCTTATACTTAGAAATTTAATTCTAATTTCGTTCTCCTTACCACAGATTAAGTCCATAACTTCTTGTCCTACCTTCAGTGAACATAGAGAACAATCGATCACAGTCTTCTTTATAACAGCCCTTAACACATTTGAAGACTAATACCAGATTCCCCCCGCAGTCTTCTTTTCTCAAGACTACATCACTGGTTTTTTAACTTTTCCTCATAGGTCAGGTTTTCTAAACCTTTTTATCATTTTTGTTGCTCTCCTCTGAACTCTCTTCAATTTGTCCACATCTTTCCTAAAGTGTGATGCCCAGAACTGGACACTATTTTCTGGATGAGGCCTCACCAGTGCTAAGTAGAGCAGGACAATTGCCTACTGTTTCTTACGTGCAACACTCTTGTAAATACACCCCAGGATAGTATTAGCTTTTCATGCAACTGCATCACATTGTTAACTCATATTCAATTTGCGATCTACTCTAAATGCCAGGTCTTTTTCAGCAGTACCACCACCAAGCACGTCATTATACATACTGAAGTTGTGCATTTGATTTGTCCTTCCTAAGTGAATCACTTTGCACTTGTCTTTACTGAATTTCATCTTGTTGACTTCAGACCAATTCTTTAATTTGCCAAGGTCATTTTGCATCCTAATTCTTACTCCAAAGTGCTTGAAACCTCTCCCAGCTTGGTGCCATCTCCAGATTTTATAAGCGTATTCTCCACTCAATTATCCAACTCATTAATGAAAATATTGACTGCTACTGGACCCAGGACTGACCCCTGCAGAACCCTATTAGATACATGCTCCTAGTTTGACAGCAAACTGTTGATAACTACTTTTTGAGTACAATCTTTCAACCAGTTATGCACCAACCTTATGGTAATTTCATCCAGACTGCATTTCCTAGTTTGCTTATTGAGAATGCCATGTGGGGATTTTGTTAAGTCTTACTAAAATCAAAATGTGTCACATCTACTGCTTCCCCCTTATCCACTAAGCCAATAATCCTGTCAAGAAGGGAATTAAGTTGGTTTGTCAGGATGTGTTCATGAGAAATCCATGGTGGTTATTGCTAATTAATCATTATGTCCTGCAAGTGCTTAGGTATTGATTGTTTAATAACTTGTTTGAGTATCTTTACAGGTATCAAATTAAGGCTGACTTGCCTATAGTTCCCCAGGCCCTATTTATTCCCCTTTTTAAAGATAGGTACTACGTTTGCCCTTCTCCAGTCTTCGGAGATCTCTTCCATCCTCCAAGAGTTCTTCAGATAATTATTAATGATTCTGAGATTCTTTCAGCTAGCTCTTTAATTCCCTTTGTATGAGTTTCATCAGGTCCTGCTGACTTGAATACATCTAACTTAGCTAAATATTCTTTAACCTTTCCCCTCCTATATGGGCTTTCATTCCTTCCTCCTTGTTGTTACTAGTGTGTTGAGTATGTCATCACCAGTAACTTTTTTAGTGACAACTTAAGCACACTAGCCTCAAAACACCTGAGCCTTCTTGATGTCACAAGTTATTACCTCTCCATTTCAGCTAAGTAGAAGAACTACACTTTCCTTAATCTTTCTCTTGCTGCTAATTTATTTAAAGAACCTCTTTTTCCTGAACTCCATTTTCCCCAGATTGTCTTTCCGTAGGACCTAATCTATCAGTTCTCCAAATTTGTTCTACTTCTTTTACTCCTTCCTTTCTTAGAATAAAGAAATCTGTGATTTCATGATCACTTCCACCCAAATTGTCTTCTGCCTTCAGATTCACTCCCAATTCCTCCTTGTTAGTCAGAATTAAGTCTAAAATGGCTGCTCCTTCTGGTTACTTCCTCCAAAAATGGTGTCCCCAGTGCATTCCAAGGACTTGTCAGAAATGTTGTGTTTTTCTGTATTACTTTTCTAACAAACGTCTCGGTAGTTAAATTCCCCCATTACTATAATACACCTCTACCAAGAGGTCACTTCTAGTTTTTACCCTTTTCCTCTTTATCCAGAGACTATCAATTGGTCTGCTGGGAACAGAGAACAAGTGTATATATTCTTGCTATATAATTCAACACCTCCTCTCTTTTTACCCTGCCTATCTCTCTCTAAACAAGCTATACCCCACTATACCATTATTCCAGTAATGAGATTTATCCCACCCAGTTTGTGTGATGCCACTTAAGTAGTAATTCTACTATTATATTAATCATAGAATATCAGGGTTGAAAGAGACCTCTGGAGGTCATCTAGCCCAACCCCCTGCTCAAAGCAAGACCAGTCCTCAACTAAATCATCCCAGCCAGGGCTTTGTCAAGCCTGATCTTAAAAACCTCTAAGGAAGGAAATTCCATCACCTCCCTATGGAACCCATTCCAGTGCTTCACCACCTTCCTAGTGAAAAAGCTTTTCCTAATATCCAACTTAAACCTCTCCCACTGCAACTTGAGTCTGCCACTTGCAGTCCTTCTAGTTCTTCCTGTTTATTCCCTATCTGCCTGGCATTTACATATAAGTATCTAAGATGTTGAGCAGATTCCTCTACTGATTTCCCACTTCTTCCTCCTCTGACCCTACATGCCACCCCCCTTCCCTGCCCAACCTAACCCTCTGTCAAGATGGCCCTTTTTTATGCCTAATTGTTGTTTTTTCTCACCTGCACTTTTAAATCTAGTGAAAAACCCTTCTCCCTAGTGGGCTTGTGGGTGGGCCTAAATAATTCTCCAGTGATGTGTAGCAGACTCTGCATGCCCCAGAATATTTCTGTGTCTGGTATCCAGGAGCCCGGATACATAGTTTGCATGAAATGGGGCATATCTACCCACCCAGTGACTTGACCAATCCTGGTGGGCCTACGTAGTTTAATTCAGATATTTCTGTGGGGCATTAAGGTCTAATTAGCAAAGCAACCAGCAGTAGGCACAATATCCGTATTATACTATATGTCTTGATGTCAGTAGACCTTGTGTTTCTCCTATAATAGTTCAGCAGGAGAATAACTGATGTTTCCTGACAGACATGACTTCCACAGATTACATGGCCTTTTGCTTCTGCCTCTCAATATTCTGCATCACTTTCATTTTTCCATGTGCCGCAAAGGGCAAAGGATGAGCTCAGAACCTACCTGCAGTGCCATTAACAAAGTCTCCAATGTTAAGCCTGTAATTCTCAGTCTCTCCTGCAATTTTGAATGATGAGAAAGTAGCAAATTGATAGTTGTTGTCAAAATCTCTGAGATCGACGCGAAGCTCATTGGGACCTTTAGAAAACAATTTGAAAGCAAAATGTTCAGCATCTTCCATTAGTGTTTATTGCTGACATTAATTGTTTTTATTGCAGAAGCCCTTAAAGGTTCTAAACACAAATCAGGCCCCATTATGTTGGGACCATTATGATCATCTAGTTTCAATTGCCTGCATCACACACATCACAGAATTTCACCCACTGATTCTTGCATCAAGCCAGTATCTTCATATTGACCTTTATCAATTCAATTTCCATCCATCAACCTGACCTCCCTCTTAAAAATCTGCTCCATGTTATGCTTTGCTAAGGTAGTTCAGAATCTAGGACCTCAGCCAGGCCGTAGCATCCCTTATTGTTGTACTGTGGGCGAATCATCCGAGGACAAAATGCTTCTCCATGAATCATGACTGGAGCCAGCTCAGTTACCACAGCATTATTGGTTTTAATAGCTTTGTGTGGGCAGGACTGGGCTGTAAGGAACAGAAAGGGGTATCTGCAGCAGAAGTGTGGGAACAACGCTTGGTGGAGAAGGTTGCTGTAAGGAAAGAATGCATCAGTGATGTCTTTACCAAGGGATGTCAGCAGGTGGATATTGTCGTTCCCCAACCAGAATTCTGACAGCTGGCTGCCAAAACCTCTTTTGTATGTATTCCAGTCACGTAAGAAATCCATGGAGCCATCAGCTCGTCTCTGGATCACCTGCAGGGACACAGGAGGTCCTTAGCTGGGAAATCCCACATTGTTTTTCATCCTACTAGGGCAGAAGAGCAGAAACTCTGAGACTATAAATCACTGGATGAGATTTAACAGGGTCAGATCTATTTCAGCCTCAGGTGACTATCGCAGAGGGAAGCTTGTCCCAGAGGATCGTATTAAATCTTGGCAGCAACAGCACTAGGTTAAAGGGTCACATAGCACTGGACTGACAATCAGGAGTCCTGGGTTCTATACCCAGTTGTGCCACTTGTGTAAGTCACAGCACCTCTGCGTTCAGTCTGGCCCTTTGTCTGCCTTCTCTATGGAGACTGTGAGCTGCAGGGACAGGGGCTGTCTGTGTGTTCAGCACCCAGTGAAATGGGACCCTGATCTTCATCAGATTCTCTAAGCACTCCCGGGATATAAATAAGCATAATAATAAATTAGAAGGTTTAAATGTGATTACATAAAGGGTGCAACCCCTGTGTCTCCTCAGCTCCCTAGAATGCTCTCTGTCCTCTTGACAGAGCAGCTGATGCATCAGGACTGTGACAAAAGTAGAAGGAAGAATGAATTCTGGTTCCAGAGTCTGAGCAGCTACTGAGAGTTCTGAGAGCCAGGCAGAGAATAGCCAGGAGAAGGGAAACCTGGTTAACTGTGTCAGACCAGTGACAAATGTCCCTTCAGACGGGATCTTTTTGACTCTAAAGCTCTGGATTCCCTCCGTGGAACCCATCGTGTTCACAACCAAGGTATCTGAAGAGTCTGACTAGGATTAGAGAGGATTAGAAGGGCTCAGGAAGTGTCTGTGGTTTTTATTTCAGCTAATCATGGTGAGCTAACAGCTTCAGTTTCCCTCTTCATGCTCTTCTCCTAAGCTACAACCCACCCAGCTAAGGGCCACCTCCCATTCTTGGGGAAGAAAACTCTTTGTTGTTCAAGAAAAAATATCCAATGAGCTTCCTTATGCTCTGTTCTTACAGTCCATCCTCCACCATCTGTGTGCATGTCACACAGCACGGTCATGGCATAACAGTCATGCGGGTAGATGGTGTACCAGTCGCTCAGGATGTTCCCTCTGGCTAATAGCTCCTTGCAGCTCTTTGCTCCTGGTCAAAAGAGGAATAGAAATATGTAAATTGGTTGCATAACACTCCTTGGAGCAGGGATTCATAGACTGCTTTATGTTGCATTGAGAGCCAAATCAATTGCAGAATCAGGTAACTGGAGAAGAATCCTTGCATCATCTTCTCCTCTCCTCCACACTGTAGCATATCAGAATTGGGCAGTATTCCTATAAATAGCTTGTGGCCCCTCTGTGTTCTATCTTTGGAAATTTACCACAGCAGCAGCGTATGTACCTAGCTGGGCTTTTTATGCTCTCTGTAGTTAGCAAACCAAGTGATTTAGACTCCAATGTGCCAGTGTGGTTTGTAGTAAGTTTCTTTGCAAGAAGAAAAGACACAACCACCTGCCCAGCATCATCAGTTCTGTGTGAGACCAGCTCAACCTGAACAGAGGATTGGCTCAAATGTCTTAAAAACAATGGAAATTTAAATGTGCACAAAGATTTGTACTGCAAGTGCCCATGCAGCATTTGAAATCTCTCCATGAGTCAGAAGGGCTTCCAGTTACCATGGGACTTGGGTGACCACTCACCCCGAAAAAATATCAGATACTCAGAGGAATACGCACATCAAATAGTTTGCAAGTGAGTCCATTGGCTGAAATGTATTTCCAGAAAAGATTCACTGGCCACCTAAACACCTTCATTTTAAAAGATTAAAATCTCTGCTGATAGTTTGAGAACAGCAAATGGGGTGAATCACAGATGTATTTTTTTTAAGTTGTCTACCTCTGATGGGTTTTCATGTTCTCTGGATGGAAGGAGATGACTATCAGTGATTATAAAAATCTCTCACCTTTCTTACACTGTATATCTTCCAGCACTTCCTCTCCTAGTCATGAAAAGAAACACAGGAGAAAGTGAAATGGAACCAGAAAATGTTCTACTGTCTTTTAAACTATGCAATTGGCCACCAGTGACAGCTGGGATAGCAAAGTACTAGTTATTTTGAAAATGCACTAGACAGGTGTTTGTTTGTTAAAATCCAAGTGGTAATGGATTCACACAGATCTCTGAACTGAGCCTTCTAGCCTGAACCATCAAGACAGCTCTCATTATGTAGCCATCTCTATTTTGTAACCTTGTCATGAGGCTCCTCCTTACAGGGCTAAGAATTGGTCCTTAATAGACTAAATTAATTGCCGGTCAGTACGTAGGAGCAATGCCCACAAAGTCAGGGGAGTTGTATATGCTTACACAAGCTGTGAATTTGACTTGATTTTTTTTTTAATTCCAAGTGACAATGGGAGAATATCAGTTAAATAAAGTACCGGTAGAAAAAGGATCATTCCTTTCACTGGACATTTAAACAAGATCCATTTTTTTGTGATTCAGACTTTACACTCCCAGTATGTATGAAATATAAGGAAGGGTAGGAAAAAGTAACATTCTCTAGGATACACATCCAGATCTTCAGATTTCTCTTACACTTCAGCTATTCTCTCTCTTACCAAAGCTCATTTGGCTAGCCTCGTTCTGGACGTTACAGCACATGAATGGCCACCTGTTTTCGTAGGCTGGGCTATGTCTCTCTTTCTAGAGCCCAAATCTCACAGGAGGATCAGTCAGCTTGATATTGTGGACACGGTAACTATTCAAGAAGCAAGCTTCTTAAGCCATTTAGCTTTTAGTGCTGCAGAAATAAAACTGAAATGATGTGCTCGGTATAAAGGAGAGTGCAGAGGGTCTCACCAGGTGCTCCAGAGGGCCCAGCGTCTCCCATGTCTCCTTTATCTCCTAAAAAAGGAACTCAGAATAAAATCCTTGTTTTGCCTCAAGGTCACTACATAATTCAAGATCTCACTACATCAATCACCTGGGTTTAATGGTGTAGGGGGCTAGTTCAAGGCCTATGCGCCACCTATGCACCAACCACACTCTGCACAATCTGTTAAAGTTCAGACATAAGTGATGCATGTACAGTGTTGCCAACACTCATGATTTTATCATGAGTCCCATGATAACTGTTCTTTTCCTTAAAGCCCAAGCTCCTGGGGTCAAGTGGATATGACATGATTTCAGCCTTCAGTCTTAAAGAAAAAGGAAGTGTCTAGCCCTCAACGCTACAGCGACAGCTTCAAAATGTGACCCCAGTGCACCCTAAATACTTAAAAGGCAGAAGGCAAATAAAAACACACCAAATCTCTTATTTTTTACATCATCTCATGATTCTAAAACAATCTTCTGATTTTTGACCAAACTGATACAAGATTTTCAAAGGTTTGTGGTTGGCAGGACTGCATTTATCTTATCTTGCCTTCTTCATGGGCTGAATGTCACCCTTACGCCATGAGTACGCTGCAGTTGAGACCTATTTCCTGTGACTGCCTAGCACCTTGTGATATATTAGACATTATAATTAGAGCTGGGTGAAATTTTTCCAGCTAATTTTTATTTGCCGAAAAATATAGTTCCGTCTTTCTAACAGTTCATGAATTGGGGTCACATTTGTTAAATACATTCAGCTAAGTAGAAAAATTTTCCCACGTACTCCAAAAGTTTTGTTTCAACATTTTTGAAATGTTCCAACATTTCATTTTGGAACATCATTTTGTTTTGTCATTTGGCTATTAAACAAGAACAAAAAAGGGACACTTCTTGTTCAATGGGAACCAGTTTCAGTTTAGCTTTTGTTTGGCAAGAAGCTGGAAGGAATAACTGTACAATGAAACGGGGAAGTGGGATTGTAGCTCCCAATTCCTCTATCACCGTGACTAGCACCATAAAGGGCTCTGCTCTGCAGTGAGAAAAATCATCTGAGGTTTCTCACCTTTCTGTCCAGGGGGGCCAACAACACCAGTTTCTCCTGATGGAACAAAATATAAGTAAAGACTGATCAGAGATAGCGAGATCTTGAGAGTGGATCAGAATTGAAGTTCTGTTGCAGTAATACACCCTTTATTGTCAAATATAGAGTGAAGGGAAGGTATGGGGGTTTTTGGAGACCAGATATTACAGGAATTGGTGTTTTATAACTAGCTCTATCTGATATTTGATTAAAAACTTATTTCCTGTTCGTAGGTCACCCAACAGGAAAACAAAGATCTCTTCCCTTTGTTACTTTACCTTTTAGGCCAGTTTTTCCCAACTTTCCAGGGATCCCCGGAGGTCCCCGTTCTCCTGCAAACACAGAAAACTGACTGAATATTTTTCAAAGTATCGTAAATACTGAGTACATAATTCCCAACCACCACCCCAGTTTGGAATTACAATACCTCATCAGTGTCGAAATTCAAATCATGTATCCGCATTTGGCTCCCTGAGTCCCTGATCTCTAAGGCCACACAGCGAGCCAGTGAGTGAGATGGGGAAAACACCAGCGGACTTGGTTGCCAGTCTGACACCCCAAAGGAAATGGTCAATATTTTAGAGCTTGAAGCCCCAATCCCTTGCCACTGGACATGGGAGATTTGCTATGTGAGTTGGGCAGTGTTTCCGCATATCAGGATCAAGGGGAATCTCCAAAGTCAGAACATATTACAAAAGTAATTCCCCTTTATGTCAGCCCCATCCATGGCTGATTCTCATTCAGTACCTGTATTTCCTATAGTTCCTTGGTCTCCTTTGGGCCCGATCATACCCGGAATTCCAGGGCAGCCTTGCAGAATGGTGAGTTTATTGGTACTGTTGAGACCCACTACCCTCACCGCTGGGGAAAGAAACAATCCATAAACCATGATTGTTAGGTTCTCAGGATCTGAAACATTCTGCAAAAATCCAGAGAGAGAAACCCAGCAAATGAGAGCCTAGATCATTCCTGCATTTTCTTTTCTCCATTAGCAATGATATCCAACATTTTCTTCAGTTTTATGCATTTTGGAGACAATGCTCTAACATTAAAAGTTGTGGGTCATTACAATTAGTCTTCGTTTTAAGTTATAGTGAAAACCAAAGTTCAAAAGGAGTTAGTTAAATGTTTGTATTTAAAAGAAATCACTTCAGAGTTAATTTTGATGTACACATCCCCCTGCAGTGTTTGCAACCCGACCACGTCAACATTTTATCAGTTCCTGAGAATCAGTTAACTACAGAGAAACAAAAGTGAAACTGACTACTTGGTTTTCATTGTGGAAGTGAAATGAAATGCAGAGGAAAAATAAATAGCTACCATTCAGTGAAGAAATTGTCCAAAAGTAACTTAATTTAAAAAACAGTTGCTCTTACAAGCGCAGGTAATACATTTGAAAGAATTAAATATGTTTTTAACCTAACAGTGCCCTCCCTATATTATACAAGTTGGGAGATTTAAAATTATCAATAGACACATCAGTGGAGAAAAATAGGGACACACCTGTCAACTCTATTGAGCTCTATTGATGTGGAGATTTTTGAGGTAAACAAAATGGGGACATGGTTTATATTTCCTGTGATATAGGAACTCTGCCTCCTAATTTGGAACTTTTGGGGTAGAAATTGTACATAGCAAATGATTTCCAAAATGATCAAGAATGTAAGGAAATGAAACGTGAAATAATACTGAAATAAACCTTCAAATGCTGTTGGATTCTCAACCCAAAGCACAGAAATGAATGTGTTGACATGGAAAGAGTTCCATAGTGGATTTGTGGTGATAGATACACAACTGTTGTGATTTTACGAATAATCATCTTCATTTGGTAAACGTGAATTTTAAAAAGCAAGGGGATCTGAAATCATAGGCTCACTCTGAGCTTTGAAGATTGAGATTTTATTTTCCAGAATTTAGATTATCTGCCTGTGTGGGTCGGTCAGTCGCCAGATTAGAAAGGCTTTAGACAGAGATATTTCAGCAGCAAAATAGAGAGGTTAGAAGATAGTAAATGAGCATGAAGGAGAAAAAGTCAAGTCAAATTTTGAAGAATCTCAATGGAAACAAGAGACAACATTTTCACAACATGATTTGCAAACACCGTGTCCTATTTTCTGAACACCTCTACTCTATGTTGTGCACTTCTGCAATATAGATTAATTTCTACACAGGAATTTTGTACATAGAAGCTGTTCTCTTTATTATTTAAAAATCACCATGCGCAGGCAAAGCACTTTATAAAGATGCAGGACATCCAGGGTCCAGGTTGGCAAGAACCACAGTGTGAAACGCTGTTGGGAACAGGATTGTCTTTCACTCACCTGGGCAGGTGTCCTGAGCCTGACAAACGGTTGCTGCTAGACAGAGTATAGAGAGGAGAGTTTTCTGGGCCACTCTCCCCATGGCTAGTGCTGGTTTCTGCAACGGCAGCTCCACTTGTCTTCTCACCACCTTCTCCTCTGCTTTGGTATTTCAGTCCCTTTTATATGCAACAGCGATAGAGCCTAGAGCAAATAAAGCTCTCTGCCTCCAGCATCTCAGTGCCGCCTTCCCACCCTCCACATTCCAGCAGTTTCCACTAAGATTTTTATGCTGCAGCGATCACAACTGTACCTGATTAAATGGCCTGATAGGACACGCTCAGTACGGCACTAGCAGCCATTGCTTCCCCCGCACAGCAAATGCAGTATCGTGCAAGGATGATTGTTGAATGGAGCCAGTCTCAATCGTTGCTCAAAAAGTTACTTCATGTCCATGTGTCTTCTGAAATAGTAAAATAATGAGCCCAAACTGACTTTCTGCATCCTTTCGAAACCCCCTGTTGGCATCAGAGGGAACCTTTGGGTGACAAGAAGAGCAGGATTGGGTGAATTTACTAGCCAGCTGCTCTATTACTATTACGTGTATGACAGTAGCCACAGGCGGCCTCGTGTCAGATTAGACCCCACTGTGCTGAATGCTGTGTAAACCCACAGTAGGAGCCAGGAATAGAGGGAAAGTTTCCAAGACGAGAAGTGACCACTGTGATCATCTCATCTGACCTCCTGTATAACACAGGCCACAGAACTTCCCCAAAATAATGCCTAGGGCTGAGCTTTTAGAAAAACACCCAATCTTCATTTTTAAATGGTAAGTGATGGAGAATCTAGCACAACCCTTGGGCAATAGCTCCAGTGGTTAATCACGCTCACCATTAAATATTTACACCTTATTTCCAGTCTGAATGTGTCTAGCTTCAACTCCCTGCCATCTCTGCCCCAAAGATCTTACAATCTGAATAGCCAAGACAAATGAACGATGGGAGTAAAGAATTATTATCCCGATTTTTGCAGAGTTATGTGTGCCTCTGTCATAGAAATGAGAAGTAATAACAATGCGTGCCCAGGCCATATCTGTTAATATATTACTGCTGCCTTTTTCTACATGTACATTTGATTTTGGAGTGACTGCTGCACAGCAGACGCTTCTGCTGGCAGATCACTGCCGAGTGTTGTTTCTTTACGTGCATGTGTGTTTGCATGATTCCAGTCTATACAGCAAGAAGACAGCTGCTGTTCTGCCTGTGTGTAAAGGATATTTCCTCTCTTTATACTGAGGAAGCATGGTGGCACTTCCCAATGTGGTATTGTTGTTTGTAATTGGAATCAGAGACCCAACGCTGCAGAAGAGACTATTGGTTGATATGGCTCTCACTTTGGATAAAGCCATAAGACTGTGTCAGGCAGCAGAAATTAAAGATCCAAAGCTTCAAAAGAGACTATTGGACGGTGTGGATCTGACTTTGGATAAAGCAGTAAGACTGTGTCAAGCAACAGAAATTATTTAACAGCATAAAAATAATGGAATAAAACAGAACGCTGCCACACTGCATAGAGCGACAAGAGACACAGAATACTGTCAAGCAGTCAGTCAGCACAAAACAAACAGAGAGATTCATGAAAAATTCAAAGCACAAGAGTTTGTAAAGCCTTCAAAGATTGCTCAAGATGTGGACAAAAAATGACCTCAACAATGCCCAGCTTTTGGTAAGTGCTGAAAAATTTGCAGGAAATACAGTCATTGTGCCAAAGTCTGCAACCAGGTTCAGCAACTGCAGCGGAGGAAGAAAAGCCTGTATGCTTATACACGTAATCCAGGAAGAGAGCAGAGACAACAGCCCAGGAGTTCTATCTAGGAGCTGTATCTCAAGAGGAAGAAAAAGACGAATGGACAATTTCCTTAGACACTCATGGGACTCTTATAACTTACCAATTGTGCACTGTTTCAGATATTAGTGTCAGAAGGTTGGAAAAAACTCAGGGAACATGGTGAGCAAATAGGTGAAACTGAAAGCTTATAATGGGGGAACTCATTCCTACTACAGATACATGTGTATTAGCAGTGACAGTAAAAGATCAAACAGAATTGTTGGACTTTGCGATAGTGAAAGGGAACAAAGCATGTACAATGGATTTAAAAATATGTCGAGCCCTTAGGCTGATACAAAGAGTGCACGTGGGAGAGAAAGTAAAGGACACATTATCCAGAACATTAGATAAAACTGTAATAGAAACAGGGTTGGATTCAGACATAATGTATGTCAGACAGATAAAAAAAGAATTGTCCAGCCTCAGACAGGAAGTGGAAAAAATCTTATTGGGCTACAGCTAATGGTGAAACTGTACAGAGGGTAATTAAGGCTATTATTACAGGGTGGTAAGGACATTACATACCGTGTCCTTATTTACAATTTAAAGCATAACTATCTGTTCTTTGAGTCATTGCTCATGTGTATTCCACAATAGGTGAGTGTGCTCGCCACATGCACCGGTGTCGGAAGTTTTTCCCCTAGCAGTACCCGAAGGGAAGTGCTCCTAGCGCCTCCATAGCACTGTATAAGGGGCACTCTGCACGTCCTCCCCTACCCCCAGTTCCTTCTTGCTGCCAGTGAAGGTGCTTCAGCACTGCTCTGCTTCAACTTTGATGCAGCTCTTCCCTTTGTAGAGAATGGGGTGCCAATTGTTAAATGGTTATACCCCATTGTAACCGAGAGGAGAACCTACTCCTCTGGGGATAAGCATTGGGGAAATGGACCATCGAGGGAAGATGCAAATGGATTAAGAATTTCTCCCTGCTATTAAAATCACATGCTGAATGAACAAAGTAATTCTCTGCCACTATCAGCCCGGGGGCAATGGGGCTCCGGCTGTCAGCTGCTAGGAGCTGACTGCCTGAACAGTCAACACAGCGTCTACAGGCACTGCGTCTACCTAACTACATTGACCTAAACACTACGCCTCTTGTTGAGGTGGCATTATAAAGTCAGTGTAATGGGTGACTTACATCGCTGGGACTGGAAGCAGCATTGTAGTGTAGATGTGTACAGAATTAGGTCGACGTAAGCTGCCTGAAATTTAAAGCAGCACCCCAAAGCCACCTTGCAGACAAATGTCTTGGTTTGTGTATTTCCAATTATTTGAATCTTGCACCACGGCAACACTTTCTCTTGGCAAATTGACTTTCTCAACTGCAAGGAGAGCAAGGTCACTCAGCCATGTCTCTGATAGTGCTGAATGCATGTCGCTTTTGACACGTCTTAATGTGAACACACCATTTCCATGTTTGGTAAAACATCATCAAGAGAACTTGACACTATGAAATTCAAGTACCTCTGGACTCCAAGTGAACACCTGTGTGTCCTTTGTACAATAATATACCTTGAAAGACATAATCTCATGAACCAAGTCAAAAAAAAAATGAGTATTTTCCCAGGAGTTTAAGAATATCCTCCTCTGACTCTTCTAAAGTTATATTTTGAAGTTGCCTGGGGTGGAGGAAACCAAATGGAGTAGCTGTCTCTTTAAATCTCTCCATCAACATTTTCGTTCCATGATCCTATTGTCTAAGGCCTCGAACTATTTCCTTCAATGGTTATCCCTTCCTTGTAACACGGAATCATGTGCCAATTTATTATGTAGTATACATGTTTTCTTATGGATTGGATAGTTTGCATTTTCAAAACCCATTGCTTCCAACCTGATCTGAAATTCTTTTACAATTTCCTCGTGCTTTTCTCCAGATCTGAGTTTGCTGAGCTTATTCACTGTGCTCTCGAACACCCAGAGGATTGGAATAGGTCAATTTTCTTTGACTGAAGGATTCCAGAGGCTGGGGCCATGATAACTAAGATCCTGTGCCATCATAATACATTGAGGCGGGCATCCAATCCATAAAGACAAGTTCCTTTTTGCCTGACATATGTACTCACTACTTCACATTCCAACAGTGTCGTCTTCTAGGCATGCATTCATATTCTGAAAATATACTATCATTACTCAGTAGCTTTCATCTGAGTTTCCCATCTAATCTTCCAGAGTGCCATTCGATATGAGGATCTCCTTCGTTCTTCAGAAGCCTGTTCAATTTTATCCAATGGATCAATTCCGTCAATTTTATCCGATGGATCAATTCTGTCAACTTCTCCAGGGACCCGCAGCATATCGTCAAGTTCCTTGACTCTTTGCAAAACTCTACTCCAGGAGTTGGCAACCTTTTCGAAGTGATGTGCCGAGTCTTCATTTATTCACTCTAATTTAAGGTCTCAAGTGCCAGTAATACATTTTTTTTAGAAGGTCTCTTTTTATAAGTTTATAATATATAACTAAACTATTCTTGTATGTAAAGTAAATAAGGTTTTTAAAATATTTAAGAAACTTCATTTAAAATTAAAATGTAGAGCCCCCCAGACCGGTGGCCAGGACGCAGTCAGTGTGAGTGCTACTGAAAATCAGCTTGAATGCTGCCTTTGGCACGCATGCCATAGGTTGCCTACCCCTGCTCCACTCTCTTGAGCAAGTGTTTGAAGATGAAGATTTAGTTTTAGACTTACTCACTAGTTTTTCCCATCAGCAGTTAGAATCTGAAATATTTACATATTTCCTGCAAAAAAAACGTTTGGGTCTGAACTGGCTTTTCTGCAGCAGCATGAACCAAAATGTGATTAATTTGATGTGCTGGACAATGGCTGTATAGTGTATACCCTTTTCCTCCCTACCACAGATGGCTCCCTGAAGTGGGTGCAGCAGGGCTAAGGCAGGCTCCCTGTCTGACCTGGCCCAGTGCGACTCCCAGAAGCGGCCAGCATGTCCCTGTGGCCCGGGGATGGTGGAAGAGGTCTCTACATGCTGCCCAGGTGCCAACTCCATAGCTCCCATTGACAGGGAACTGCGGTCAATGAGAGCTGTGGGGACGGTGCCTGCAGGAAGAGACCACGCATGGCAGCTCCTGCCCCCCTGCCCAGGGGCCACAGGGACATGCTGACTGCTTCGGGAAGCACCGTGAGGAGGGGGCAGCACATGGAGACCCCCTAGCCCTACTTACCTCAGGTGGATCCCGGGCAGCGGTTCCCTGCCTGCCCTGGCCCCGTGCCGACTGTGGTGGTATTGCACAAATTGTTTTCCTGGCTTACACCTTTGTCACACTGGCAGATTTGTGGGCCCGGAATTGAGATGCAGCTCACACATTTCTACTTTGATTGATCAGACTGTTTACAAAATGATAGTTTCGGCTTCTTAGGATCTTTGGAGGCCGTTTGAGATAACAAAAAATCTCTCTCTCTTTTCGTGCTCTAAAATCAGACCGGTATTCTTATTTATGACTCTCATTTTCAGCCCCCCTCCAGTATGAGAATAACTAAGCTGGCAGCACAGGCCTAAATGAAGTGTATTTTTGTGCTGCTTCATTTATCCTTGATTGCGGGGGGAAGCCTAAAAAAGAAAAGGTGGATGTTCCGTGCAGAACCTCGCAGAGAGAAGCCCAGCTGGAGTGGGGCTGGGGAGAGGCTGTCAAGGGCAGATCCGTACCTCTCCGTGTCCCCCTGCACGAGAAGGCTGCTATAGACCCAGCACATCCCACCAGCAGCTCCGTCAGCACCGGCGCCTGTCCAGAGGCTGCGGCCCTGCAGGACGGGAAAGGAAACTTCTCCTAGCCGCAGCCAGAGCTGGGCACACTCAGCTGCGGTGGAGTATTCAAAGACATGGCAGGGCGGTGACTCTGGGTCCCCTGGGAGCAGCGGCGATAGGTAGGGGGCTCGTGTGGATCAAGTTTCCCCCTCCCCTGATTGGCCTGTTGAGTCGGGGGCGAGAGGGGCTCTGTCCTCCCGCTGCTCCTGCCCACCTGGCACGCTTGGCCCCTGTCCCTGGCAGCAGGACCCGGGCAGGGGCAACCCACCGCCCGCTGCTGCCCCCTCCCCAGCCGAGCTCCCTCAGGCAGCGGCTGTGCTGAGTGGACAAGAGACCTGGAGCAGCCGGTTTGAACCCGGTATGGGAAGTGGTTCAGTCTCACTCTCCACCCGACCTGGCTGCCAGAGAGAGGGACTGAACACGCCAGAGGGAGGCACCGTAGGAGAAGGATAGAGCCTCCCCCACCCTCCCACCCCTAACAATGCTTATATGGGGTGGGGAAAACATGGCGACCCCAGGCTGGGCATAGGAAAGTAGGGGGGGGTCATGTGTCCCCCACTTTAGATTGTCCCCCACACACACACTATGGGGAGGAGCAGGAGTCATCTATGCCTGGGAGCCCTATAAGAACTGGGGCTGACAGCCAAGGACGGGGTTAGGCACCTGAAACCCATGCCATTGCCTCATCCCAGAGTCAGCGAAGGGACCCCTGCCGTGGCGACAGCGTCGGGTGCTGGTGCAGGTGGGGCGCAGGAATCGAGCGGGAGAAGGGAGGTGTCAGGGCAGGTGAATAGCTGGGGCAGGTTCAGGGCTGCTTGGCCGGATGACGTCTTTCCAGCGCAGGCTGCAGCTATTGCTTGGGGCCCGCTGGGACCCCCAGGACGAGCCGCGCGCTGAGCCCCACGGCCCACATTTGAATTTGCCGAGGGTGGAGGGACTCCAAAAGGGTGTCTCTGCCATGAAGTCTGATGAATGGGACTGGCAATGCCAGAGCCTCCAGTTTGGTTGGAACTTAAGAACATAAGAACAACCATACTGGGTCAGACCAAAGGTCCATCCAGCCCAGTATCCTGTCTACCAACAGTGGCCAATGCCAGGTGCCCCAGAGTGAGTGAACCTAACAGGTAATGATCAAGTGATCTCTCTCCTGCCATCCATCACCCCCCTCTGACAAACAGAGGCTAAGGACACCATTCCTTACCCAGCCTGGCTAATAGCCATTAATGGACTTAGCCTCCATGAATTTATCTAGTTCTCTTTTAAACCCTGTTATAGTCCTAGCCTTCACAGTCTCCTCAGGCAAGGAGTTCCACAGGTTGATTGTGCACTGTGTGAAGAAGAACTTCCTTTTATTTGTTTTAAACCTGCTGCCCACTAATTTCATTGGGTGACCCCTAGTTCTTCTATTATGGGAACAAGTAAATAACTTTTCCTTATTCACTTCCTCCATACCACTCATAATTTTATATACCTCTATCATATCTCCCCTTAGTCTCCTCTTTTCCAAGCTAAAAAGTCCTAGCCTCTTTAGTCTCTCTTCATATGGGACCCGTTCCAAACCCCTAATCATTTTAGTTGCCCTTTTCTGAACCTTTTCTAATGCCTGTATATCCTTTTTGAGATGAGGAGACCACATTTGTACACAGTATTCAAGATGTGGGCGCACCACGGATTTGTATAAGGGCAATAAGATATTCTCCGTCTTATTCTCTATCCCTTTTTTAATGATTCCTAACATCTTGTTTGCTTTTTTGACTGCCACTGCACACTGCATGGATGTCTTCAAAGAAGTATCCACGATGACTCCAAGATCTTTTTCCTGAGTAGTTGTAGCTAAATTAGCCCCCATCATATTATATGTATAGGTGGGGTTATTTTTTCCAATGTGCATTACTTTACATTTATCCACATTAAATTTCATTTGCCATTTTGTTGCCCAATCATTTAGTTTCGTGAGATCTTTTTGAAGTTCTTCACAGTCTGCTTGGGTCTTAACTATTTTGAGCAGTTTAGTGTCATCTGCAAACTTTGCCACCTCACTGTTTACCCCTTTCTCCAAATCATTTATGAATAAGTTGAATAGGATTGGTCTTAGGATTGACGCTTGAGGAACACCACTAGTTAACCCTCTCCATTCTGAAAATTTACCATTTATTCCTACCCTTTGTTCCCTGTCTTTTAACCAGTTCTCAGTCCATGAAAGGATCTTCCCTCTTATCCCATGGCAACTTAATTTACGTAAGAGCCTTTGGTAAGGGACCTTGTCAAAGGCTTTCTGGAAATCTAAGTACACTATGTCCACTGGATCCTCCTTGTCCATGTTTGTTGAGCCCTTCAAAGAACTCTAACAGATTAGTAAGACATGATTTCCCTTTACAGAAACCATGTTGACTTTTGCCCAACAATTTATGTTCTTCTATGTGCCTGACAATTTTATTCTTTACTATTGGTTCAACTAATTTTCCTGGTACGGACGTTAGACTTACCGGTCTGTAATTTCCGGGATCACCTCTAGAGCCCTTTTTAAATATTGGCGTTACATTGGCTATCTTCCAGTCATTGGGTACAGAAGCCGATTTAAAGGACAGGTTACGAACCCTAGTTAATAGTTCTGCAATTTCACATTTGAGTTCTTTCAGAACTCTTGGGTGAATGCCATCTGGTCCCAGAGACTTGTTACAGTGAAGTTTATCAATTAGTTCCAAAACCTCCTCTAGTGACACTTCAATCTGTGACAATTCCTCAGATTTGTCACCTACAAAAGACAGGGCTCAGGTTTGGGAATCTCCCTTATATCCTCAGCCGTGAAGACTGAAGCAAAGAATTTGTTTGGTTTCTCGCAATAACTTTATCATCTTTAAGTGCTCCTTTTGTATCTCTAGCATCCAGGGGGCCCACTGGGTTGTTTAGCAGGCTTCCTGCTTCTGACATATTTTAAAAAAATTATTATTACTTTTTGAGTTTTTGGCTAGCTGTTCTTCAAACTCCATTTTGGCTTTTCTTATTACATTTAATTTGGCAGTGTTTATGCTCCTCTCTAGTTACTTCACTAGGATTTGACTTCCACTTTTTAAAAGATGCCTTTTTATCTCTCACTGCTTTTTTTATATAGTTTTTAAGCCACGGTGGCTCTTTTTTAGTTCTTTGACTTTGTTTTTTAATTTGGGGTATACATTTAAGTTGAGCCTCTACTATGGTGTCTTTGAAAAGTGTCCATGCAGCTTGCAGGGATTTCACTTTAGTCACTTTACCTATTAATTTCCGTTTAACTAACCTTCTCATTTTTTCATAGTTCCCCTTTCTGAAATTAAATGCCACAGTGTTGAGCTGCTGAGGTGTTGTTCCCACCACAGCAATGTTAAATGTTATTATATTATGATCACTATTTCCAAGTGGTCCTGTTATAGTTACCTCTTGGACCATCTCCTGCACTCCACTCAGGACTAAATCTAGAGTTGCCTCTCCCATCATGGGTTCCTGTACCAGCTGCTCCAAGAAGCAGTCATTTAAAGTATCGAGGAATTTTGTCTCTGCATTTCATCCTGAGGTGACATGTACCCAGTCAATATGGGGATAATTGAAATCCCCCACTATTGTTGAGTTATTTATTTTGACAGTCTCTCTAATCTCCCTCAGCATTTCATCGTCACTATCACTGTCCTGATCAGGTGTCAATAATAGATCCCTATTGTTATATTCTTATTAGAGCATGGAATTACTGTCCATAGAGATTCTATGGAACATGTGGTTTCATTTAAGATTTTTACTTCATTTAATTCTACATTTTCTTTCACATATAGTGCCACTCCCCCACCCCCGCAACCTGTTCTGTCCTTCCGATATATTTTATTCCCTGGAAATCCCTGGGTTCCCCCCAACTCTGCTTCTGCTGCCTGCTGGGGGCTTTGAGTCCAACTCTGCGGGCCGCAGCAGCTGTGGTTCGGGGCTCGGACTCCTGCGGCAGCAGGTCTGGCTTTGGCAGGAGCAGGGGTGATGGTTCTTGCAGCAGCAGCTCTGATGCAGGGCCTGGACCTGGGTGGGGGGTTGGGATGGACGGGGGAACAGCAGAAATGAGTAGGGGGCGGGAAGCAAGGGAAGTGAGAATGTGGGACTTGTGGCCTATGGGGGGTCCACAATAACAACCTGCACCGAAGCCCATCTTTTTGTTCCTCTCCCCTGCCACAGGGAAAGGGAGATGTGGGGAGGGAGTGGGACAGGGGGTCCAGTCAGCAGGGCCAGCTCCAGACACCAGCATAGCAAGCAGGTGCCTGGGGCAGCCAGTGGCGGGGGGCGGGGGGCAGCATGCAGAGTGCTGTCAGGACAGTGCTCAGGCGGCTTTTGGTGGCAGGCCCGCACTGCCGAACAGGGAAGAGTGTTGAGGTGCTGCAGGCGCGACACTGAAGAGGGAAAAGTGGCTTTTGGCGGGAGCTGCCGCAGGCCTGCTGCCAAAAGCGGCCCTTGCCTCTTCGGCGGCACCTCAACGATCGTCGGTCTTCACCTGCTTGGGACGGCACATAAGGTAGAGCCGGCCCTGACGGTCAGCATTTGCTGTTAAATTGTTAAATCTTCCTCTGGGAATAATCCCAGCGTAAAGAGAGGAGACTGTGGCCTGTTCTGCCTCACAGGGGACGAGAGGGTCTGGGCTGGGCGATGGGACTTTCTAGTGCAGGTTTAGCCTGAGATCCTCTCAGTGCTCTTCTCTTTGCACCATCACCCCATTTAGACGGGCCCCTCCTGCAGCCACAGCGCTGCTGGCAGAGGTAGCTCCCCTCGCTCGTACTCCCCAGGGTAGCCAGACAAATCATGTCCCTTCTGCCCAGGTCGCACTCTGTCCACAGCGTTCCCACTGCAGAGCCAGGCACATTTGGGCTTTAATGCTATTGAACTCTCTTGTGTGTACAAACAAATCTGAGCCTGGAAATCATTGAGCAGCCTTTGCTTTATTGACAGAGGGGAAGGTTCTCCAGAGGCAGACGCAGCATCTGAGGGGAATGAGTCACTAAGAGCACAGAATTGCGTGGCAGTGGTGGGAGCTGTCGTGGTGCTTCTGGTGATGGAATCAAGAGACAGCAGGGCCAGGTAGGAGAGGAGACAGAACCTAGACACAGCTGGCTGACATTTTTCAAACTATGGGCTTTTCTGTGGACAAATAGCTTTTTTTAAAAAAAGGAAAACTTTCATTAAATATCATTGATGTGTTTGTAATGTTTTGTTTGGCAGGACAACAGTCAGATTTTTTTAATACATAGAAGTAAAAGTGGGTTAATTTAGAATCTTTGAAACGAAAACAACTTAAAAATGCAATGGTTTCCCCACACAACTATTTTTTATCTATTTTACCTGCCCTAGCCCTAGTGCACTGCGCTGGGAAAGTCCCGATGATGATGTCTGCCCCTTTGTGGCTGGTGCATAAAGAAAAGATTTTTAGTGTCATCTTCAGATTAATGTTCATTATGAGAGGCCTATAATGCTATAGAAGAGCTAAGTATAATAATTACAACTGACTCCCTGATTGGCTACGCAGGCCTGATTTTCATCTCTGTCATCTTGAAGGAGTACCTCTCCCCTCCATATGTCAGCCAGTTTACCCCATCAGCATAACTTTCATGGGCTCCTTTCAGATATAATCCATTGAGGTTGGACGCATGACACTCCCTGTACCACCAGGCCCCTTTAAAGGCTACAGCACAGTTTCCTGCAGACATGTCGTTGTCTTGGTCATGGGCTGAAAACATCATGCCACTGTGTAGCGTTAAAGAATCACCTGTGGAAACAATTGGGTTTGTTTCTTACATGTTTTTACAGAGACAAGGTGGGTGAGATATTCTCTTTTTTTTATTATTTTTTGCATTTTAACTCTTCAGTTCCCATAGCCAAGCCTGGAGGTTCTGCAGTGGTTTTACTCAATTTCTCCATTCATCAGGCAGGAGAAATCTCCCTAGGATCAGGAGAGAGATTGCAGTTCTATTTCCAGTAAGAAACATTTTTCACCAGGCCATATTCTGAGTGTATCTCCACACAAGATCAGAAAGGAAACTCTTCAACCTGTCACTACTTAAGTCAAAGACCAAAGTCAAAAAGGTGCTAATCAGGTTCTATTAGCTGATTATGCTGCCCTCATAACCCATGATTACAATCTATTGCAAGAACTCATGGATCGCCTTTCAAATACCTGTCAGGCATTTGCTCTCACCAGCAGCGTCAAGAAAACTGTTTTACTAGCACAGGAAGTTCCACAAAATCCTTCAGTCACCTTAAATGCCAACCAGCTAGAAGTAGTCCAAAAAGTTCAGCTATTTAGGTTCTCCAGTGACTACAAACCTCTCACTGGATGAAGAACTAATGTTCACATTAGAAAGGTTGTCACCACCTTTAACAGACTAACTAAAAGAGCATGGAACAACTCAAACCTTACCATCAAGACCAAAATGCTAGGGTACCAATCCTGCATCCTCAGCACTGTCATATGTGGTGGGCAAATTCGAAGAGCTAATTTACCAAGTGTGACAGCCCTGCTCAAGCAAAATGACTGTGCTGGCTTGGCCATCTCAGTAGGTTGGAAGAAAGACGCACACCCAGAACACGCAATACAGGGAACTATCAGAGGGAACAAGAACAACAGGACGTCCCAAGGTTCACTATAAAGACACATGCAAGCGAGATATGAAGGAATTTGGAATTGACCCTGACCAATGGGAAATCTGGGCAAATGATTGTAATAAGTGGTGACATCGTCTCCACCAGGGTTTCAAAGACTGTGACAGGAGCTGGCTTCTACAGCCTGAATTGAAAAGAGCCCGTAGGAAGCAAGCAGCTCCCCATCAAGATAGATACATTTTCAGGAACTGCCAAAGATTATGCAAATCTCAGATTGGACTATTCAGTCACATGAGACATTGCAAACCATCTACATCATAGGCTTCAATTCCCACCATCTCTCGTAGATGAAAGGATGCCAAAAAATGATAGTCTGATCTCAGTTACACCACTATAAATCTTGATTTTATCTGATATTTAGCTTCATCTGATGAAGTGGGTCTTAGCCCATGAAAGTTCATGATCCCTAAAATCTGTTAGTCTATAAGGTGCTACAAGACTCTGTCGCTTTTGCAGATCCAGACTAACACGGCTACCCCTCTGATACTATAAATCCAGAGTAACTCATTGCAGTCAGTGTGTTCTGTCCTTGGGTGTCCTGAAGTCAGTTTGCACCATTGTGATGGTATAATGTGAGCCCACTGTGCTCCAAACACTAACAGCTTAGCTGGGAGCCTGCTGAGGATTCAGGATCATAGAATCACAGAATCCTAGAAATGTTGGGTTGGAAGGGACCTTGAGAAGTCATCTACTGCAACTCCCTAGGCTGAGGCAGTACCAAGTAAATCTAGACCGTCCTTGACAGGTGTTTGCCCAACCTGTTTTTTAAAACCTCCAGTGATGAGGCTTTCACAACCTCTGTTGGAAGCCTGTTCCACAGCTTAACTACCCTTATACTTAGAAATTTATTTCTGATATGTAACCTAGATCTCCTTATCACAGATTAAGCTGGTCACTTCTTGTCCTACCTTCAGTGAACAGAGAACAATTGATCACAGTCTTCTTTATAACAGCTCTTAATGTATTTAAAGACTGTTATCAGACTCCCCCTCTTCAGTTTTCTCAAGACTACACATCACCAGTTTTTTAACTTTTCCTCACAGGCCAGGTTTTCTAAATCTTTTATCATTTTTGTTCCTCTCCTCTGAACTCTCTTCAATTTACTAAAATCAAAATATTTCATGTCTACTGCTTTCACTTTATCCACTAAACCAATAACCCTGTCAAAGAAGGAAATTAGGTTGGTTTGACATGATTTGTTCATGAGAAATCCATGGTAGTTATTGTTAATTAATCCTATTGTCCTCTAGATGTTTACAAATTGATTGTTTAATAATTTGAGTGAGTGTCTTTCCAAGTATCAAAGTTAGGCTAACTGGCCAACAGTTCCCTGTGTCCTGTTTGTTCCACTTTTTAAAGATAGGTACTATGTCTGATTTCATGAACACGTTCACCCAAATTGTCTTCCAACTTCAGATTTGCTACAATTTCCCCCCTGTTGATCACAATTAAGTCTAAAATGGCTTGTCCCCTGGTTACTTCCTCCACAAAATGGAGTCCCCAGTGCAGCCCAAGGACTTATTGGAAGTTTTGTGTTTTTCTTTATTACTTTTCCAACAAACATCTGAATAGTTAAAGTCCCATTACTATAGTACACCTATACCATGAGCTCAATTCTATTTATTATCCCTTTTTGGTCTGCCTCCAGTTGGTCTGCCTTTCATCTACTCCTGCAGCAGAGAACAAGTGTATATACTCTTGGTGTATAATTCAATACCTCCTCCCTTGTTACCTTGCCTGTCCCTCCTAAACAAGCTATATCTCACTATACCAATATTCCAGTAATGAAACTCATCCCACCAAGTTTCTGTAATGCCACTTAAGTAGTAAATTTACTGTTTTACTAATGCTTCCAGTTTATTCCCCGTCCACCTGGCATTTACTCATAGGTATCTGAGATGTTGAATATATTCCTCTCCTGGTTACCCTCTTCTTCCTCCTCTGACCCTACATACCCCTTCCCCCAAGAAATCTAACCCTCTGCTAAAGTGGCCCCTTTTTTATGCTTAGCTGTTGGCTTTTGTCCCCTGCCCCTTTTAAATCTACTTAAAACCCTTTCTCCCTAGTGGGCTTGTGGGTGGGCCCAAGCAATCCTGCAGTCATGTGTAGCAGACTCTGCATGCCACAGAATATTCCTGTCTCTGGTATCTGTGAGTCCGGATGAATAATTTGCATGAAATGGGGCATATCTTCCCACCCAGTGACTTGTACCAATCCTGGTGGGCCTACGTAGTTTAATTCAGATATTTCTATGGGGCATTAAGATCTAATTAGGAAAAGCAACCAGCTGTAGGTGTGCCTACCTCTGCTCATTATTCTGCTTTCAGTCCTTCAGTGGGCAGGATATCCGTATTATACTATATATTTTGTTGTCATTAGACCTTGTGTTTCTCCTATAATAGTTCAGTAGGAGAATAACTGATGTTTCCTGACAGACGTCACTTCCACAGATTTCATGGCCTTTTGCTTATGCCATTGAACATTCTGAATCACTTTTCCTTTCCATTTTGCCTCCTGCCACAAAGGAGAAAAGGGTGAGCTCAGAACCTACCTGCAGTGCCGTTAACAAGGGGTCCAATGATCAGTGTGTATTTCTCAGTCTCCCCTGTAACTCTGAATGATGAGAAGGTAGCAAATGCATGGTTGTTGTCAAAATCTTTGAGATCAACGCGAAGCTCATTGGCACCTTTAGAAAACAATTTGGAAGCAAAATGTTCAGAACCTTCCATTAGTGTTCATTACTATTATTCATTGTTTTTATTGCAGAAGCCTGCATCAAGCCAATATCTTCATATTAACCTTTATTAATTCAATATTCATACCCCAACTTTATCTCCGTATTAATACCCTGCTTCATGTTATGCTTTTCTGAGGTAGTTCAGAATCTGTGACCTCAGCCAGGCCATAGCATCCCTTATTGCTGTACTGTGGGCGAACCACTTGAGGACAAAATGCTGCTCCATGAATCATGACTGGAGCCAGCCCAGCTACCACAGCATTATTAGTTTCAATAGTTTTGTGTGGCAGGACTGGGCTGTAAGGAACAGGAAGGGGTGTCTGCAGCAGAAGTGTTACCTCTACCGATAGTACAGCTCTGTACCCTGTATCCATGGCTAAAGTGTGGGAACAACGCTTGGTGGAGAAGGTTGCTGTAATGAAAAGGATGCATTGGTGATATCTTTACCAATGAAAGATAACCGATGGATATTGTTGTTCCCCAGCCAGAATTCTGACAACCGGCTGCCAAAGCCTCTTTGGTATGAATTCCAGTCACGGTAAAAATCCACGGAGCCATCCACCCGTCTCTGGAACACCTGCAGAGAAACAGGAGCTTCTTAGCTGGGAAATCCCACCTTGTTTTCCCTCCTACTAGGGCAGAAGGGCAGAAACTCTGAGACTGTAAATCACTGGATGAGATTTAACGGGGTCAGATCTATCTCAGCCTCAGGTGACTATCGCAGGGGGAGGCTTGTACCAGAGGACCGTATTAAATCTTGGCAGCAACAGCACTAGGTTAAAGGATCACATGGCACTGGACTGGCAAGCAGGAGTCCTGGGTTCTATACCTAGTTGTGCCACTTGTGCAAGTCACAGCACCTCTGCGTTCTGTCCGGCCCTTTGTCTACCTTGTCTATGGAGACTGTGAGCTGCAAGGGACGGGGGCTATCTGTGTGTTCAGCACCCAGTGCAATGGGACCCTGATCTTCATCAGATTCTCTAGGCACTACTGGGATGTAAATAAGCATAATAATAAATTAGAAGGTGTAAATGTGATGTGTAATCAGGTTTCAAACCTCTCGTCTCCTCAGCTATCTCCACTCATACTCAGAGGTTTCCAGAGCAACAGAGCAGCTGATGCACCTAGACTATGACAGAAGTGGAAGGAAGAAGGAATTCTGGTTCCAGAGCTATTGAGGAAGCTCCGGGAGTCAGGCAGAGAACAGCCAGGAGAAGGGAAACCTGGTTAACTGTGTCAGACCCGTGACAAATGTCCCCTCTGCTGGGGTCTTTTTGACTCTAAAGCTTTGGGTTCCTTCCATGGAACCCATCGTGTTCACAACCAAGGTATCTGAAGAGTTTGACAAGGATTAGAGAGGATTAGAAGGGCTCAGGAAGTGTCTGTATGTTTATTTCAGCTAACCATGGTGAGCTAACAGCTTCAGAGCTTCTGTCCTCGTGCTTTTCTCCTAGCTACAACCCACTGGTTAAGGGCCACCTCCCATTTTTGGGACAGAAAACTGTTTGTGGTTCAAGAGAAAACTTCCAATGAGCTTCCTTATGCTGTGTTCTTACAATCCATCCTCCACCATCTGTGTCCATGTCACACATCACAGTCATGGGTTTACAGTCATGCGGGTAGATGGTGTACCAGCCACTCAGGATGTTCCCTCTAGCTAACAGCTCCTTGCAGTTCCTTGCTCCTGGACGAAAGAGGAATTGAAATATGTAAACTGGTTGTATAACTCTCCTTGGAGCAGGGATTCATAGACTGCTTTACATTGCACTGAGGGCCATATCAATTGCAGAATCAGGTAAATGGAAAACAATCTTTGACCCACCATCTCTGCTCCTCCCCACTGTAGCGTTTGGGAATTGGGTACTATCCCTTTAAATAGTTTGTGGCCCCTCTGTGTTGGAAATCTACCACAGCAGCAGCATATGTATCTAGCTGGGCTTTTCATGCTCTCTGGAGTTAGCAAACCAAATGATTTAGACTCCAATGTGCCAGTGTGGTTTGTATTAAGTTTCTTTGCAAGAGGTAAAGAGGCAACCACCTGCCCAGCACAATCTGGTCAGTGTGAGACCAGCTCAACCTGAACAGAGGATTGGCTCAAATGTCTTAAAAACACACGGAAATTGAAATGTGCATGAAGATTTTTACTGCAAGTGCCCAAACAGCATTTTGAAATCTCTCCGTCAGTCAGAAGGGCTTCCAGTTATCATGTGACTTGGGTAACACTCACCCTGAAGAAATATTGGATACTCACAGAAATACTGACATCAAATAGTTTACAAGCGAACCCATCAGCTGAAATGTATTTCCACAAAAGATTCACTGGCTAATTGCTAACTGCAAAACACCTTCATTTTGAAAGATCAAAGTCTCTTTGTTGATAGTTTGAATAGTAAATGGGGTAAATCGCAGATGTATTTTTTTTTCAATGTGTCTATTTCTAATGGGTTTTCATATTTGGGGCTCTGGATGGAGTGAGATGACATATACTGGTCATAAGAAACTCTCACCTTCCTCACACCTTTCTTCCAGGTCTTCATCCACTCGTTCTGAAAAGAAACACAGTAGAAAGGGAAATGGAACCAGAAAATGTTCTACTGTCTTTTAAACTATGTAACTGGTCAACAGTGAGAGCTGGGATAGCAAAGTATAGTTATTTTAAAAATGCACTAGACAGGTTTTTAATTGTGAAAATCCAAATACTAATGGATTCACGCATCTCTGATCTGAGCAGTCCAACTTGAACCATCAAGACGACTCTCATTATGTAGCCAACACAATTTTGTAACCCTCTTACAAGGCTCCTACTTGGAGGGCTAAGAACTGGTCCTTAAAAGACTAAATTAATTGCTGGTCAGTACGTGGGAGCAATTCCCACAAAGTCAGGGGAGTTGCACATGCTTAGGCTAGTTGTGAAATTGACTCAATATTTAAAAAAGAAAATTCCGAATGACAATGGGAGAGTATCAGTTAAATAAAGTAAGCGTAGAAAACGGGTCATTCCTTTAACTGGACATATAAATAGGATCAATTTATGCGAATCATACTCCCCACTCCCAGTATGTGGGAAATATAAGGAGGGGCAGGAGAAAGTAACGCTTCTTTAGGATACACATCCAGATCTACAGATTTCACTTATATTTCAGCTGTTCTCTCTCATACCAAAGCTCATCTGGCTAGTGTTCTTCCGGATGTTACAACACATGGATGACCACCTGATTTTGTAGGCTGGGCCATTTCTCTCTTTATAGAGCCCAACTCTTACATCAAGAATCAGAGGGGTAGCCGTGTTACTCTGGAATTGCAGAAGTGACAAAGAGTCCTGTGGCACCTTAAAGACTAACTGACTTAAAGACTTAAAGACTCTTACAGGAGGATCAGTCAGCTTGATATTGTGGACACAGTAACTATTCAAGAAGCAAGCTTCTTAAGGCACTTAGTTTTTAGTGCTGCAGAAATAAAACTGAAATGATGTGCTCAGTAGAAAGGAGAGTGCAGAGAATCTCACCAGATAATCCGGGGGCTCCTGTAGCTCCCGGGACTCCTTTCTCTCCTAAAAAAAAAAATTAAAATTAAATCCTTGTTTTACCTGGAGGTCACCTCCATAATTCAGCGTCTCACCATAGCCATCGCTTGGGTTTAATTGTGTGGAGGGGCTAGTTCAAGGCCTACATACCACCTACACTCCTCACAATTTGCTAAAGTTGGCATTTTGTGGGACTTAAGTGGTGTATGTTGCCATATCTCAGGATTTTGTCACGACTCTCCTGATCATTATTATTTTCCTTAAAGCCCAAGTTCCTGGGATCAAGTGAATATGACATGATTTCAGCCTTCAGTCTTAAAGAAAAAGTAAGTTTCT
>ML677396.1:4759984-4774469 GCA_007922305.1 Dermatemys mawii | reverse complement strand
AAAAGACGAATGGACAATTTCCTTAGACACTCATGGGACTCTTATAATCTACAAATTGTGCACTGTTTCAGGTATTAGTGTCAGAAGTTTGGAAAAAACTCAGGGAACATGGTGAGCAAATAGGTGAAACTGAAAGCTTATAATGGGGGAACTCATTCCTACTACAGATAGATGTGTTCTAGCAGTGACAGTAAAGGATCAAACAGAATTGTTGGACTTTGAGATAGTGAAAGGGAACAAAGCACGTACAATGGATTTAAAAACATGTCGAGCCCTTGGGCTGATACAAAGAGTGCACGTGGGAGAGAAAGTAAGGGACACATTATGCAGAACATTTGATAAAACGGTAATAGAAGCAGGGGTGGAGTCAGATATAGTGCATGTCAGAGAGAGAAAAAAGAAATTTGTCCAGCCTCAGACAGGAAATGGAAAGAATTTTCTTGGGCTACAGCTAATGATGAGACTTTACAGAGGGTAATGAAAGCTATTATTACAGGGTGGCCAGGACATTCCATACCACGCCCCTATTTACAGTTTAAAGCAGAACTGTCTGTTATTGATGACATGTGGCTTAGAGGAAATAGGAGAGTAGTGCCTAAGATGTTAGAAGCTGACATGCTGACTAGCATGCAAGAAGGGTACTTGGATATGGCAAAATGTAGATACAGAGCAGAGAGAGAGACTGCATTGGCCGCAAATGAACAATGACAGAGAAAACAGTTAAAACTTGTGAAACCTATCAAAAATGCCAACTGAACAGAAAAAGGATCCTATGTTTTTACACAAGGAACAGTTAGCAGCATGGTATGAAATTGGTACGTATTAATTCACCTATGCTGGTAAAAGTTATGTTTTGATGGTGGATTGTTATTCTCATTGGCTTCAGTGAGGATTCTGGTGATAATGCCCTGATCTTCCCACTCACCATTACTAAGGGAATCCTGATTAGTTTCTTTTCCTCCGCTGACTAATATGCTTAAATTCAGTGGGTCACCATGTCTGATCTAAGGTCACAATCGGATGGGGACCCAGGGGCAGGTCTCATGTCTGATAATGTTCCACAGTTTGATGGAAATGAATTTAAATAATTTAGCCAGAGAGTATGAGTTTAAGCATGGAACTTTGAGTCCCAGGTGTCCTCAATGCAACGGTCCTGTAGAGAATGGGGTGAAAATTGTTAAATGGCTTTTGAAAAAGGCCACTGCCATGGGTTCAGATCCATATTTGACTATAGTGACCTATAGAGCAGGCCCAATGAATCATGCACTGTCACCTGCAGAGAAACTGTTTGGCAGGAAGCTGAAAACAAGACTCTGTAACTCAGTAGTGATCCCAAAAGGCAATATGACTTAGATGCCCATCTATAAAAAGGGGAATAAGACCAATCCGGGAATTACAGACCAGTCAGCTGAACTTCAGTGCCAACCTAACAGCTTTCATTGACAGGGTAACAAGCTTTGTGGACAAGGGGGAAGTATTAGATGTGGATTATCTTGACTTTAGTAAGGCTTTTGATACTGTCCTGCATGACCTCCTACATATTATGATGCCTCAGGCTGATTTGCTACTTTTAAAAAGTGCCAGGTAAATGAATAGTATAAAAACAGGGAGACACGCAGTTTTGGGGAGTGCTGTTTTTAAAATGCTGGAAGAACCATGGAAAATAGAAAGTATGAAATCTGGATAAAATTAAACAACATAGCCCATTGCAGAAAAAATGAAGTTTCAAGCATTTTCACTTTAAACCTTTACACGTGCTTTGGCATGAGATTAATAGGTGAGCGTGGGGGGAGATTGTGGACCCCAGTTACTCACACATGTATCCAGGGTCTCTCACCTTTCAGTCCAGAGCTCCCAGGATCACCTTTTTCTCATGGTCACAGAAAAAAGAATTGGAGAAATGGGATTTGTTGCTTTGATTCTACGAGCTCTGTTTCTATAGAGGCACTGCCCTGCTTTGAGGGCAGGATGGAGCCCTGCTTACCTCAGGAAGCTCCCGAGCAGCCGTGTGCAGCGGGGCTAAGGCAGGTTCCCTGCCTGACCTGGCCCCGCACTGCTCCCAGAAGTGGTTGTCATGTCCGGACATGGGTCCTAGGAGGGAAGAAGGTCACGTGGCTCAGCGCGCTGCCACCATCCTCAGGCACCACCCTCGCAGCTCCCTTTGGCTCTGGTTCCCCGTTCCCAGACAATGGGAGCTGTGGGGACGGTGCCTGCAGGCAAGGGCAACGCACAGAGACCCCCTGCTCGTCCCCCCACCAGGAGCTATGACGGGGCATGGCGGCCGCTTCCAGGAATGGCGCAGGGCCAGGTCAGGCAGGGAACCTGCCTTAGCTCCGCTGTGCCACCAGACTGTTTGTAGTCGATCTCCTGGTTTGGCTGCAGGAAGGCTGGCAACCCTAGGGAGACTGAGATCGACTGTTAGAGGCTCCACAATAGACCAGTCAATCGCATTTTACCAGTTGGTGGCCACTGCTGTAAAATGAAGATGAAAAATGGAGGTTTGTGGAAAAAAAATGAAACTATCTATTTGGCTTATGACATTCATTGGACTGGTAAGGATCAAGCTATACAAGCATACACAATTGCTCCAGGGATCAAACTAAATCTTAAAAGTGCTTTTTGTGACTTGGGACCATCAAATCTTTTTTTTAACAGGAAGACTCCTCTGGCCTGCTTCATTATTGATCTACTCATCTCTAAGGTTTTAGGTTTTGCTCCTTTCAAGGTCATCTACAGCAGTGGATCTCAACCAAGGATCTGGTTGAGCCCCTGGGAGGGCCATGAGCTGTTTTCAGGGGGTCTGCCAAACATGGCTGGTGTTGGACTCACTAGGGCCCAGGGCAGAAAGCTGAAGGCCCATCATGGAGGACTGCAGCCTGGGATCCTGAGTTCCAGCAACTGAGACTGACATTGAAGCCTGAGCAACTTAATTTTGGGGTGCCCCTTGTGGTGTAGGTCCCCAGGCAATTGCCTGCTTCCTACCCCTTAATGCCACCCATAGATTTTATATGAAGAAAAACAATTATTGTGGTACAGGTGGGCTGTGGAGATTTTAAAATATGTTGCGGGGGCGGGACTCACAACCCCTCATCTACAGGATCTTTGGGTTTTATTTTAAGATCATCTTTGGCAGTGGTTCTTAAACTTGTTGGTTCGGTGACCCCTTTTTGCTCGGCTGTGTCCTCTCGTGCCCCGGGTATGTACGCTGAAATGCCGTGGAATTGAACTCTTCCAATTTCGGAGGCATTTCAACAGACACGCAATGTTCGTCTCGGTGTCCGCCGAAATGCAGCCAATAGAGGAAGCTTGCACTTTGGCGGTTTTTTCGGCGGACTCACTCGTATGTTTGCAGCTTCCGCTGAAATGCTGCTGAAGGCGTTGGCAGCTCATGACCCCCTTGGAATCGGCCCGTGACCCCCAGTTTGAGAACCACTGATGTTTATGAATCCTAATTCTCACTCAGTCCTCCAGGAGAGACCTTGAGAAGGAGACTTGCTGCAGCAAAGCCACGGGGGGTCTCTGAGGCTGCCCCTGCCCTGCAACTCTGTCCTGCCTGGCTGATGTCAAGGTCTGTCTGCGAGGTCACTGCCTCCTAAACAGCTTTCCCAATAGGCTGAGGTCCTGCAAAAGGCCTTTGTGATATCACTGCCACATCCATCCATCCCCTGCAAGACTGATGTCCTGCCCCCAGCCAGCCTTTTTGGATACACTGACTGATCAGAATAAAGTGTCTCAAATGAGCTACAGACCAACAATTGTTCCTAGTCATTATTCAGCAAGTATTTTAGAAAAACTAGAACATGAGAATCATCAACCGTTCAGAGACAATTATTGGAGAGAAGCAGAATATTAATCAAATACCTGATTGGTTATGACTTACTTGCAAGGGGTACAAAGAGAACAAAAGGACCAGAGTCCCTCCTGTCAATAGCTCCCTGCTTGGCCAATCGGCAGGGAGACTCTGACTGATGGGCGCTGACACGTCTCATCAGATGTCCCAAAGGATGGCCCAGGTCACCACTGGAGGGGGTCACTCTCACAGCACTATTCCAGCCCCACCTCTTTGTGAGGGCCTCCCACAGTCAGAACAACCCTTCTCCTCAGACACACACATACCTCTTTGGTGGAGGGAGGGAAGCAGAAAAAAAGGGGGAAAAAAAGCAAGAGAAAAAGAGAGAGGAGGGAGGAAAAGGGAAAACAAAAAGGACAAACCCCAATGTCCCCAGTGATTCTAAGGGACAAAGTCCTTGGTAGGAAATCAAGTTCTGCCACCCTAACATTGTGATTTCTGTGCCTAGAACTGAGCGGGCACCAAGTGGATCAGACAGAACAGGAACCTCTCAGACGCTCTTACCTTCTAAACAGGAACTGCAAAATCAGTAGTAGGAAAGGAGAAAACTCTGAAGAGGTTCATCTTCATGTTCATGTCAGTGGTTCTCAAACTTGTTGGGTCGGTGACCCCTTTTTGCTCTGCCGTGTCCTCTCGCGCCCCAGGTATATCCGCCGAAATGCCGCCGAATTGAACTCTTCTGGTTTCAGTGGCATTTCAGCGGACATGCAGCGTTCATCTCGGTGTCCGCCGAATTGCAGCCGATAGCGGAAGCTTGCACTTCGGCAGTTTTTCGGCGGACTCACTCGCATGTTTGGAGCTTCCGCTGAAATGCCGCCAAAGGCGTCGGCAGCTCACGACCCCCCTGGAATCAGCCCATGACTCCCACAAGGGTCACGACCCTCAGTTTGAGAACTACTGATCCATGGGCCAACTATGTTGGTTTGTAGCACATCTTATCTTCAGGTGTGCTAGTTTCAAGCAAAAATTTCTCTGGAAATATCATCAGCTACTACTACAACTGCAACGTGAGTGGTATTGCACGAATTGTTTTCCTGATTTACACCTTGCCCCAATGACAGATTTGTGTGTCCGGAATTGAGATGCAGCTCACACATTTCTACTTAAGACTCCAGGGATTGATCAGACTGTTTACAAAATGATGGTTTCTGCTTCTTAGGATCTTTGGGGGTCATTTTAAATAACAAAAAAAAATATCTCTTTTTCTTTTCATGCTCTAAAACCAGACAGGTATTTTTATCTATGACTCATTTTCAGACCCCACCCCCTCCAGTGTGAGAATAACTAAGCTGGCAGCGTAGGCCTAAATGAAGTGTATTTTTGTGCTGCTTAATTTATCCTTGATTGCGGGCGGGGGGGGCTTAAAAAAGAAAACGTGGATGTTCCGTGCAGAACCTCGCAGAGATAAGCCCAGCTAGAGTCAGGGCCAGTTCTAGGCACCAGCCTACGAATCATGTGTTTGGGGGTGGCACATTTTATGGGGCGGTGTCCATCCAATCCTGGGGCGGCACATTCTGCCCCCCCCCTTTTTTTTTTCCTTCGGCAGCGGCGCTCAGGTGCCTCTTTTTGTTTATTTTTTGTTTGGAGCCATAAAAAAGTTAGAGTCAGCCCTGGCTAGAGTGCAGCCAGTGAGAGGGTGTCGCAGGCAGATCTGTACCTCTCCGTGTCCCCCTGCACGAGAAGGCTGCTATAGACCCAGCACATCCCACCAGCAGCTCCGTCAGCACCGGCGCCTGCCCAGAGGCTGCGGCCCTGCAGGACGGGAAAGGAAACTTCTCCTAGCCGCAGCCAGAGCTGGGCACGCTCAGCTGCGGTGAAGTATTCAAAGACATGGCAGGGCGGTGACTCTGGGTCCCCTGGGAGCAGCGGCGATAGGTAGGGCAGTGGTCTTCAAAGTGGAGTGCGCGAGGCCTCAGTGCCACCGCCAGTCCCATGCGGGAGACCGCCAAACTCCCAAGGGGGCTATTTTTGTCCTGCCGAAATGCCACCGCAGAAAGCGGAAGCCTTCTATTCGGCGACATTTCAGCGGACATACCCTGGGGGCCATGAGTGGCCACCGGACCGTGGAAAGGGGCCACGGGCAAAAAACTCTGAGCACCGCTGATGTAGGGGGGGCTCATGTGGGGGGCACATGTCCCCCTCCCCCGATTGGCCTGCTGAGTTGGGGGTGAGAGGGGGCTCTGTCCTCCTGCTGCGCCTGCCCATTTGGCACCTGTCCGTGGCAGCACCTGTCCCCACCGCTGCTGTCACCTCCCCAGCCGAGCTCTCTCATGCAACAGCTGTGCTGAGTGGACTAGAGACCTGGAGCAGCTGGATTCAGGCGGTGCGGGAAGCGGTTCAGCCCCACTCTCCCCCACCCCCCGGAAATAATATGGGGTGGGGAAAGCATGGTGACCCCGGGCTGGGCATAGGAAAGTGGAGGGGGTCGCTTGGGAGCTACGTGTCCTCCCCTTTAGATTGTGCCCCCCCCCCATGGGGAGGAGAAGGAGTCATCTATGCCTGGGAGCCCTATAAGAACTGGGGCTGACAGCCAGGGACGGGGTTAGGCACCTGAAACCCATGCCATTGCCTCATCCCGGAGCCAGCGAAGGGACCCCTGCCGTGGTGACGGTGTCGCGTGCTGGTGCAGGTGGGGCGCAGGAATCGAGCGGGAGAAGGGAGGTGACGGGGCAGGTGAATAGCCGGGGCAGGCTCAGGGCTGCTTGGCCTGGCGATGTCTGCCCAGCGCAGCCGCTGCCATTGCTTGGGGCCCGCTGGGACCCCCCAGGAAGAGCCGTGCGCTGAATTTGCCACGGGAGGGGGCGGGGGACTCCAAAAGGGTGGCTCTGCCGTGAAGTCTGATGAATGGGACTGGCAATGGCAGAGCCTCCATTTTGGTTGGAGGTTCCCCCCGCATCCCCTCCTGCTGCCTGCTGGGGGTCCGAGTCCAACTCTGCGGGCCGCAGCAGTTGTGGTTTGGGGCTCGGACTCCCGCAGCAGCAGGTCTGGCTTTGGCAAGAGCAGGGGTGATGGTTCTTGCAGTAGCAGCTCTGATGCAGGGCCTGGAACTGGGTGGGGAGTCGGGATGGATGGGGGAGCAGTGCAGGAGGTGCAGACGCAGGCATGGGGCGGGTGACGGTAGTGAGAATGTGGGACTTGTGGCCTATGGGGGGTCCACAATAACAACCTGCAATGAGGCCCATCTTTTTGTTCCTCTCCCCTGGCACAAGGAGAGGGAGATGGCGGGGGGTGGGGAGGTCTGGTCAGCATTTGCTGTTAAATTGTTAAATCTTCCACTGGGAATAATCCCAGCGTAAAGAGGGGAGACTGTGGCCAGTTCTGCCTCACAGGGCATGAGGGGGCCTGGGCTGGGCGATGGGACTTTCTAGTGCAGGTTTAGCCTGAGATCCTCTCAGTGCTCTTCTCTTTGCACCATCACCCCATTTAGACTGGCCCCTCCTGCAGCCACAGCGCTGCTGGCAGAGGTAGCTCCCCTCTCTCGTACTCCCCAGGGCAGCCAGACAAATCATGTCCCTTCTGCCCAGGTCGCACTCTGCCCACAATGTTCACACTGCAGAGCCAGGCACATTTGGACTTTAATGCTATTGAACTGTCTTGTTTGTACAAACAAATCCGAGCCGTGGAAATCATTGAGCAGCCTTTGCTTTATTGACAGAGGGGAAGGTTCTCCAGAGGCAGACGCAGCATCTGAGGGGAATGAGTCACTAAGAGCACAGAATTGCGTGGCAGTGATGGGAGCTGTCGTGGTGCTTCTGGTAATGGAATCAAGAGACAGCAGGGCCAGGTAGGAGAGGAGACAGAACCTAGACACAGCTGGCTGACATTTTTCAAACTATGAGCTTTTCTGTGGACAAACAGCTTCTCAAAAACATGAACATTTTCATGAGATCTCATTGATGTGATTGTAATGGATTGTAATGTTTAGTTTGGCAGGAAAACAGTCATATTTTTAATGCATAAAACACAACAGTAAAAGCGGGTTAATTTAGAATTCTTTGAAATGAAAACAACTTAAAAATTCAATTGTTTCCCCACAAAACTATTTGTATCTTTTTTTACCTGCTCTAGTCCTAGTGCACTGCGCTGGGTAAGTGTCTTTGATTATGTCTGCCCCCTCGTGGCAGGTGCATAAAGAAAAAATCTTCAATGTCATCTTCAAATTAGTGTTCATTATGACAGGCCTATAACGCTATATAAGAACTAAGTATAATTATTACAACTGCCTCCCTGATTGGCTACATGGGCCTAAATTTCATCTCTGCCATCTTGAAGAAGTACTTCTTCCCGTGGGATGACAGCCAGTTCAACCCATTAATATGGCTTTTATGGGTTCCTTTCAGATATAATCCATTCAGGGTGGACGTACGACACTCCCTGTACCACCAGGCCCCTTTAAAGGCTAGAGCACAGTTACCTAGAGACCAGTCGTTGTCTTGATCATGGGTTGAAAACATCATGCCATTGTGTAGTGTTAAAAAATCACCTGTGGAAACAATTGAGTTTATTTATTACATGTTTTTTCAGAGACAAGGTGGGTGAGATATTCTCTTATTGTTTATTTTTTACATTTTAACTGTTCTGTTCCCACACGCCAGCCTGGCGGTTCTGCAGTTGGGATTACTAAATTTCTCCCTTCACCAGGTAGCAGAAATCTCCCTAGAATCAGGAGAGAGATTGCAGTTCTATTTCCAGTAAGAAACATTTTTCGCCAGGCCATATTCTGAGTGTATCTCCACACAAGATCGGACAGAAAACTCTTCAACCTGTCACTACTTAAGTCAAAGACCAAAGTCAAAAAGGTGCTAATTAGAAAACTTCTATTAGCTGATGATGCTGCCCTCATAACCCATGATGAAGACCTATTGCAAGAACTCATGGATCGCCTTTCAAGTACCTGTCAGGCATTTGCTCTCACCAGAAGCATCAAGAAAACGGTTGTATTAGGACAGGGGGTTTCACAAGATCCTTCAATCACTTTAAATGCCAGCAGCTAGAAGTTGTCCAAAAAGTTCAGCTATTTAGGTTCTCCAGTGACTACCAGCCTCTCACTGGATGAAGAACTAATGTTCACATTGGAAAGGCTGCCACCACCTTTAGCACACTAACTAAAAGAGCCTGGAACAACTCAAATCTTACCATCAAGACCAAAATACTAATGTACCAAGTCTGCATTCTCAGCACTGTCATGTGTGGTGGGCAAATTCGAAGGGCAAATTTACCAAGTGTGACAGCCCTGCTCAAGCAAAGATGACTGCCCAGGCTGGGCCATCTGTGTAGATTGGAAGACGGACGCACACCCAAGGACACGCAATACAGGGAACTATCTGAGGGAACAAGAACAACAGGATGTCCCAAGGTTCGCTATAAAGACACATGCAAGTGAGATATGGAGGAATTGGAATGGACCCCGGCCAATGGGAAATCTTTGCAAGTGCTCGTAACAAGTGATGACATCGTCTTCATCAGGGTTTCAAAGACTGTGACCGGAGCTGGCTCCTACAGCTTGAAGAGAAAAGGAAGCAAGCAGCTCCCCACCAAGATAGATACATGTGCAGCAACTGCCAAATGTCTACTGCTTTTCCCTTATCCACTAAGCCAATAACCCTGTCAAAGAAGGAAATAAGTTTAGTTTGACATGATTTGTTCATGAGAAATCCCGGGTGGTTATTGCTAATTAATCCTATTGTCCTGTAGGTGTTTACAAATTGATTGTTTAATAATTTGAATGAGTGTCTTTCCAGGTATCAGAGTTAGGCTGACTGGCCTACAGATCCCTGGGTTCTGTTTGTTCCCCCTCACCCGTCCTCTAGGAATTCTCCGGATAATTATTCATGGTTCTGAGATTGTTTCAGGTAGCTCTTTTTGTCCCTTAGGATGAGTTTCACCAGGCTCTCTTGACTTGAATACATCTAACTTATCTAAATATTGTTTAACTTTCCCCCCATATTTGGGCTTGCATTCCTTTCCCCTTGTAATTAATATTGTGTTAAGTATGTCATCACCAATAACCTTTTTAGTGAAGACTGAAACACACAAGTCATGAAACACCTCAGCCTTCTGGATGGTCTCAGTTATTAGCTCTTCTCCCTAAGGGGCTCGTGGGTGGGTCTGAACAATCCTGGAGTGATGTGTAGCAGACTCTGCATGCCACAGAATATTCCTGTCTCTGGTATCCATCGTATCCTGCCCACTGAAGGCAGAATAATGAACAGAGATAGGCACAGCTACTGCTGGTTGCTTTCCTAAATGAGATCTTAATGCCCCACAGAAATATCTGAATAGTTTGCATTAAATGGGGGCATATCTACCTACCCAGTAACTTGTACCGATTCTGGTAGGCTTACTCAGTTTAATTCAGATATTTCTGTGGGGCATTAAGATCTCATTTAGGAAAGCAATCAGCAGTAGCTGTGCCCACCTCTGTTCATTATTCCGCCTTCAGTCGGCAGGATATCCATATTATACTGTACGTTTTGTTGTTATATTATATAATATCCATATTAGACCTTGTGGTTCCCCTATAATAGTTCAGCAGGAGAATAACTGATGTTTCCTGACAGACGTCACTTCCACAGATTACATGGCCTTTTGCTTCCTGCATTGAATATTCTGCATCACTTTTGCTTTCCGTTTTTCCATCTGCCTCAAAGGGAAAAGGGATGACTCAGAACCTACCTGCAGTGCCATTAGAAAAGGGTCCAATGATTAGTGTGTATTACTCAGCCTCCCCTGTAATTTTGAACAGTGAGAAGGTAGCAAATAAAGGATTGTTGTCAAAATCTCTGAGGTCGATGCAAAGCACATTGGCACCTTTAGAAAACAATTCAAAAGCAAAATGTTCAGCACCTTCCATTAGTGTTTATTACTATTATTGATTGTTTTTGTTACAGAAGCCTGCATCAAGCAAATCTCTTCATATTGACCTTTATCAATTCAATTTCCATCCACCAACCTGACCTCCCTCTTAAAAACCTGCTCCATCTTATGCTTTGCTAAGGTAGTTCAGAATCTATGACCTCAGCCAGGCCGTAGCATCCCTTATTGCTGTACTGTGGGCGAACCACTTGAGGACAAAATGCTGCTCCATGAATCATGACTGCAGCCAGCCCAGCTACCACAGCATTATTGGTTTCAGGACAGGGCTGGGCTGTAAGGAACAGGAAGGGGTGTCTGCAGAAGAAGTGTTACCTCTACCGATAGTTCAGCTCTATACCCTGTATCCATGGCTAAAGTGTGGAAACAACGCTTGCTGGAGAAGGTTGCTGTAAGGAAAAGGATGCATCAGTGATGTCTTTACCACGGAAAGATAACCGATGGATATTGTCATTCCCCAGCCAGAATTCTGACATCCGGCTCCCAAAACCTCTCTTGTATGAATTCCAGTCACGGTAAAAATCCATGGAGCCATCCACCCGTCTCTGGAACACCTGCAGGGAAACAGAAGGTTCTTAGCTGGGAAATCCCACCTTGTTTTCCATCCTATGTAGACCAGACCAGAAACTCTGAGACTGTAAATCACTGGATGAGATTTAACGGGGTCAGATCTATCTCAGCCTCAGGTGACTATCGCAGAGGGATGCTTGTCCCAGAGGATCGTATTAAATCTTGGCAGCAACAGCACTAGGTTAAAGGATCACATGGCACTGGACTGGCAAGCAGGAGTCCTGGGTTCTATACCCAGTTGTGCCACTTGTGTAAGTCACAGCACCTCTGCGTTCTGTCCGGCCCTTTGTCTACCTTGTCTATGGAGACTGTGAGCTGCACGGACAGGGGCTGTCTGTGTGTTCAGCACCCAGTGCAATGGGACCCTGCTCTTCATCAGATTCTCATGGCACTACTGGGATATAAATAAGCATAATAATAAATTAGAAGGTTTAAAAGTGAGGTATATACAGGGTTCAAACCTCTTGTCTCCTCAGCTATTTCCAAACATACTCAGAGGTTGCCGGAGCGACAGAGCAGCTGATGCACCAGGACTGGAATTCTGGTTCCAGAGTCTGGGCAGCTATCGAGGAGACTCTGAGAGCCAGGCAGAGAATAGCCAGAAAAAGGGAAACCTGTGTCAGACCAGTGACAAATGTCCCATCAGATGTGTTCTTTTAGACTATGAAATTCCAGATTCCCTCCATGAAACCCATTGTGTTCACAACCAAGTTATCTCCACCACCAAGGATTAGAGAGGTTTAGAAGGGCTCAGGAAGCGTCTGTATGTTTATTTCAGCTAACCATGGTGAGCTAACAGTTTCAGAGCTTCTGTCCTCGTGCTTTTCTCCTAGCTACAACGCACTGGCTAAGATCCACCTCCCATTTTTGAGACAGAAAACTGTGGTTCAAGAGAAAACTTCCAACGAGCTTCCTTATGCTCTATTCTTACAATCCATCCTCCACCATCTGTGTCCATGTCACACATCACAGTCATGGGTTTACAGTCATGCGGGTAGATGGTGTACCAGCCACTCAGGATGTTCCCTCTAGCTAACAGCTCCTTGCAGTTCTTTGCTCCTGGTCAAAAGAGGAATTGAAATACGTAAATTGGTTGCATAACTCTCCTTGGAGCAGGGATTCATAGACTGCTTTATGTTGCATTGAGAGCCAAATCAATTGCAGAATCAGGTAACTGGACAAGAATCCTTGCATCATCTTCTCCTCTCCTCCCCACTGTAGTGTTTGGGAATTGGGTAATATCCCTTTAAATAGTTTGTGGCCCCTCTGTGTTCTATCTTTGGAAACCTACCACCACAGCAGCGTATGTACCTAGCTGGATTTTTCATGCTCTCTGTAGTTAGCAAACCAAATGTTTTAGACTCTAATGTGCCAGTGTGGTTTGTATTAAGTTTCTTCTTAAGAACAAAAGACACAACTACCTGCCCAACCCCATCTGTTCTGTGTGAGACTAGCTGAACCTGAACAGAGGATTGGCTCAAATGTCTTAAAAACACATGGAAATTGAAATGTGCACAAAGATTTGTACTGCAAGTGCCTGTACAGCATTTTGAAATCTCTCCATCAGTCAGAAGGGCTTCCAGGTATCATGTGACTTGAGTGAACACTCACCCCAAAAAAATATCAGATACTCAGAGGAATACTCACATCAAATAGTTTACAAGTGAACCCATCAGCTGAAATGTATGTCCACTATAGATTCACTGGCCAATTGCTAACTGCAAAACACCTTCATTTTGAAAGATCAAAGTCTCTTTGATGATTGTTTGAAAACAGTAAATGGGGTAAATCACAGTTTTGGGTTTTTTTGCAATTTGTCTACTTATAATGGGTTTTCATGTTTGGGTCTCTGTATGGAATGAGATGACATTTAATAGTCATAAGAAACACTCACCATTCTTACAACTCTCCTCCAGGTCTTCCTCTCCTAGTCGTGAAAAGAAACACAGCAGAAAGTGAAATGGAAGCAGAAAATGTTCTACTGTCTTTTAAATTATGTAATTGGCCACCAGTGAGAGCTGGGATAGCAAAGCACTGGTTATCTTGAAAATGCACTAGACAGGTTTTTAAGCCAAGTGCTAATGTATTCACACACATCTCTGATCTGAGCCTTCCAACTTGAACCATCAAGATGGTTCTCATTATGTAACCAACACAATTTTTTAATCCTCTCATGAGGCTCCTACTTGCAGGGCTAAGAATTGGTCCTTAATAGACTAAATTAATTGCTGGTCAGTACGTAGCAGCAATTCCCACAAAGTCAGGGGAGTTACATATGCTTATGAATCAGAGGGGTAGCCGTGTTAGTCTGGAATTGCAGAAGTGACAAAGAGTCCTGTGGCACCTTAAAGACTAACTAAAGTATTAGAGCATAAAGTGGGTATTAGCCCACGAAAGCTTATGCTCTAATACTTTAGTTAGTCTTTAAGGTGTCACAGGACTCTTTGTCACATATGCTTATGCTACCTGTGGATTTTACTCAATATTTTTTTTAAAAAAAATTCCAAGTGACAGTGAGAGAATATCAGTTAGATAAAGTACCGGTAGAAAAAGGGGGGCAGAAGAAAGTAACCTTCTCTAGGATACATTCACTAATCTACAGAATTCATTTACATTTCAGCTGTTGTCTCTCATACTAAAGCTCACCTGGCTAGTGTTGTTCTGGATGGTACAACACATGAATGGCCACCTGTTTTCGTAGGCTGGGCTATTTCTCTCTTTCTAGAGCCCAACTCTTACAGGAGGATCATTGAGACTGATATTGTGGGCACGGTAACTGTTCAAGAAGCGAGCTTCTTAAGCTACTTAATGTTTAGTGCTGCAAAAATAAAACTGAAATGATGTGCTTAGTAGAAAGGAGAGTGCAGAGAATCTCACCAGTTATTCCAGGGACTCCCGTAGCTCCTGGGACTCCTTTATCTCCTAAGAAAAATAAAAATAAAATAAAATCCTTTTTTTACCTGGAGGTCACCTCCATAATTCAGCATCTCACTACAGCCATCGCTTGGGTTTAATTCTGTGGAGGGGCTAGTTCAAGGCCTACGTACCACCTACACTCCTCACAATCTGCTAAAGTTGGCATTTTGTGGGACTTAAGTGGTGTATGTTGCCAAATCTCAGGATTTTGTCATGACTCTCATGATCGTTATTGTTTTCCTTAAAGCCCAAGTTCCTGGGGTCAAGTGGATATGA
>ML677396.1:4749136-4759584 GCA_007922305.1 Dermatemys mawii | reverse complement strand
CCCAAAATAATGCCTAGGGCTGAGCTTTTCGAAAAACACCCAATCTTGATTTGAAAATAGTCAGTGATGGAGAATCTAGCACAACCCTTGGGCAATAGCTCCAGTGGTTAATCACCATTAAATATTTATACCTTATTTCCAGTCTGAATGTGTCTAGCTTCAGCTTCCAGCCATCTCTGCCCCAAAGATCTTATAATCTGAATAGCCAAGACAAATGAACAAGGGGAGAAAAGAATTATTATCCTGACTTGTGCAGTTATCTGTGCCTCTGTCACAGAAATGAGAAATAATAACAATGCATGCCCGGGCCATATCTGTTAATATACCACTGCTGCCTTTTTCTACATGTACATGTGAGTTTTCAGTGACTGCTGCACGGCAGACACTCCTGATGGCAGATCACTGCCAAGAGTCATTTATGTGCATGTGTGTTTGCATGATTTCAGTCTGTACAGCAAGAAGGCAGCTGCTGTTCTGCCTGTGTGCAAAGGATATTTCCTCTCTGTATACTGAGGAAGCGTGATGACACTTCCCAATGTGGTATTGTTGTTTGTAATTAGAATCAGAGACCCAACACTGCAAAAGAGACTATTGGACGATATGGATCTCACTTTGGATAAAGCAGTAAGACTGTGTCAAGCAGCAGAAATCATTCAACAGCATAAAAATAATGGAAGAAAACAGAACACTGCCACACTGCATAGAGCGACAAGAGACACAAAAAACTGGCAAGCAGTCAGTCAGCACAAAACAAACAACGTAGACGTGTGAAACATGCAAAGTACAAGAGTTTGTAAATACTTCAAAGATTGCTCAAGATGTGGACGTTGAGGGTTTAACATTCAGTCCATCAGGATTAGGCATTTTACATCATGTTTTGTAAAAATGGGTCGCCACCCAGAGAAACTTTGCTCTGCAAGAGCAATCTATAAAACTATCCCCTGAAGGAAAGCCAGGCATATTAAACAGAGGCGTTACTATGGGTTTGATACTGTGAAAATCTCACCTCATCCCAGAGTGCTCCATTGTGACCGCTCTGGACAGCACTCTCAACTCGGATGCACTGGCTAGGTAGACAGAAAAAGTCCCGGGAACTGTTGAATTTCATTTCCTCTTTGGCCAGCGTGGCAAGTTCATCAGCACAGGTCACCGTGCAGAGCCCAACATCACAGGAGACCATGCAGCCCCAGAATCGCAAAAGAGCTCCAGTATGGACCGAACAGGAGGTGCTGGATTTGATCACTGTGTGGGGAGATGAATCCGTGCTGGAAGAACTACGTTCGAAAAGACAAAAATGCTTTCCCCTGCCCTGAAGCGCAAGAATACCAAGAATACCTCACAGTTCAGAAGCGAGTGGCAATAGCCCTTTGGAAGCTTGCAATACCAGACAGCTACTGGTCAGTCGGGAATCAATTTGGAGCTGGTAAATCTACTGTGTGGGTTGCTGTTATGCAAGTAGCCAACGCAATCACTGAGCTGCTGCTATCAAGGGTCATGACTCTGGGAAATGTGCAGGTCGGAGTGGATGGCTTTGCATTACAGTGGGATTCCCTAACTGTGGCGGTGCAATAGATGGAACGCATATCCCTATCCTGGGACCAGACCACCTTGGCAGCCAGTACATAAACCGCAAGGGGTACTTTTCAATGGTGCTGCAAACACTGGTGGATCACAAGGGACTTTTCACTGACATCAACGTGGGATGGAAACGTAAATAGTAAAGACATCCCTGATGCATTCTTTTCTTTATAGCAACTGTCTCCACCCAGTCTTTCTCCCACACCCTTCCCTTGGGTAGTGTATACGGAGTTGTACCAACAGCAGAGCTGCAGGCATTTGTTATAGCACAGCCCTCCCAGGAAAGCTCTTGAGTCCAATAATGCTTTGGCAGCTGTGCTGGCTCCAGCCATGATTCATGGAGCAGCCTTTGTCCTCTCGTGGTTTACCCATGGAGCAGCAATAAGGGAAGCTACAGAGGGGATGAGGTTATAGATTTTGAGCTCTCGTAGTGAAGCACAATATGCAGCATTTTAATAGGGAGGCCTGGTTGGTGGCTGGAAATTGGATTAATAAAGATAAACATGAAGCTATTGCTTGATGTAGGAATATCTGGGTGTGTGTTATGCAGGAGGTCAAACTAGGTGATCACAGTTGTCCCAGAAGAATGGGGCCTCATACCTGAGTGAGACCTCTACAATTATTATCGTAGTAGTGAGTAGGGTGTGAATACAGGGGTGTTTAGGGTCACAGAGGTGTGGACAGTGTCTAGCATAATGGGGCCTGATTCCTACTGGGGGCCTCCAAAGGCTTCTGCAATATAAATAATCAATATGAGTAATAAACGCTAATGGGAGATGCTGCATATTTTGCTTTCAAATGATTTTCAAAAGAAACCAACGAGCTTTGCGTCTAACACTCAGCTTTTTGACAACAACTTTTCATTTGCCAAGTACACCTCATTCAAAATGGCAGGGCACAGTGAGAAATACAAAGTGATCCGTGAAGCCTTTGTTGCCAGCACTGTGGGTTGGTTCTGGGCAGTTCCTGTTGTATCCATTATGGCAGAAGAAAAACATGGCAAGGCAAAGGGATGTAGAATATTCTATGGCAGAAGCCAAATACATCCCATGCCAATTACAACATGAAATTTCTATTGTGTACTATCCCTTTCATACCCCAGGAATCTCATGATGAGCTACTGTAGTGATTACCCTTTGCTACTTCGTCTATATGCAGAGGCTGACTGAATAAGTGAAAGGTGATATAACCCATGGAAGTGATCTCTCTCTTACAAGAAATATTATATATTCTGCTCCTATTGCATTATTGCAGGAGCACAGATTCAGCTTTGATATAATTTGGACATCCTGCAAAGTGAAGCAGCTGAGAGCAGAGTTCTTAGCCACTGCTGATTGTTTTCCTAAATTAGACCTTAATGCCCTTGAAAAGCATCTGAACGATATGAAGCAGGAACTTCAGGATTAGCAAATGTCACTGAGTGGGTGGCTGTGCCCACTTCGGTGCAAACTGCGCATCCTCACTCCCACACAGCAGAGGCAGAAACGTTCTCGGGACTGCAGAGTCCACACTGGAGGAAGACTTAGGCACAGCGTGAAACCTCAGTAGGCTCCGTGATAAGCAAATGGGATTCCATTGTGTTCCCATAACACCATCACAATGGTGCAAACGGATCATGGTGCGCCCAAGGGTTGATGCCTGACTAAATCCCGAGTAACTCGCTGCAGTTATTATGATTGCTTAATTATTTGCTCTGGGTTATTATCTTTCTGGGTTCTGAAGTTCAGCTGACTGGTCTGTAATTCCCTGGCGTTGTCCTTATAGATGGGCATCTAAGTCAGTATTGCCATGAGGGGTCACTATTGAGTTAGAGCATTTTGTTCTCAGCCTCCTGCCAGACAGTCTCTCTGCAGGTGACTGACCATGATTCATTGGGGCTGCTCTATAGCTCAGAATAACCAAATATGGATCTGGACCCATGGCAGTGGCCTTTTTCAAAAGCTGCTTTAACAATTTTCACCCCATTCACTACAAGACCATTGAACTGAGGATACCTGGGACTCAAAGTTACAAGCTTAAGCCCATACTTTCTCCCCACTTATTTAAATTCACGTCCATCAAACTGTGGACAATTACCAGACATGAGATCTTCAGGCAGTCCACGCCTGGAAAATATAGATTTCATGCACATTCCATGTTTTGATGTGGTATTTTCTCATAAAACATAGGTGAAAAATCCACACCAACTTCACACCATGCTATTAACTGTTCATTGTTTATCAACCTAGGCTCTTTTTTTCTGTTTAGGTGGTATTTTTGACGTTTCACACATTTTAACAGTTTTCTCTATCATTGTTCATTTGTGGCCAGTACAGTCTCTCTCTGGCTCTGCATTTACATTTTGCTACACCAGCATGTTAGCTTGTTACACCTTAAGCACTACTCTCCTATTTCCTCTAAGCAGCATGCCATCAATAACAGATAGTTCTGCTTTAAACAATAAATAGGAACATGGTATGTAATGTCCTGGCCACCCTGTAGTAACAGCCTTAATACCCTCTATAAAGCCTCACCATTAGCTGTAGCCTCAGCAAATTCTTTCCTCTTCCTGTCTAAGGATGGACAATTTGTTTGCAAGTCTGACTCCACCGCTGTCTCTACTACGGTTTTATGAAATGTTCTGGACAATGTGTCCCTTACTTCCTCTCCCACGTGGACTCTTTGTATCAGCCCAAAGGTTGGGCATGTTTTTAAATCCAATATACTTGCTTTATTCCCTTTCCCTATCTCAGAGTTTATCAGCTCTGTTTGATCTTTTATTGTCACTGGTAGTACGTGAGTAGGAATGAGTTCCCGCATTATAAGCTTTCAGTTTAACCTGTTTGCTAGCCATGTTCTCTATTTTTTTCAGACTTTTAACATGAATATCTGAAAGAACATTTACCTGAGCATCAGTGCAAAATTTGTAGGTTATAAGAGTCGCATTAGTGTCTAAGGAAATTGTCAATTCATCTCTTCCTTCCTCTTTAGATATAGCTCCTAAATGGAACTCCTGAGCTATTATCTGTGTTCTCTTCCTGGATTACTGCCTAAGCATACAGGTTTTGCCTCCTCTTCCACAGTTGCTGATCCTAGCTGCAGACCTTGGCACAATGACTGTATTTCTTACAAATATTGCAGCGCTTACCAAAAGCTGGGCTTTTTTGTCCACATCTTGACCAATCCTTTGTCTGCATCTTGAGCTTTCCCTTGCAAACTCTTGTGCTTTGCCTTTTCCATTCTTTATGTTTTTGTTTGGTATTGACTGGCTGCTTGCCAGTTTTTTATCTCTCTTGTCACTCTATCTAGAGTGGCAGCGTCCTGTTTTCCTTCCATTATTTGTATGTCGTTGAATGATTTCTGTTGCCTGACACAGTCTTACTGCTTTATCCAAAGTGAGATAACTGTTGTTTTTCGAGATGTGTTGCTCATGTCCATTCCAGTTAGGTGTGTGCATGCCACATGCACAGTCATTGGAAGATTTTTTCCCCTAGCAACATCCGTTGGGTCAGCTGTGGAGTACCCTGGAGTCACACCTTCATATGCCAGTGACTATAGGACCCTGCCAACCTACCATCTGGTCAGTTCCTTCTTGCTGGATACTCCAACAGAGGGGAAGGCGGGTGGGTTTGGAATACACATGAGCAACACTTCTCGAAGAACAACAGTTACGAGAAGCTGAGTAACCATTTTTTCTTCTTCAAGTGCTTGCTCATATCGATTCCAATTAGGTGACTCCCAAGCCCTAACTAGGAGGTGGGGGTTGGAGCTTGTGGAATCGCCAGCTGAAGCCGCACTCTGCCGAACGCTGCATTGTCCCTGGCATACTGGATAATAGCATAACGAGAGGTGAAAGTGTGAACCAAGGACCATGTTGCTGCCCTGACGATCTCCTGCATCGGGACCGGGACCAAGAATGATGCTGAGGTGGACTGTGCTCTTGTAGAATGTGCCATTAGTGTAGGGGCCAGAGCTTTTGCCGGATCATAGCATGCCCAGATATAGGCCATGATTTACCATGAAACTGTCTGTGACAACACTGGAAGGTCTTTCATTCTATCTGCAACTGCCACAAACAACTGGCTCGACTTACGGAATGGCTTTGTGTGTTCAGTGTAAAAAGCCAGAACTCGCCGAATGTCCAATGAGTGCAGCCTTTACTCCCGTGCATCCACATGAGGCTTAGGGTAAAAGGCCGGCAGAAAAATGCCCTGATTGGCAAGGAATTGGGAGGCAACCTTTGGAAGAAAGGCTGGACGAGGCCTAAGTTGCACCTTGTCCTTATAAAAAAACAGTATAAGGAGGATCAGATGTTACGGCTCAGACATTCTCCTTGCTGATGTTATGGTGACTAGGAAAGCCACCTTCCATGATAGGTAGAGCAATGAACAAGGTGCTAGGAATTCTGAAGTGGGAATCATTAGCCTGGAAAGGACCAGGTTAAGGTCCCATGCTGGGATTGGTTGCTTAATCTGCAGGTATAGCCTATCCAGACATTTCAGGTAGCAATTGACCATCAGGTTGGCGAATACTGACTGGCCAGCTGCTCCTAGTGGAAGGCTGAAATGGCAGCCAGGTGGACCTGGAGAGATGTGCAGTAGGTAGTCTAAGATGAGTAGTATAGGCACCTGCATCGGGGGAGCATGACCTTGAGAAAACCATAGTGCAAACCTTTTCCATTTGGCCAGATAGGTAGCCCTGGTGGAGGGTTTTCTGCGGCCCACCAGGACCTCCTTTATGGGCTCTGAGCACATCGGCTCCATTGGGATTATCCATGAAGCTTCCAAGCAGTGAGGTGAAGAGATTCGAGGTTAGGAGGATGAAGATGGTTGTGGTCTTGGGTGATCAGAAGCGGGGGCAATGAGATTGGAGCATCCATCACCAGCTCCAGGGGCGTGGTTTACCAGTGCTGGTGAGGCCAAGCCAGAGCTACCAGTCTGACTGCTTCCACCTGCGGCTCTTGAGCAGAACCGTGTGGATGAGGGGAAATGGCGGGAATCCATACAACCGATAGTCTGACCAGGAGGAATGCATCCGCAAGGGTGTCCATATTGAGATTCCAGAAGGAACGGAACTAGGAGCATTTTCTGTTGCTCTTTGTGATGAACAAGTCGATTTGGAGACCTCCCCACCTTTGGAAAAATGCTGTGCACCACAGCCGGGAGGATAGACCACTCGTGATTGTGGAAGGCTCTGCTGAGAGAGTCCGCCAACTTGTTCTGGGAAACTGGGAAGTAGGATGCTTCTGGGTGAATATGCAGAAGTTCCTCAATTTGAGGGCTTCCCAACATAGGGGAGAGGAGCGAGCTCCACCCTGTTTCTTTTATATAAAACACTGTAGTTGTGTTGTCCATCATCACCTCCATGCATTTCCCTTGCAAGTGGGCCTGGAAGGTCTGGCATGCCAAGTGGACTGCTCTCAGCTCCTTGATGTTGATATGGAATGAGAGCTCTTCTTGTGACCAGAGACCTCGGGTCTGAAGATCCCCCAGCTGAGCACCTCACCCCAATGCTGCCGCATTTGTCACTGGGGATAGGGAGGGCTGGAGCTTTGTAAAGGGACTCCCACACCTACTGGCTGTAGGCTGAGCCACCAGTGAAACAACTCAAGAACTGGTGCCTGGAGGGTGATCACCTTGTCCAGACTATCGCGCCCTGGCCGATAGGCTTCTCCAGGCCTGGCCGGCATCAGCCTGAGACTCAGTCTCGCATGACGTACCACAAATGTGCATGCTGTCATGTGGCGGAGGAGCTTCAAGAAGTTCCTTGCTGTGGTGGTGGAGTGCCGCTTGAAGCTTTGTGTTATGTCTGTCATCATCCAAAAACGAGACTCCGGCAGAAATGCCCTGGCCTGACCCAAGTTCAACTCTGGTCCGATAAACTCTATTCTCTGCATAGGGGAATAGAGTTGACTTGCACTCGTTGAGAAGGAGACCTAACCCGTCAAAGGTGAATTTTATGAAGCTGATCTGGTGTTCTACTTGCTCTCTGGATTGTCCCCTGAGCAGCCAGTCGTCAAGGTATGGGAATACCTGCACCTGCCTCTGTTGTAGGAAGGCATCTACGACTGCCATGCATTTGGTAAACATTCAAGGGGCTGCTGACAGCCCAAAGGGGAGGACCATAAATTGAAAATGATTGTGGTTGACCATGAACCTGAGAAAGCGCCTGTGATCTGAGATTATAGCTATGTGAAAGTATGCCTCCTTGAGGTTGAGGGCGGAGTACCAGTATCCCAGATCCAGAGATGGAATAATTGCATTTAGCGACCATGCGGAACCTCAACATTTTTATGAGTATGTTGAGACCTCGAAGATTGAGGATGGGTCTGAGACTCCCTTTGGCTTTGGGGATTAAGAAGTAATGCGAATAGAACCCTTTGTCCCATAGCTCCTGAGGAACCTCCTCCATTGCTCCCACTGTGAGGAGCGTTTGAACCTCCTGCATGAGGAGCCGCTCATGAGAAGGGTCCCAGAAGGGGGGTTGGGACGGAGAGGAGGAGCAGAAATCGTGAAAATATCCCACTTCTACCATGCGAAGGACCCAGCGGTCTAAAGTTATCTGAGACCGAGGCTTATACCTACCATTCCTGCCCCGCTTCCTTGAGAAGGCCTGCCTGGACTGGGGAGGGTAGAAGCTCTGTGGAGGCTGAGGGTTAAAATGTTTTCATTAAGTTGCAGGGGTATGTAGCCTGCCAGTCTTTGAGGCTGTGAAGCCTGGAGTCTGTTTGCTCCATGAAAATGCCCATGCCATCAAAAGGCAGGCCCTGAATTATTTGTTTTACTTCAGAAGGAAGGCCAGATGCTTGGAGCCATGAATTCCTCCTCATGGCTATGCCCAAGGACAAGGTTTGTGCGGCAGAGTCCACAGCATCCAGTGAGGCCTGTAAAGCGGTCCGTGCCCCTGCCTTGCCCTCGTCCATTATGGCCCCAAACTCTGCCCTGGATTCAGGTGGAACCAATTCCTTGAATTTCAGCATGGAGTCCCATGAGTTGAACTGTATCTGCTCAGGATTGCTTGTTGGTTGGCAACCATGAATTGGAACCCTCCAGTCGAGTAAACCTTCCGGACATCAGTCGGCTCTTACTTCTCCACCTCTCTCTCATTTGCTGCGGCCACAACAAGTGAACGGGTCTGCAAGTGAGTAAATAAGTACTCTTTGGCATGGGCTTGTGGCAGGTTCTGCAGAGTTTGAACCCCTGGGATTGAGGCATGCCCCAGACCACAGTGGAGACAAATTAGAGTGGGGGGAAGACACCACTCCTAGCTAACAAAATAACTATTTACAGAGAGCTAAGTCCAAACACTAGGGGAAGCACTTGCTAAGCCAAGCGACCACAGCTCCAACAACCATCACTGGCGGTAAGAAGGAACTGCAGAGGCAGCGGGTCGGCAGGGGCATATATATAGCACCATACAGGTGCGACCCCCGGAGGCTCCACAGCCAATGCGATGAGGGCTGCTAGAGGAAAAGCCTTCTGAAGACTGTGCACATGGTGCACACACGCCTAATAAGAATCAAAAGGAGCAATCACTCAAAGAAAACCATATCTTCACAAAGTCTCTTTTGGGTCTCTGATTCCAGTTACAAACCACAATACCACATTGGAAAGTGTCATCACACTTCCCCAGTGTAAAGAGAGGAAATATACGCCACAGTGACAGGTTGGATCACAGAAACCCACTTGGGAACTGCCACCTGATGTGCTGAAACTACCTCTTAGCCATTTTCCCTGGCACCTTGGGACTTCAGTGCCCTGCCTGGTTTGAGCCAGACATGCTAGCCTGTTACAAACACAGACTGAAATCTGAACCACCTACCCCAAAAGCTGCAGGCTTAACTGAAAACAGCTTAAGAAGTGGTCTTGTCTCCAGCACTCAGACACCCAACTTCCAAAAGGCTCCAAACCCCAAAGAAATCCGTTTTACACAATATAATATACAATGTATATTTATACAATGTAAATACATAAATTGTTCATCTGCTATAACACTAATAGACAGATATGCACAGCTGTTTCTTGCCCCCACCCCACCCTCAGGTATTAATACATACTCGGAGTTAATTAATAAGTAAAAAGTTATTTTATTAAATAGAAAACGTAGGATTTAAGTGGTTCCAAGTAATAACAGACGGAACAAAGTGAATTACAAAGCAAAATAAAATAAAATACACAAGTCTAAGCCTAATACAGTACGAAAGTGATTACAGATGAAATCTCATCCTCAGAGATGTTCCAATAAGCTTCTTTTACAGACTAGCCTCCTTCTAGTCTGGATCCAGCAATTCCTCACACCCCTGTAGTTACTGTCCTTTGTTCCAATTTCTTTCTAGTATCCTTTGGAGGTGGAGAGGTGGAAAGGCTACCTCTTGAGCCCGTTGAAGACAAAATGGAGGGGTTTCCAGGAGCTTAAACAGACTCTCGTAGGTGGAAACCCGTTCTGCTCTCGTAGGCAAAATCAAAGATGGAGTTTTGGAGTCACATGGGCAAGTCACATGTCCATGCATGACCAGAACTTTACGGCTGATGCCACATTCCCAGGAAAGCTCAGATGTGGATTGGCATCTCTCAAAGTTCATTGTTCACCAAGTACTTCCATTTCCTTGAACAACCCCGTCACACTATGTTGATCAAATCTGCCTTAGGTGCTTTCTACAGCAAACACTTTAAATACAAGCATCGCGCCAATGCTCATAACATCAGATATAAAAATGATACTTGCATATGACTAGGCTGAATACATGCAGTAGAACATAACCTTTGCAAAGATATGTTACATGGCATTTTTCTATAAAGTATTATGGGGTGCAACATCAGTTTTTCTAAAAGCTCTGCCCTAGGAATTATTTTGGGGAAGTTCTGTGGCCTGTGTTATACAGGAGGTCAGAT
>ML677396.1:4688626-4744136 GCA_007922305.1 Dermatemys mawii | reverse complement strand
TCATATCCACTTGACCCCAGGAACTTGGGCTTTAAGGAAAACAATAATGATCATGATAGTCATGACAAAATCCTGAGAGTTGGCAACATACACCACTTAAGTCCCACAAAATGCCAACTTTAGCAGATTGTGAGGAGTGTAGGTGGTACGTAGGCCTTGAACTAGCCTCTCCACACAATTAAACCCAAGTGATGGCTGTGGTGAGATGCTGAATTATGGAGGTGACCTCCAGGTAAAACAAGAACTTTATTCCGAGTTCTTTTTTTAGGAGATAATGGAACCATGGGACCTACAGGAGCCCCCGGAATAGATGGTGAGATTTTCTGCACTCTCCTTTTTAACGAGCACATCATTTCAGTTTTATTTTTGCAGCATCAAGAACTAAGTGGTTTAAGCAGCTCACTTCTTGAACAGTTATCGTGTCCACAGTATCAATCTCACTGATCCTCCTGTAAAAGTTGGGCTCTAGAAAGAGAAAAATAGCCCAGCCTACAAAACCAGGAGGTCATCCATGTGTTGTAATGTCCAGAACAACACTAGCCAGATGAGCTTTGGTATGAGAGAGAACAGCTGAAATGTAAGTGAAATCTGAAGTTCTGGGTGTGTATCCTAAAGAAGGGTTACTTTCTCCTACCTCCTGATGTTTTCCACATATTCGGAGCAGGGAGTCTGAATTGCAAGGAATGGATCCTATTTATATGTCCAGTTAAAGGAATGACCCTTTTTCTACCAGTACTTTATTTAACTGATATTCTCCCATTGTTACTTGAACTTTAAAAAAAAAAAATTCAAATTCACAGCTAGCATAAGCATATGCAACTGCCCTGACTTTGTGGGCATTGCTCCTATGTACTGATCAGCAATTAATTTAGTCTATTAAGGACCCATTCTTACCCCTGCCAGTAGAAGCCTCATGAGAGGGTTACAAAATTGTGTTGGCTACATAATGAAAGTCATCTTGATGGTTCAAACTGGAAGGCTCACATCAGAGATGTGTGTGGATCCATTAGCACTTGGATTTTCACAGTTAAAATCCCGTCTAGTGCATTTTCAAGATAACTAGTGCTTTGCTATCCCAGCTCTCACTGGTGGCCAATTACATAATTTAAAAGACAGTAGAACATTTTCTGCTTCCATTTCACTTTCTGCTGTGTTTCTTTTCATAACCAGCGGTGATAGACCTGGGACACAGATGGTGTAAGAAAGGTGAGAATTTCTTATGACCACCATATGTCATCTCATTCCATCCAGAGCCCCAGGTATGAAAACCCACTAGACACAGACAAATTGCAAAGAAAATACGTGTGATTTATCCCCTTTACTATTCTCAAACTATCATCAAAGAGACTTTGATCTTTCAAAATGAAGGTGTTTTGCAGTTAGCAATTGGTCAGTGAATCTTTTGTGGAAATACATTTCAGCTGATAGGTTCGCTTGTAAACTATTTGATGTCAGTATTTCTGTGAGTATCTGATATTTCTTCGGGGTGACTGTTCACCCAAGTCACATGGTAACTGGAAGCCCTTCTGACTGACGGAGAGATTTCAAAATGCTGCATGGGCACTTGCAGTGCAAATCTTTGTGCACATTTCAATTTCCATGTGTTTTTAAGATGCTTTGAGCCAACCCTCAGTTCAGATTCAGCTAGTCTCACACAGATCTGATGGGAGTGGGGAGGTGTTTGCATCTTTTCCTCTTGCAATGAAACTTAATACAGACCACACTGGCACATTAGATCTAAATCATTTGGTCTGCTAACTACAGAGAGCATGAAAAGCCCAGCTAGGTACATATGCTGCTGCGGTGGTAGGTTTCCAGAGATAAAACACAGAGGGGTCACAAACTATTTATAGGGATACTGCCCAATTCCCAAACACTACAGTGGGGAGGAGAGGAGATGGTGGATCAAAGATCATTTTCTAGTTACCTCACTGTGCAATTGATATGGCCCTCAGTGCAATGTAAAGCAGTCTATGAATCCCTGCTCCAAGGAGAGTTATACAACCAGTTTACATATTTCAATTCCTCTTTCGTCCAGGAGCAAGGAACTGCAAGGAGCTGTTAGCTAAAGGGAAGATCATGAACAACTGGTACACCATCTACCCACATGACTGTAAACCCATAACTGTGCTGTGTGACATGGACACAGATGGAGGAGGATGGATTGTAAGAACAGAGCATAAGGAAGTTCATTGGATATTTTTTCTTGAATAACAAACAGCTTTCTGTCCCTAAAATGGGAGGTGGCCCTTAGCCAGTGGATTATAGCTAGGAGAAGAGCATGAGGACAGAAGCTCTGAAGCTGTTAGCTCACCATGGTTAGCTGAACAAAAACACAGACAATTTGTGAGCCCTTCTAATCCTCCCTGATCCTTGTCCAACTCTTCAGATACCTTGGTTGCAAACACGATGGGTTCCACAGAGGGAACCCAGAGCTTTAGAATCAAAAAGACCCCAGCTGAGGGGACATTTGTCACGGGTCTGACACAGTTAACCAGGTTTCCCTTCTCCTGGCTATTCTCTGCCTGGCTCTCAGAGCCTCTTCAATAGCTGCCCAGAATTCCTTCTTCTTTCCACTTCTGTCACAGTCCTGATGCATCAGCTGCTCTGTCAAGAGGACAGAGAGCATCCTAGGGAGCTGAGGAGACACAGAGGTTGCACCCATTATGTAATCACATTTAAACCTTCTAATTTATTATTACGCTTATTTGTATCCCAGGAGTGCCATGAAAATCTGATGAAGATCAGGATCCCATTGCACTGGGTGCTGAACACACAGACAGCCCCTGTCCCTGCAGCTCACAGTCTCCATAGACAAGGCAGACAAAGGGCCGGACTGAACACAGAGGTGCTGTGACTTGCACAAGTGGCACAACTGGGTATAGAACCCAGGACTCCTGCTTGCCAGTCCAGTGCCAAGTGATCCTTTAACCTAGTGCTGTTGCTGCCAAGATTTAATACGATCCTCTGGGACAAGTCTCTCTCCACGATAGTCACCTGAGGCTGAAATAGATCTGACCCTGTTAAATCTCATCCAGCAATTTCCAGTTTCAGAGTTTCTGTTCTTCTGTCCTAGTGAGATGGAAAACAATGTGCAATTTCCCAGCTAAGATCCTCCTGTTTCCCTGCAGGTGTTCCAGAGACGAGTGGATGGCTCCGTGGATTTTTACCGTGACTGGAATTCATACAAGAGAGGTTTTGGGAGCCGGATGTCAGAATTCTGGCTGGGGAATGACAATATCCATCTGTTATCTAGCCTTGGTAAAGACATCACCGATGCATTATTTTCCTGACAACAACCTTCTCCACCAAGCCTTGTTCCCACACTTTAGCCATGGACAGGGGCGGCTCCAGGCACCAGCCGAGGGACCAGCATACCTCCCGCAGAAACGCCGCCAAACCGGCGGGACCAGCGCACCTCCTTCAGGCATGCTACTGAAAGCTGCCTGGCTGCCGTGCTTGGGGGGGGGCGGCAAAAAACGTAGAGCCGCCCCTGGCCATGGATATAGGGTTTAGAGCTGAACTATCGGTAGAGGTAACACTTCTGCTGCAGACACCCCTTCCTGTTCCTTACAGCCCAGTCCTGCCACACAAAGCTATTGAAACCAATAATGCTGTGGTAACGGGGCTGGCTCCAGTCATGATTCATGGAGGCAATTTTGTCCTCAGGTGGTTCACCCACAGTACACCAATAAGGGATGCTACGGCCAGGTTGAGGTCCTAGATTCTGAACTACCTTAGCAAAGCATAACCTGGAGCAGGTTTTTAAGAGGGAGGTCAGGTTGGTGGATGGAAATTGAATGGATAAAGGTCGATACAAAGATATTGGCTTGAAGCAAGAATCAGTGGGTGAAGTTCTGTGATGTGTGTGATGCAGGCAATTGAAACTAGATGATCATAATGCTCCCAACATATTGGGGCCTGATTCGTGTGTAGAACCTTTAGGGGCTTCCACAATAAAAACAGTAACAGTAATAAACACTAATGGAAGGTGCTGAACATTTTTCTTTCCAATCGTTTCCTAAAGGTGCCAACGAGCTTCGTGTCGATTTCAGAGATTTTGAAAACAACTATCAATTTGCTACCTTCTCATTCTTCAGAATTTCAGGGGAGTCTGAGAAATACACGCTGACGATTGGAGACTATGTTAATGGCACTGCAGGTAGGTTCTGAGCTCACACTTTTCCCCTTTGTGTTAGGTGGAAAAATGGAAAGCAAAAGTGAGGCAGAATATTCAATGGCTGATGCAAAAGGCCATGTAATCTATGGAAGTGACGTCTGTCAAGAAACATCAGTTATTCTCCTGCTGAACTATTATAGGAGAAACACTAGGTCTAACGACAACAAAATATATAGTATAATATGGATATCCTGTCTCCTGAAAGCAGAATAATGAGCAGAGCTAGGCACAGCTACAGCTGGTTGTCTTCCTGGACTCAGACTTTTAAGGTCAGAAAGGACCATTATGATCATCTAGTGTGACCTCCTGCACAACGCATGCCACAATCTCACCCACAGATTTCTGCCCCAGATCCCCCTCAAGAACTGAACTCATAATCCTGGGTTGAGTAGGCTAATGCTCAAACCACTGAGCTATCCCTTCCCTCCAAAATTAGATCTAAATTCCCCACAGAAATATCTGAATTAAACTACGTAGGCCCACCAGGATTGGTACAAGTCACTGAGTGGGAAGATATGCCCCATTTCATGCGTATACATCCAGACTCATGGATACCAGAGACAGGAATATTCTGTGGCATGCAGAGTCTGCTACACATGACTGCAGGATTGCTTAGGCCCACCCACAAGCCTACTAGGGAGGAGGGCTTTTAAGTAGATTTAAAAGGGGCAGGGGACAAATGCCAATAGCTAAGCATAAAAAAGGGACCACCTTAATAGAATGCTAGCTTTCTTGGGGAAAGGGGCAGATAGGGGTAGAGGAGGAAGAATATATTCAGCGTCTCAGATACCTATATGTAAATGCCAGGTGGATGGGGAATAAACTGGAAGGATTAGTACAACAGTAAATTTACCATGTAAGTAGCATCACAGCATCTTGGTGGGATGAGTCTCATTACTGGAATATTGGTATAGTGAGGTATAGGTTGTTTAGGAGGGACAGGCAAGGTAAAAAGGGAGGAGGTATTGAATTATACACCAAGAATATATACACTTGTTCTCTGCTGCAGGAGTAGATGAAAGGCAGACCAACTGGAGGCAGACCAAAAAGGATAATAAATAGCAGTGTCCTCTTGATACGGGTGTACTATACTGATGGGGGACTTTAAATATCCAAACATTTGTTAGAAAAGTAATAAAGAAAAACACAAAACTTCTGGTAAGTCCTTGGAATGTATTGAGGACACCATTTTGTGGAGGAAGTAACCAAGGGGACCAGCCATTTTAGACATAATTGAGATCAACAGGGAGAAAATGGTAGCGAATCTGAAGGTAGAAAACAATTTGAGTGAAGTGTTCATGAAATCACATATTTCTTTATTCTAAGGAAAGGAAGGCGTGGAAACATGGACAAAGTGTGAAGGAGAAGTACAAAAGAGTAGCCAAAAGAGTTGTCCATGTAGAGACAAAATCAAAAAGATTAAGGCACAAAATAAGTTACATCTAGGAAGGAACAGAAAAAGCCATAAGACATTCTTAACATATATTAGCAGCAGGAGAAAGATGAAATAAAGTGTAGTTCCTTACTTAGCAGGAATGGAGAGCTAATAACCGGGATATCAAGAAGGCTGAGGTGTGTGTGACTAGTGTGTTTCAGTCTTTACTAAAAGGGTTACTGGTGATGACATACTTAACACAATATTAACAACAAGGCGGAAGCCCAAACACGGGAGGAAAGGTAAACAATATTTAGATAAGTTAGATGTATTCAAGTCAGGAAGGCCTGGCAAAACTCATCCTAAGGGACTAAAAGAGCTAGCTGAAACAACCATGAATAATTATCCAGAGAACTCCCGGAGGATGGGTGAGGTCCCAAAGCACTGGAGAAGGGCAAACATAGTACCTGTCTATAGAAAGGGGAAAAAATAGGGCCTGGGGAACTGCAGGCAAGTCAGCCTACCTTTGATACCTGGAAAGACTCTCACTCAAATTATTAAACAATCAATATGTAAACACCTACATGACAAAAGCACTATTATCAACAACCACCATGGATTTCTCATGAACAAATCATGCCAAACTAACCTAATTTCCTTCTTTGACAGGGTTATTGGCTTAGTGGATAAGGGGGAAGCAGTAGACATGATATCTTTTGATTTTAGTAAGACTTTTAACAAAATCCTCATATGGCATTCTCAATAAGCAAACTAGGGAAATGCAGAATGGATGAATTTACCATAAGGCGGGTGCATAACTGGTTGAAAGACTGTACGCAAAGAGTAGTTATCTATGGTTTTCTGTCAAACTGGGAGGTTCTAATAGGGTTCTGCTGGGGTCAGTCCTGGGTCTGGGAGTAGTCAATATTTTCATTAATGAGTTGGATAATTGAGCAGAGAATATGCTTATAAAATCTGCAGATGGCACCAAACTGGGAGAGGTTTCAAGCACTTTGGAGTACAGAATTAGGATGCAAAATGACCTTGGAAAATTGAAGAAGTGGTCTGATTTCAACAGGATGAAATTCAGTAGAGACACGTGCAAAGTGATTCACTTAGGAAGGACAAATCAAATGCACAACAACATGAGGCAGTTGCACAAAAAGCTAATACCATTCTGGGGTGCATTTACATAAGTGTGCCATGTAATTGTCCTCCTCTACTCAGCACTGGTCAGGCCACATCCAGAAAACAGAATCCAATTCTGGGCACCGCACTTTAGGAAAGATGTGGACAATTGGAGAGAGTTCAGAGGAGAGCAACAAAAATGACAAAAGGTTTAGAAAACGTAGCCTGTGAGGAGAAGTTAAGAAACTGGTGATGTGTAGTCTTGAGAAAACAAGACTGATGGGAGGAATCTGGTAACAGTCCTTAAATATCTTAAGATCTGTTATAAAGAAGACTGTGGTCAATTGTTCTCTGTTCACTGAAGGTAGGACAAGAAGTGACCAGCTTAATCTGTGAGAAGGAGATCTAGGTTACATATTAGAAATAAATTTCTAAGTATAAGAGTAGATAAACTCTGGAACAGGCTTCCAACAGAGGTTGTGAAATCCTCATCACTGGAGGTTTTAAAAGAACAGGTTGGGAAAACACCTGTCAGGGACGGTCTAGATTTACTTGGTGCTGCCTCAGCCTAGGGGGTTGCAGTAGATGACTTCTCAAGGTCCCTTCCAGCCCAACATTTCTAGGACTCTGTGATTCTATGATCCTGAATCATCAGCAGGCTGTGGACTAAGCTGTTTGTGTTAGGAGCACAGTAGGCTCACATTATATCATCGCAATGGTGCAAACTGTCTTCAAGACACCCAAGGACAGGACATATTGACTGCAATGAGTTACTCTGGAGTTATATTGGTGTAACTGAGATCATTTATGGCATCCTTTCATCTATGAGAGATGGTGGGAATTGCAGCCTATGATGTAGATGGTTTGCAATGTCTCATGTGACTGAATAGTCCAATCTGAGATTTGCATAATCTTTGGCAGTTCCTGCAAATGTATCTATCTTGATGGGGAGCTGCTTGCTTCCTATGGGCTCTTTTCAATTCAGGCTGTAGGAGCCAGCTCCTGTCACAGTCTTTGAAACCCTGGTGGAGACGATGTCACCACTTGTTACGATCACTTGCCAAGATTTCCCATTGGTCAGGGTCAATTCCAAATTCCTTCATATCTCGCTTGCATGTGTCTTTATATCGAAGCTTGAGACGTCTTGTTTGCTCTGATAGTTCACTGAATTCAGTGTCCTTGGGTATACGTCCGTCTTCAGACCTACGCAGATGGCCCAGCCCGTGCAGTCATCTTTGCCTGAGCAGGGCTGTCACACTTGGTAAATTTGCCCTTCGAATTTGCCCAGCACACATGACAGTGCTGAGGATGCAGGATTGGTACACTAGCATTTTGGTCTTGATGGTAAGCTTTGAGTTGTTCCAGGCTCTTTTAGTTAGTGTGCTAAAGGTGGTGGCAGCCTTTCCAATGTGAACATTTAGTTCTTCATCCAGTGAGAGGTTGGTAGTCACTGGAGAACCTAAGGTGACTGCAGGATCTTGTGGAACTCCCTGTGCTAGTAAAATGGTTTTCTTGATGCTGCTGGGGAGAGCAAATGCCTGACAGGTATTTGAAAGGCGATCCATGAGTTCTTGTAATAGATCTTCATCATGGGTTATGAGGGCAGCATAATCAGCTAATAGAAGTTCCCTGATTCACACCTTTTTGACTTTGGTCTTTGACTTAAGTAGTGACAGGTTGAAGAGTTTCCTATCCGATCTTGTGTGGAGATACACTCAGAATATGGCCTGGTGAAAAATGTTCCTTATGGGAAATAGAATTGCAATCTCTCTCCTGATTCTAGGGAGATTTCTGCTGCCTGGTGAAGGGAGAAATTTAGTAAAACCACTGCAGAACCGCCAGGCTTGGCTGTGGGAACTCAACTGTAAAAATGTAAAAAAACCAAACAATAAGAGTTTTATCTCTGTCTCTGTAAAAACATGTAATAAACAAACCCAATTGTTTCCACAGGGGATTCTTTAACGGAGCACAACGGCATGATGTTTTCAACCCACGACCAGGACAACGACTGGTCTCTAAATAACTGTGCTCTAATCTTTAAAGGGGCCTGGTGGTACAGGGGTTGTCATGCATCTAACCTGAATGGATTATACCTAAAAGGAGCCCATGAAAGCTATGCTGATGGGGTGAACTGGCTGACATCCAAAGGGCATAATTACTCCTTTAAGATGGTAGAGATGAAAATCAGGGCTGTGTAGCCAATCAGGGAGCAGTTGTAATACTTATACTTAGCTCTTAAATAGCATTATAGGCCTGTCATAATGAACATTAATCTGAAGATGACACTAAAGCTCTTTATGCACCAGCCACTAGGGGGCAGACATCATCAACTACACTTACCCAGCGCAGTGCACTAGGACTAGAGCAGGTAAAGATACAAATAGTTTTGTGGGGAAACAATTGAATTTTTAAGTTGTTTTCATTTCCAAGGATTCTAAATTAACCCACTTTTGCCTTTGTGTTTTGGGTATTAAAAAAATACAGGCGAGTCTCATTTTACGTGGGGGTTCCGTTCTGCGGTTAGCGCGTAAAGCAAAAACCGCGTATAATGAAACTCTCATTGAGTGGAATGGCGGGCGCAATCGCCCGCACTGCAGATGGAGTTTTTAAATTGTTGTTTTTCTTTTTTTTCTGTTTTTGCTGACCGTGTAAAGCTGAATTTGTGCATGTTAAATGCGCCTAAGATGCGACTCACCTGTATGACGTTTTCCTGCCAAACAAAACATTACAACCCCATCAATGATATTTTTTAAAAAGCTGTTTGTCCACAGAAAAGCCCATAGTTTGAAAAATGTCAGCCAGCTGTGTCTAGGTTCTGTCTCCTCTCCTACCTGGCCCTGCTGTCTCTTGATTCCATCACCAGAAGCACCACGACAGCTCCCACCGTTGCCATGCAATTCTTCCTGCGCTCTTAGTGATTCATTCCCCTCAGATGCTTCGTCTGCCTCTGGAGAACCTTCCCCTCTGTCAATAAAGCAAAGGCTGCTCAATGATTTCCACGGCTCAGATTTGTTTATACGCACAAGACAGTTCAATAGCATTAAAGCCCAAATGCGGGCCCCAAGAAATAGCAGCGGCCTGCGCTGGGCAGACGTCGTCCCGCCAAGCAGTCCTGAGCCTGCCCCAGCTATTCACCTGCCCCTGTCGCCTCCCTTCTCCCGCTCAATTCCTGCGCCCCTACCTGCGCAAGCCGTCACCATCGCAAGGGCCCCTTCGCTGGCTCCGGGCTGAGGCAATGGCATGGGTTGCACGTGCCTAATCCCGTCCCTGGCTGTTAGCCCCAATTCTTATAGGGCTCCCAGGCACAGATGACTCCTGCTCCTCCCCATAGTGGGGGGGGGGGCACAATCTAAAGGGGAGAACACGTGACCGCCCCACATACCTCCCAAGCAACTTCCCCACTTTCCTATACCCAGCCTGGGGTCACCATGCTTTCCCCGCCCCATACTATCTCCGAGGGCCGGGAGGAGGATGGGACTAAACACCAGGTTCAAACCGGCTGCTCCAGGTCTCTAGTCCACTCAGCACAGCCGCTGCCTGAGGGAGCTCGGCTGGGGAGGTGGCAGCAGCGGCGGTGGGTTGCCCCTGCCCGGGCCCTGCTGCCAGGGACAGGGGCCAAGCGTGCCAGGTGGGCAGGAGCAGCGGGAGGACAGAGCCCCTCTCGCCCCCGACTCAACAGGCCAATCAGGGGAGGGGGAAACTTGATCCACACGAGCCCCCTACCTATCGCCGCTGCTCCCAGGGGACCCAGAGTCACCGCCCTGCCATGTCTTTGAATACTCCACCGCAGCTGAGCGTGCCCAGCTCTGGCTGCGGCTAGGAGAAGTTTCCTTTCCCGTCCTGCAGGGCCGCAGCCTCTGGGCAGGCGCCGGTGCTGACGGAGCTGCTGGTGGGATGTGCTGGGTCTATAGCAGCCTTCTCGTGCAGGGGGACACGGAGAGGTACGGATCTGCCCTTGACAGCCTCTCCCCAGCCCCACTCCAGCTGGGCTTCTCTCTGCGAGGTTCTGCACGGAACATCCACCTTTTCTTTTTTAGGCTTCCCCCCGCAATCAAGGATAAATGAAGCGGCACAAAAATACACTTCATTTAGGCCTGCGCTGCCAGCTTAGTTATTCTCATACTGGAGGGGGGCTGAAAATGAGAGTCATAAATAAGAATACCGGTCTGATTTTAGAGCACGAAAAGAGAGAGAGATTTTTTGTTATCTCAAACGGCCTCCAAAGATCCTAAGAAGCCGAAACTATCATTTTGTAAACAGTCTGATCAATCAAAGTAGAAATGTGTGAGCTGCATCTCAATTCCGGGCCCACAAATCTGCCAGTGTGACAAAGGTGCAAGTCAGGAAAACAATCTGTGCAATACCACTCACGCTGCAGCTGTAATAGTAGCTGATGATATTTCCAGAGAAACTTTTGCTTGAAACTAGCACACCCGAAGAGGAGATGCGCTACAAACCAACACAGCAAAAGATCCCATAGATGATCTTAAAATCAAATAAAACCCAAAGACCCTGTAGAACAGGGTTTCTGAGCCCCCGCCCCCATGCTTTAGAAACTCCACGGCCCGCCTGTACCACAAAAATTGTTTTTCTCCATATAAAATCTACAGCTGGAATTAAGGGGTAGGAAGCAGGGCAATTGTCTGGGGATCCACACCAAAAGGGGCATCGTGACACTAAGTTGCTTCAGCTTCAGCCTCAGCTGATGGAGCTCAGGGCCCTGGGCTGCAATCCTCCATGGTAGGCTTCAGCTTTCAGCCCTGGGCCCTAGCGAAGCTAACGCCGGCCATGCTTCCTCATGGGCCTCTAGTCCAACCCTCTGCTTAAAGCAGGACAACCACCAACTGAAGCACCTCAATGGAACCATCAGCACTGATCAAGCTTCCTGCGTATACATAAGATTCTATTTGTATAGTGCTTAGATTATCCACAAATACAAAGTTTTGTTTTTAAAGTCATAAGATATATATAGTGCATAATTAGCAATAACCCAACTTTTGGTGAATGAATTTAAGACTACAGTTTAGATATCTGGCATCCATGCATTCAGGTACATTACTCATGAAAAAGGTTATACAGAGAGTTGGTGGTGGAAAGCAAAATACATCAATGAGTGAAGATTGTCCTTCAGTAATTCAGAATTTAGGAATCTACAGGAGAGGGTTACCCTTTTTGACCTAAGCAACCAGCCAGACCTGGGGGGCTTATAGGTTTTTTCCAGCTGGGGAAAGAAATTGATGGAGTCCGGTACTTTGGACGCAATCTTATCCATTTATGAGCCCTGTGCAAAACCCTGTTTCCCTGAACACGGGCAGGACCAGAGCAGGAGATCATTTCCTTGCACCAAACCTCTTTCAGCGCCTACCCCTCTCCGAACCCAAGAGCTCTCTCCACTCTCAGGGTTGTGCTACCAGCGGCATATTCAGGCTGCGTCTCCCTTTCTACTCCTTCCCTCTCTCCCCAACACACGCATGCAAGCAATGCGCGGCCAGACACCCTCTGCCAGGTTCCTCAGTGGCCTTGGCCTTTGTCTCGGAGTCCAGCGTTGTTTTGCATTCAGTCTGAATGAAGGGCGGCTGTTGAGCAGTAGTGGAGACAAGCCCTGAGTTGAAGTTGATGTAACTTACATCGCTCAGGGGTTTGAAGACCACACACAGACACAGGCACCAGATTTGTCAGTGCTGGAGGGTGCTCACATCCCTCCTTCCCCCGGTCCCGCTCCCACCCCGACTCCACCCCTGCCCCAAAGTCCCCACCCAAACTCCACCCCTCCCTGCCCCTATTGGACCCCTCCCCAAATCCCCGCCCCATCCCCCCCTCTCCCCTCCCTCCCAGGCTTACCACGCAAAACAGCTGTTTCAAGCGCTCGGTGGGAGGAGAAGCAGGAGGCAGCGGCACGCTCTGGGGAGGAGGCAGAGGTGAGCTGGGGCGGGAAGCTGCCGCTGGGTGCAGAGCACCCACCAATCCTTCCCCGTGGGTGCTCCAGCCCCGGAGCACCCACAGAGTCGGTGTCTATGCCTGGAGCAACGTAAGTCACATCAACTTCAGCGGTGTCTGCACCGTGCTAGGTTGGCGGGAGACGGTCTCCTGTCGACAGAGCGCGTCTTCACCAGACGCACTGCAGCAGCGCAGCTGCATCAATGTCGCCCAGTCACGCATGGCAGAGAAACATCTGAGGAACCCAGGGGCTGGAGTTCGCTCCTCAGCAAGGTCTGGGCCAGGAGAGCCTGGAGGAGTTTGCTGTGGGAGGAAGACACACGGGAGTGGCAGGAAGCAGAGGAGCCTAATCTCCAGCAAAGCTCACCCTTGCTGAGGTGGAGGGAAAACAGCAGCTCACAGCTCGGGGTATCCCCAGCAGCAATGCTACTTCGGTGTAGTCAGGATTTACACACAGCTCGCTATTGGAACAGAGGTTTACACTTCCGGCCCTGCTAAGACAGCCTCATGTGACTCCCAAGCGCAGAGGCTGGGGGAAGTTCCAAAAAGGTGACAGTTATTTTCTGCGTATTTGAGGTGAGGAAGCAGAACCAAGGAAGAGTAAAAGTGAGTGGACGTGCTGAAGGCAATGTGGACAAAGACAGAGCCCTCAGTGAGCGCACGGCTCAAACTACCAGAGATAGAGGTACAGATGTCAGAGGTGGGAGCCTGGGAGAAGAGGCCAAAAGGATGGAAATGACTAATGTAGAAAAGGACTGTGACCACCAGAAGTAGGAAGGAAACCAGCAAGTCAGAGAACTGGACCTGAGAGACAAGGAAAAGGAGGCAGAAAACCAGCAGCATGTTACAGGGTTGGTTTACGATGTCACCTATCACAAGAGAAAGGGAAATTTAATTGTTCCATCCATTTAGCCTGAGTGAAAGAGCTCTAATCAGAACTGTGTCTTTGAGCTACAGAGCAGCCATGCTTGATAGCAGCCATTAACGCTGTTCAGCCCACACATATTATAAATATGATCAAACCTGACTCACGTGGGATATACAAGGAAGAGTAAGAGCTACCACCATCATCACCACTTACCGCTCTCTATGGGTGACCTGGATCTGAACACTGCTCCTGCTCCTTCCACAGTCCTACCAGAGCAGGTGGAAACAGTGGGTAGAGCCAAGGCCTAAAGGGAGCAGCACTGTGGATCTGGTGCAAAGGGAGTTGTAATTTGCCGCCAGTCCAGGCGATGATAACTGGGCTGGTAAAAGCAAAGACAACGATCAGCCTGTGAGATCGACCTATGTTAACCAAAAGGGAGCCCAAAGATCTATTTTATTTCCAACTTGTTTAACAGCTAAACAATGTGAGTGAAACGATGTGAGCGAAACATCGATCTTTGAGTCTTGACAACAAATAGTTTGCCAAGTACAAATAATTCAGAACTTTGGGAGAGCAAGAAATACAAGCTGATTTGTGGAGATTCTGATAAGGGCACGTCAGATGTGTTCAGGGCACATTCCGATCCTTACATAAGGGAGGGAAAAGCCAACAGTGATGCAAGGCATCCTGTTATGGGGGCAGGGGAAAGTCCTCCCTATTTGCAAGAACTGTGAATATCTTAGAACCAAAGTGAACTATTGACCAACCGGATTAAGTTTCTTTCCAGTATCTGGAAACTCTGTACCAGCCAGTGAACTGGGCAAACATCAAAAAATTTCAACAACGAGGCAAGTTTTGCAGCTTTACACCTGGTGCAATCCCGCTGACTTCAGCGTGGGGGTTGTGGCAGAAATTAACCCTCTGCTTTGTTGATTTTTCCCCTCTCTGATCCACCAAATGCCTCTGTCACAGATCCACAGGATCTGGGCTATGTCTCAGTTTTTGAACAGTCCCTTGGAGGAGCCCCTTGAATGTGCCAGGGCCACAAAGAGTCCCACTCTTCTGCAAGGGTGGACCATACAGCCTCCACTCCTCTGAGACCAAGTCCCTGGACCGCAGAATTCCTGTTTCACACCATGAGCACTGCCCAAAGAGGCCAATGAGATAGGCTCCTTGTAATAGCCCCTCGCTTTCCCCCTTGGAGGGAGGCCAATCAGTCTGGTCCTGGCTGGCCAGGACCAGAGTCCGCAGGGAAGCCCAGAACCCACAGTAGGGTGGGGCGATCAATACTCAGTGTTAAGTTTTAGCCTGGGTTCAGGCGGCTCAAGCTGTCAGCATTTAACCAGAGTCTATAACTGAGTTGGGGGCCTGGGCTTGAGGAGGATCAGGCAGCCAGCAACAAGACAGTCTATAGGGCTGGCTTTGGCCTGGGTGGAGCTCAGACAGCCAGCAAAGCAGCAGTCCATAAGGGGACTGGGTAAGGGAAACTCCTCTTCACAGCTAGAGCATCTCTGAACAGTGTAGGGAGTCAGCCATCCCAGGGTGGGGTGGCAGGGGGATGCAGGCCCACCCTACTCCACCGCACCCCAGCCCAGGACCCTGGCAGGGGCAGGATTGGCTGCCCCTGCTTCGGCGGGGATCCAGCCACAACACGCCAACTGAGACACACCTCGCTCTGTGGCCAGGTGCTCCTTGGCTGCCCCTGGACCACTTCCTGCCACCTCGGGGTTCAGTACCTGTGGCCTCCAGGCCGCTTCCTGCTCCTCAGGGCACACAGCGTTAGGCACTCTGGGGAAGTCCCCATCAGCATCTGGGGACTGGGAACAGGTTCCTCTCGGGGACCTGGCCAAGCAGACAGAGCCTCCTTCTCCTCTGCAGGCTTTTCCCCAACTGTGCTGCAGAGACGGTCTTTTATACTTCCAGCCACGCCCCTGTACTTCTGGTCAGAGAGGCTGGGCAATGTAGGCTCCACTCTCCCAGGGGAGAGTAATGGTCCCTCACTCTCCCACTTGGCCTCACTACACTCCTGATTGGACACTTTTGGCCCTGCCCCAAAATCAATGCACTTCAGCAAAATTTGCAGTGACACCAGGCAGCCTTTCAAAACTGTGTAGGGTTTATTAGTTACTGAACTCCAGCACTGGGAAGTCCTTAGGGAATGCCACAGAGAAACAAAGGAGAAGACAGGGTTCAGACTGGTCAGCAGCAGGGCTCTCTCCAGCTAAGCGCCATCTCCAGCTGGCTCCATCTCCTGCTGGGTCTGTCTTGCAGTGCCAGGTGAGAGTTCTTGCGTCTCTCCAAAGGCAAACTCTTAACACAGCTCCCTGATACCTTTCGGTCCATTGTCCTTCTGCAGAACCTGTGCTGAGTTTACATGTTCCCCGTTGCTAGGTGTCATTTGTTCAGTCCTGGGCAGGGAGGGGTCCCATTGTCTTTCCATAACAATGGAGGATCTGAGTCAGTTTCTGCCAGTCCTTAAGATCCCATTCGTGACCCAAGTATCTCATGTGTCCTGCTCTGCCTTGGGACCATTTTAACCCTTTCTGCACCCACTGAGTAGCAATCCCTATTCAAGGGAGTCATTGCCATGCATATCATTTATATGTAAGTTACAGAAAATTCCCACTTTGTCACAGCCCTCTGTTCTCAGAGATCTCCTTAGAACACACTTCTTCCAGGAACTCTTCCTACACCAACACACTTGTTTAAATGAACTAGTTCCCTCTGTCACCTTTTCCTTATCAGTTTCACAATACAAGTGTATTGGGGTGGAGAGCTTATCTTCCTCTGTGTTTCGCAAAATACTGTGAACATTTACTGCACTACAAAAATGATTAGTAATAGTGATAGCGCCCCTCATGCAGTAAAAGTTCAATGTGGCATGAATCTCATAGCTTGTCTGAAACTCTCCTATAAAGCACACTCAAAGCCAGATTACAGGACCATAAGTGGGGCTGAGTTTCAATTAGATCATCGTGACTATTGAGTGACTACTTCTGTGTCATTTTCCCCTACAACAATCTTACTGGAAAGAGAATGTGGAGAATGAAAGAATGATGAATTGGTGGGGGGTGGAGTTTACTATTTTATTGATGGCCTATATAAGGCTTGTGTTGCCCTGAAACACTGAAGCAGAGAGACTGGGGCAAGAACACAACTGGAGCTGCCATTACGGAAGAAGCACCTGCCATGGGGACAGCAACACAGCAAACTCTGATCACTTTACTCTCCATAGCAGCAGTGGTTGCCCAGGCAGAAAACACCTGCCCAGGTGAGAGAGACAAATCTGCTACTTTCATAGATAGGGTCCTTTCTACTTCTTCCTTTGCACTATTGAGAGCAAAGCAGATTTGAATTGACTCTTTATAGACTTTATTTTACTTCTCTCCATCGTGGCTGGCCTCTTCGGATAGAAGAGAGACCTCAGAGAATGTAGAATTAATAATTACTAGATTTTCTGGGGCAAAAATAAATTCTGAAGAGAAGGTAGGTTGCAGTCGTAGTATAATTACAGCATTTTGTTGTCTAACCCTCTCTAATCAATAACAGTGCTGTTCAAAGCATATTGCTGGCATGTTGTACTGGATAACAGAGCTGTGGGACTGTACTCAGGCATTTTGACGTCTTTCTTGAACATGCGATCCACAGAAGACTGCTGGAATTTATATAAGTTGAGTCTCTCAAGAGTATTAAAAATTGCATGTAGCTTTCCATTTAAATGCTGTAACAATATTTGAATTGGTACAAGAGGGAAATACAGAATGAAATTCCATCCTTCATGAGCTCTCCTGTGCCTCAAGATTGCAACACATCAGCAAATTAGGAAAGACCCACACACACACACCCTCTCTTGAGCCAAATCTAGCTTTTCTGAGGTTTGCGTGAATTTCCTGGTTTCCTCCAAGACCAGAAGCCATGTTAATAAGTCACCCCAAGAAAATCTACTTCATGTGAGATTCTGACTTAGCCCAAATCAGTGAGTACAAGAGATAGCAGCAGCTCTTTCAGGACCTCGGAGATTGATACATTTCAGAGAACCACCTATAATCTGTGGTTCTCTCACTACTATCTTAGGATCAGCCTATCTTTAAAACAGAACCATTTTAATAAATACATGTAGATATAGTAGTAATAGATCTTTATAAATTTAGTTCACTTATCATCATCTTCACAGCAGTATAGTGTGTATTTAATTTTTGAAAGTGAGATGATTATTTTTACATTTATAGCTAACAAAGGAGATCTGTAGGTTCTGATCGGGATTTGATGAGGAGGCTGGATGGTCCCACAGTTTGGTCACTAACTAGGAGGTCGGAGACCATGGTTAAGTCCCTGCCATGCCACAGGCAGGACCTACCTCACAGCAGGGTCATGGGGATTAATATAATAGACTGAAGTGCTCAAATGCTGGGGGAAAGGGCCTGTAACAACACAGTGGCTCACCGCTGTGGCACCTCCTGCTCGCTGTCTGGGAATTAGCTCTTTTCCAAGCTCCAGCAAACCCTCTGCAGGCCGGTGTCTCGCCGTCGCTGGTCCCTGTGTCCCACTGCCCCAGACCCCGGTGCCCCTTTATCTGGGGTGCTGCCTCCTGGTAATATCCCCACACTCTGGGTCTCCCCTCACCAGGGAACCCCCAACCCTTTATCCCGCCCTTGCCTCAGTTTATGGCTACTGCCAGTCATCATCAAGCCCCGGCTCCCTGGGGGCAGACTGCAGTGTAAGAGCCAGTCATCATAGGCAAGGGGGCTTTTGGACCTGCTGCCTTTCCCTGCAGCCCAATGCCTTTTCTAGGCCTTCCTGTCAGGCCACAGCCTGGGAGATCGCCAGGCCTGGGCTCCCCAGCTCAGCCTGCCCCTTCCCCAGCACTGCTCTACTCTCAGTTCCCTTTGCTCCTTCAGGCAGCTAGGTCCATCTCCCTCTAATGCTGGAGGGAGACTGTTCTAGCTTCTGGCCCACAGCCCTCTTATAAGGGCCAGCTGGGCCCTGACTGGGGCATGGCTCCCGCTGTGTCTTCCTCCCCAATCAGCCTTTTTGCTGCTTTCCTCAGCCTCAGCCCTCTGCAAGGCTGCCTTTAACCCCTGTTTACTGGAGAGGGGCAGCCGCCCTACTACATGGCCCTCCAAGTACCCAGAAATTAGTTGGTGAGATTTCCCCCCGCCCCAGCCTTTGAAGAAGCTCCTGAGACTCTGGCAGGAGTCATTGGTTGATTTGTTTGTTACTCCAGAGGTGAGGCTAGTGGGACTCAGCGGTTCGGATAAACTCGCCGTTCTCCAAGGATGCCCTGGCGTGGCTGGTGCCGCAGGCTCCAAAGGCGACCCAGGAGCCGCAGGAATGAAAGGTACATTCCCAGGCGCTGAATGAGAACCTGACTTGAGTGATGAGGAGGACGGATAGAAGTGTGAATGATTTCTCTCTTTTTTTCTTCATTTTAATAGCCTCTTGACCTGAACCAGCAGAGAAGGCTGGTATCAGAATTGTTCATGTCAGCTTAGTTTGGGATTTCTATGATTTGATATTTGGGTTATTTAGGGATGTTATGCATCATGTCTTCTCACGGCCAGCATTTAGCTGTCTTTTGGACACAATTTGTTTTCTTTTAAAGACTAGCTACAGTAGGATTAGGGATGCCAATCCTCCCAGATTGTCCTGGAGTCTCCGGGAGTTCAAGATTAATTAATTAAAGATGGTCATGTGATGAAACTTCCAAGAATATGTCCAACCAAAATTGGCAACCCTAACTATGATGTTAACAACAAAAATAACCAAGCTGTGTAGAAAACAGTTAGTCACACTAAACAACTCCTACATCTCGACCTTCCTAAAACCTCAGCTAATCCTGAACATACAAATGACAGTCAATAGCCTGGCTTGCTGAGCCTAGCAGCACAATTGGAAGCTTACCAGCCTGCAAATCTAACAGCCCACTAGGAGGACTGGTTTTCAAAGACAGGAGCCAGTTACAAAAGGTTTGTCTCGACTGTGGTCCTGTTTTAACTAGAGTTAACTGATTAATAGCCGTTAACTGGCAATTAGCACAACATAGGCACTAGTCTAAATGCTCCACAAATGTTTGTTCCAAGACAAGTGTTTGTGGCTCAGCCTAGAGCGAATGACAAATATTTGTGCTCAGCTTCTTCAATGCCTCTTGCACCCTGAAGAGTGACTTCACTGAACATCATCCAAGATGAGCCATGCCCAGGGTCATCTCCTGCTCTGACATGGACTCTGAAGCATGTGTCCAAATGCTCTTAGATATGGATTTCCATAGATGGAAAAGTCTCCCCCCTGGAAGAAGCCCTAGTTTGTTCCCGAGGGAAAGGCATTCTGGATGTATCCACTTGCCTGACGTTATGAATAACCCTGCTGGCTGAGGTCTCCTGGATGCTTTAGTAGAGGAGGAGAAGGGTCTCTCTTTGCTATCCCTGTGCTTGAAGCTAAGAAATGCAATAGTCTCTCTATTCCAGTCCATTAAATGCAGTCTGGGTCCAGCACGAAAGGCACTCTCATCACCTCCCCTTCTAGTACCTCCATCACGAGCCCCACCGTGACCTGTGAGGACCACTGGGCAACAATCTGACAATGATTGGGCAACAGAGCGACTTTCATTCCTCACTAAGCCATTGGCAGAGTTGACCCATAGTGGAATAATACAGAGTCCCACTTGGTCCATGCGTTTTTGATATTAGGCCATGCACAGAGGTCCACCACCACAAGTGGCATAGGAGTAGTCCCCTAACCCCCCAACATCGCACTGGAAGTGGTAATTATGACCCTCCATGTCCACCACCATCTCAAAGACAGCATCGGGAGCATGCCTATAAAGAGGAGTTTAGCCCCCAAACCATGTGGTGTAATAACCCATATCATGGAATCCTTGCCCTGAGCCAACACACTAGAGTTAACATGGACCTGCACACTGAGGCCACCAAGGGCAATAATAAATGTTCCGTCCTTGGAGATACCCCCATCAAAGGAATAATTGCCTTAACTATCCCGATTACAGTGTAAGACACTCACTCTGCAACAGACATGAGTTTAAAATAACTCCGTTCTCATAGAGGGTCCATTTCCCCCGATTAGCAGTTCACAGTGGCAACGCAAGGGATGCTATATAGAGAGAAATGAGCTGTTAGTCTTCTAGGTCCCACATGGCGGTGACAATACACGAATGATATCCCCAAGAAACAATCTAGGCACTAAATATTGGAGCCGCTAGTTGCTAAATCTTTGAGATATTCATAGGGTCAAATTTACAAACGAGCTCAGCTATCACTAAGGTATTGAATTAAGTGGCCAGAAGGAGGGTTTGTTTGTTTTTAAAAGCCCAGAACGCGGGCTATTTTGAAATTTAACCTATCAGGATTAAACTGTGTGATGAGATATTGCTGTGAAATCAAAATTTTTGCTGCCAGAGCATTTTTCAGGCAGGCCAAAAATAGCAAATATAGCAATTCATTTCTTTATTGCACCCATCACCATGGTATCTGGGCACAGTTTACATAGCTTAACTAGGTCATTAATGTTCCCAGTAAGAGCAACTTCTTCCTATACCCTTTGGCTTGAAAGCAGAGGACAAAGAGGGAACTCCCAAATGTAATATGTCAACATTTGTCTCGTAAGATATTTAGTCTCTTTCTGTGTTATGTAGGTGCACAGGGAATCCCTGGGAAAGCAGGACCACAGGGGCTGAAAGGTAAAGTAATCAGTGGAAAACCTTGTGCTTGTGGTACGTGAAAGAGATAACAGCCTCTGTTCTAAAAGCATTTGTCTCTTCTCCCCAAGGCATATGCACTCTTTTTGGGGCACCTGGCATTGGTCACTGTCAGAAGACAGGATACTGGGCTAGCTGGACCTTTGGTCTGACCCAATATGGCCGTTCTTATGCCCCTTTGAATGTACAAGGTGGCTAAATCTCAGCCCCTCTTTTGTGGCCATGAAGGGCCATACCCAAAAATGAAGGGGTGAATTTTCTGCCCAGGTAGCAGGGGCAGAATATCAAGAACCCACCCAGGGCTATAAATGCCCTGTGCTTCATGGAACCCTGCTCCAGAGGGTCTCCTGCTACGAAGGGAGAGCAGGGACAGGACAGAGAGGGTGTGGGCAAGGGCAAGACTGAGGGTAGATCAATGCAGTGGCAGAACCACTGGCCAGTCCCCAGGCTGGGAGGAGCAGCGGCTGGATTGGAGGTTGCAGTAGTGATCAGAGAGCACTCCATGGCCTGGCAAGGATGCAGTGAGCTCCTAAGCTAAACCTTTGTTGTAGGTCTTGGTCAGGGGAACAGGATTTGCCTTCAGATTCTTATCCTAAAAGAAATTTGGCTCTGAGTCCACAACGTTGAGATGCCTGCAACTCTGCTAATCCTTTCCATTCTCTTATCAGGAGACAGAGGTGTTGCCGGTCCCCCGGGTCCAAAAGGTGAGAGTTCAAATTATTCTTCTTGCCTGATATTATCAAGCCATGTTATCTAAGGTGATGGACTGTGACAGCTAGTAGAGCGATGGGCCCAATTGGGCCAGGATGAGCCCAATTTTCATATCTGCTAGGCCTTCTCAGGACTTCCAAGTCCTGCCTTTGGGGACTGACATCAGCACCTAGGCAGACAGAAGGGGACCTCTGAAATTCTTCTTGGTGGACACATTCAGCAACATTCTGCTTCAGTAATTCCATTCATAGCACATCCATGTCCTACACTGGGGCCATGTTTCCAAACCTGAATACCTTAAAGCGAGGCGTTGCTTAAGCCCAACGCAGATCAGGGGGTCATCTCTAAGTATCATAAGGATTTTGACCCTGTGTTCCTTCTTTAGGTGATAAAGGATCTCCTGGAGCACCTGGAACACTAGGTGAGAACCTCTGCCCTCTTTCATACCAAGAGCCCTGGGAGTTTCATCTTTAAAGTGCAGCTCTGAGCTAAAAAGGAATTCCTTTGAATTAACACAGCGGGGTCCCATCTCTCAAGGGTTCCCTTGGAAATTTGATTAGTTTACAAGTAAAAGGTCCCCCCACTCCCATTTACCAGGCTTGCAAACTCAGCCTGAGATCTGAGAGTCACGCTGGGGTCTTCCCTTTTTATTCATCACCACCAGTAACAAGTGCCCTCATTTATACCTGGGGGACACTATAGTGTTCAAGTTTGCCCTTAATAAATGCTATGCGGTCCTATCGATTTTGATGGGATTACACAATTCTAAGTGACCAGAGCTTAGTAAGCAGTACCGTTGATGTGGCACCAGAAGAGGAGTCTAACACCCTCTACCATAGAGGTGGCAACATGAATGAAGAACAATTTTAAGAAGTTTGTGTACTCAGAATAATATCTATTGAGTTGTTAGAGTCAGAAAGGGCCATTTGTACATAGTCACCACAGGGCACAAACAACAAACTGATTTCTCCCCCTCCCACAAATATTTCTGTAATGCTCATGACTGAAATGAAACCTGCAGAGTGAAACATTTTTTAACGTAACAAACATGGGCCAACATGTGGCCAGCCAAGAGTTGCAACAGCTCCAATTACACACAGATGACTTTTTGGCCAGTGCCAGAACTCAAGTACTAGGAATATTTCCAACGTACAAGTTAATCAGATTTGAACCAGCACCATTCTATGTAGGGGTCTCAGTTAAGATGACCCATAATTCCCACCCCCGTGTGAATCCTGGGAGAAAGGCCAGTTTCCTGTTTAAATAAAGAAGCATCCTTCTATAAGAGAGGGGATGACTAACAACAACCCTTTACTCCCCTATAGCTCCTTACCACCAAGGATTACAAAGAGCAATTCATAGATTTAAATTCTTATAACAGCCCGCCCATGTTCCCTAGTGCCCAGGGGAGATGCTACATTCTGGGGGATCACAGGTGGAGGAGGGCAGGTGCAACCTGCTTCTCCATTCATAGCTGGCCTGCTCCCCGGCCCAGCAAAAACCAACAAACAAAAAGAAAAGGCTGAGCTCTGCGTCTGCCTTTTACCCATCTCATTGGAAGCTATTTGCACCCTCAAGGTACTCTGGCGTGCGTGGAGAATTCCCACAAGTGCACAGGCTAAAAATGACCCTGGCTTTGCCTAGCACACACTTCTCATCTAAGGAGGGCAGGCATCTCGCAACTCCTCTTCCTTGGTGGGACTGCATCCTTCAGTGAATATGAAAGAAACACCAAGGAAAGTACAAACCCAGCAAACTTAACACTGAACTTACAGCACTGTTTGTGCATCTCAAACCCAGAGACACATCATCAAAATTGCCAAGTATTTTGATTATAGACAACATGAGCAGTTTATAGAGGTCACTCCTTTCTGATTTTGTTTTCCTGCACAGGAGAGAGCGAGCTGGACAGCATGCAGTGTAAGAAAGGTAAGTGTTTCCTGGAATTTCTGGCCAGTCCGCTCATATTGCTCCGGGGACATGAAACCTCGCTTCACATTTGATTCTCCCCCAGCCATTATAGGGGTCATGGTGTTTGTCACAATATCCCTGGCCATGATTAACACGCAAAGCTCATTTGAAATGGATAGTCTCTTTAAAGCCCCTGCCTCAATTTCAGAGCTAAAACCACTGAATGGTGTTTTCAGTTACACTCACCCAAGGTGTGAGAAGACTAATAAACCCGATACCATTGTGAGGGCGACAATATACACACATCACGCTGATCAATGGGACGGTTGCATAGATTGATGCACAGGGCCCCAGACAGTTAAGAATTTAGGATTTTTCTGCTCTTTGTCAGCTGGTTTTGTTCTTAAGACACTAGACTGGCACTTGGAAGATCCAAGTTCAATACCTGGCTCTGTCACAGAGGTTTAGTTCCAGTAAAGTGGGCTTTGTGATGTCTCTTTATCCATGTTCTGGTTCTAGTCAGCTTGTAATAATGTTGAATTTTAATAAGTATTTTAAATTCTGGTTCTGGCTAGGAGCAAAAAACTGCAAGGAGCTGTTAGCCAGAGGGAACACCCTGAACGGCTGGTACACCATCTACCCGCATGACTGTAAACCCATGACCGTGATGTGTGACATGGACACAGATGGTGGGGGATGGATTGTAAGTAAGAATAAAGTATACACAAATATCAGAGACATAGGCTTGTTCCGCTGAGGGTCCCAGGAGGTGAGAAAGAGGGTTCTTTGCGAGCTAATCAATAGCCCATGACACTGAATTACATTCCTATGGATTTTGCTGGTGTTCGTTCAAATTCTTTTGAAGAGACTGGTTTAATTCACCCTTTTCATAAGTGCTGATGCAAAGGACTTCAAAGTTATTGAATGCTGCCACTGTGTTATGGCCTGGTGGACCACAGTGGCCTGGCCACCAGAGGGGGTGGAAGCCAGAGAAAACATAGTAGCTGTTCTTGGAGGGCGCTGTATCAATATTTAGTTTGTCATCACCTACACCAAAAGTCCTTAGTCCCATTTCCCCCCATAAGTTCTCTTGGCTCGCAGGCAAGTCCAAAGTTTCCTAGGGAAGCAGCCTCCCAGCCTGTACCTAGCTCTCTGTAGCCTTAGTATCTTTCCCCCAAAGGCAATTGCCTCTGCTTCTGCTCCTTTTGAGGTTGTTTTCCCTGTAGCACTCCTTCAGCTTTCCACTCCCCTGGCACACAGTCACTTCTTCTCTGAGATTAGCTGGGTCTGGGTTGTATAGGCCCAGATCCGTCCTGCTCCCAGCAGCCTTTGAGAGGCCTGTTAATTGGAACCAGCTGCTTGGGTTCCCCCCACCCCCGCCCCATCACTATGTGACAGTTCATTCTGTCACAGATATATTTTCATGCACCATGATTTAGATATAGATGCACGATTCTCCACAATTAATATTTACCCCAGAGGGGCTGAGCTGTTATTCCTCTGAGACTGAAACGGATTGAAGCCATTTACACATGAATACTTGATGTCCCTTTGGAGACAGGGGGTGGGTCTTTTTTCCCCTCCTTTGCCCAGCTTTTATTAAAGGCAGACACCGCTCTTCAGTTTCCTCCATAAGCCCCACTCCTTGCCCTGCAGGTTTTCCAGAAACGGGTAGATGGATCTGAAAACTTTTTCCGCAACTGGGGTTCATACAAGAGAGGTTTCGGCAGCCAGCTGGCAGAATTCTGGCTGGGGAATGACAATATTCACCTGTTAACATCTCTAGGTAAGAAATCACTGATGTAGTTTTTCAATCTAATCCTTCCTCATTACAGGGAACAGTGGGACCCACTAACAATAGTGAAAATAGCAATAAGGGGTCTTAGCCTGTTATGATGACCCTTCTGCTGAACCAGAGAATGCTGTAGCTCTAATGGAGAGGATGGATCATTGAAAACATTGAAAGGTCATTAAACAGGCTCTGTCAGCCATCTGATGGCTGAACCATGCAGTGTCACTAGTGAACTTCAGGGAAGGAGATGGCTCTAAATACTCCAGGCCAGACTCTTCTTTGCTCTGCAAAAAATGAGTGTAAGCTGCTCTTGTTCTGACTTGCACTAGTGTAAACGGTTACAGAAGGGGCAAAGCGATGAGAAATCAGGCTGACTCTTCTCAGCCCAGGGTCGGATGCTGTGGCACTGTGTGCTAATAGGTCAGTGACATTGTAAGGTGGAAATCGGATTGGTAATGCCAGCCCTACTGTAAATATCAGGCTGATTCAGGTGCAGAGAGGACCCCTAGATGGTGCAAAAGCAGAATATGCTCGGTGGTCATGTTGTTCTTAACAGGAAACCATGAACTCCGCATTGACCTCAAAGACTTTGAAAACAACATGCAGTTTGCCAAGTACAAGTCATTCAAGATTGCAGGAGAGATGGAGAAATACAAACTGGTTCTTGGAGACTTTCTGGGCGGCACCGCAGGTAGGTTCTGGGTATGTCTTATACCTTTGATAGCACAAGGAAAACAGGCCCAACCAGCAGAGAGAGATGACCCCTTATGGCAAAAGCAAAATAAATTCCTCTCTAGTTGTCATAAACTGGGGTGGGGTTGGGGGAAAATGTGCATAAGACACAGGATCGAATTTATTCTCAGCATCTGAAAACTCAGTTCCAGGCAAGGAAAAATTGACAGAGGGAATGGAGAACAGGAATCTTCCCTATATGCATTGGAATAAATGCTGTATTGATTAACCCTGTTCAATCAGTGGGGTCACAGAGGTTGTAAATCAGCACCAAATGCTGCCCATTGTTTTTGTATGTAGTCTCCAAATTTCTAAGTTGATTTCACTAGCAACAATTGAAATTTTAGGAATTCTGAGCCCACTCGAACACCGTTGATTTGAAATTCCACCAGGGCTCTATTAACCACTTGTTTGTTTAGAGACATCTGTCCTTAAAGAGCACCAGAAAAGAAATCCTAAGGTGGTGGGGTGGGGGGCCACAGGGGTCTGTGTGTTGGCCTTGCTTCCAGGCACCTCCCCCAACAGCTCCCATTGGCTGGGAACGGGGAACTGCAGCCAATGGGAGCTTCAGGGGAGGTACCTGGAGGAGCAGCCAGGGCAACAAACGGACTCCTGTGGTTCTGCCCCCGCCCCTCCCAGGTTCTGGCCGCTTCCCGGAGCGGCGCAGGAGCAGGGCAGGCAGGCAGGCAGGCAGCGTGCCCTGCCCCCTGTGAGTGCCGGGCCGGAGCCGCCCTAGGTAAACATTGCAGGGGCGGGCATGGGGGGCCACAGGGAACTGGCGGCCGCAGAAAATAACCCAGCAGGCTGCTTGAGACCTCTGATCTACAACCTGTCCTGAAGGACAATCCCTCACTCTCACAGACCTTGGGAAACAGGCCAGTCCTCGCTTACAGACAGCCCCCCAACCTGAACCAAATACTCACCAGCAACTACACACCACACAACAAACACACTAACCCAGGAACCAATCCCGGCAACAAATCCTATTGCCAACTCTGTCCACATATCTATTCAAGGGACACCTTCATAGGACCTAACCACATCAGCCGCGCCATCAGGGGTTCGTTCACGTGCATATCTGCCAGTGATATATGCCATCATGTGCCAGCAATGCCCCTCTGCCCTGTACATTGGCCAAACCGGACAGTCTCTACACAAAAGAATAAATGGACACAAATCAGACATCAAGAATTGTAACATTCAAAAACCAGTAGGAGAACACTTCAATCTCCCTGGACACTCAGGCCACGTCTACATTACCTGCCGAATCGGCGGGTAGTGATTGATCTATCAGGGATCAATTTAGCGTGTCCCGTCTAGACAAGATAAATCAATCCCCTAGTGCACTCCCTGTCGACTCTGGAACTCCACCACCACGAGAGGCGGAAGCGGAGTCGATGGGTGAGCAGCAGCGGTCAACTCGCTACCGTGAGAACGCCGAGGTAAGTCAACCTAAGATACTTCCACTTCAGCTATGCTATTCACGTATCTTAAGTTGCGTATCTTAGGCTGACCCTCCCCTACCCCTACCCCCCAGTGTAGACCTGGCCTCAACAACAGACTTTTTTTGTCTTCAACAAAAAAAATTTCAAAAACAGACTCCAATGAGAAACTGCTGAACTGGAATTAATTTGCTAACTGGAGACCATCGAATTAGGCATGAATAAAGGCTGGGTCACTACAAAAAGTAGTTTTCCCTCTGCTGTAACTCACACCTTCTTGTCAACTGTTGGAAATGGGTCACGTCCACCTTGATTGCATTGGCCTCGTTAGCACTACAAAAATAATCAACTGTTGAGAAGAGGCCACTTCCACCTTAATTGAATTGGCCTCATTAGCACTGACCCCCTCCCTCTTAGTAAGGCAACTCCTATCTTTTCATATACTGTATTTTTCAATATATACTGTATTTTTCAATATATACTGTATTTTTCATATTTATTATATATATATATATAAAATGAAGTGGCTTTTAGCTCACAAAAGCATATGCCCAAGTAAATTTTAGTCTCTAAGGTGCCACAAAGAGTCCTCGGGTGTTTTTGCTGATACAGACTAACATGGCCACTACTCTGAAATCTAACATCTTTGTGACAAAGTAACAATTCTTTTTCACAGGTGATTCACTAACCCCGCACAAGAACATGCCGTTTTCAACCAGAGACCATGACAACGACCTGGGTTCGAACGCTCAAAACTGTGCTGAAGTCTACAAGGGGGCCTGGTGGTACAAGGACTGTCACTGGTCCAACCTGAATGGGAGGTACTTGGCTGGGGCCCACTCCAGCTTTGCAGATGGGGTGAACTGGAAGACGGGCAAAGGATACAACTATTCCTACAAACAGTCAGAGATGAAGTTTAGGCCTGTCTAGCTCAGCCAGCAGGCACATGATGAAGGAGAACTGCTCTCTGCTTCTTGCCTGTAACACATTTCTGCCACCTGTATTTTCCTGGCAGTGCCTTCTCCTTTCTCCCTCCAATGCCTGGGTCCTAAGGGTGGAGATTGCCCTGATCTTCACTCATTTCCTTTGGCTTCCATTGGTTCCTGTGCCTTTGCTGCGCAACTAACAGAGCTGCCTCACCTGCTGCAGGGTTCATGGCCAGAGATACGAGTGAAAGTGGCACCCGCTTTCTAGACACCGAGCGGCAATAAGCTTAGTCTCCACTGAGTCAGGCTTAGAAGCCTGCTCATGTTGTTAAGGGAGTGGGTTGGGACCAGGGTCGGTGCAAGGATATTTTGCATCTTCAGCGAAACTTCCATCTTGTGCCCCCCCTCCCCTTTGCACATTGGTTGATTGAGGGGCAAATCCCAACGACCCTTTATAGACCCCAGGGGCCAGCCGTGCTCAGGGGCTGCTCCCCAGACCAGGTTCCTCCCTCCCCGCCCCCTGTGTTCCCCTGGAGGGTGCACAGCTGCCCAGTGAGCCCTCCCTACCCCAAGAGTCCACTGCCCCAAGCCGCAGGTCCACTCACTGGTTTTGCTGGGCTTGGGCACCATGCCAATGTCCTCCTCCTTCACCACCTGCATCAGTTCCTGGTCCTTGCCCACGGCGAGCAGCCATGCGGCCAGCCTCCCTCCTCCTTGTCCCCGACTGCCCCATTTTGAGACCCTTCCACCTTAACTGCTCCCCTAGGACCTCATCCCCTAGCTGTCACCTGACTGCCCTGATCCCTATCCACACCCCCGCCCCGACAGACCGCTAGGACTCCCACAACTATCCAACCACTCCCTGGCCCCTGACTCCCCCCCCCGGACCCCCCGCCCCTTCTACCCCCCCCGCTTCCTGTCCCTTCACTACCCCAACTCCTCTCCACACCCCGTTCCCCTGACAGGTCCCCACAGAACCCCTGACCCATCCAACGCCCCCTGCTCTCTGTCCCTTGACTGCCACCTCCAGAGACCCCTTGCCCCTTCTCCACGCGCCCCCCCACACCCCAGCACACTACTGCAGACACCCTGCTGTGCTTCCCTGCAGAGTGCGCAGCCCGGCCCCGACCATGCTGGACTGCAGGGGAGAGATAGAGGAGAGGGGGCCATGAGGATCTCTAGAGCTGCCAGAGGCCCCAATGCGAGCGGCCCAGCCGGCATTCTGGGCTGTGGGGGGGCACGGTTGCTCCCCGCTAGTGGCGCTGCCACCTTTGCAGGGCTGCTGCCCCCCTGCGCATCCCACGCCAGCTCCTGGGTCTTGCTGCTGCCGCAGGCACAACGGTCTGGGTGTCTCCTCCCTGCCAAGCCAGGCAACCACGCCAGCCACCTGGGAAGACCTGGTACTGCAGGGGCCGGTCAGCGCAGAGGTCAGGGAGGCTGTGTCCAGCCCCCCGGGCAGGGCACTGCTTTTTGGCACCCCTCCCCCCAAATCTTGGCGCCTTAGGTGACTGCCTAGTTCACCTAGTGGTTGCACCGGCCCTGCACCCCTTCCAGATGTCGTGAGTTACCTTAATCTCGGTGGCTTAGTTCCTGTAACAGTACCAGCCTCACCACAGCAGCGCCTCCTGCTGGTTGGTTTGAGAATTAGCTCTTTCAGCAGTGTGTTGTGTCTCCACCATCCTCACACTCAGACCCATGTCACTCCCAGACCACAGCATCTGCTTTTGGACACTGCCCTCCAGCTGTTCCAGGGGACCAGCAGCTTCTGAGTTTACCACTCACCTCAGTGGCCCCCCACAGTCCTCATCTAGCCCCTTCCTCCAAGGGCAAACTGCGGTCTGGCTTAGTCACTCACCACTGGCAAGTGGGGGGGCCCAGGCCTGCCTGCTACTCTGGGCCCTGACCCAGGGAACCTCTAGCACAGGGATGGGAAAACTTTTTGGCCTGAGGGCCACATCAAGGTTGCAAAATTGTGTGGAGGGCTGGGTAGGGTAGGGAAGCCTGGCCTCGCCCCCCATCTGACCCCCTCCCACCTCCCTCAGAATCCTCAAGCCATCCAGCTTTCCCTACTCTTTGTCCCCTGATTTCCTGTTCTGGGACTGCACTCCCCATCTAAGCCCCTCTGCTCCTTGGCCCCTGACTGTCCCTTCTGAGACCCCCCCCAACCCTAACTGCCTCCCCAGGACCCCACCCCCTTCACAACCCCCCTGCTCCCTGTCCCCCTGACTGCCCTGATCCTTATCCACACCCCCAACCCCTGACAGACCCCCAGGACTCCCTGCCCCTTATCCAAGGCCCCAGCCCACCTTACCACGCCACTCAGGGCCGCCGGAGCAAGATACACGGCCCAGCAAGAGCTCGAAGCCCCACCCCCTTACCATGCTGCTCAGAACGGGAGGAGCTCAGGCCCTGTCAGAGCCAGCCACGTGCTGCAGCGGTGCCCATGAGCAGCAGACTAGTACTGAGGCTGCGGGGGAGAGGGGACAGCATAGGAGGGAACGGGGGAAACTTCTGGGATGGCAGGACAGGCCCACAGGCTGGATGCAGCCAGCAGACCTTAGTTTGCCCAGCCCTGCTCTAGCAGCAGCCCCTGATTGCCCTCCTCCAACTTTCCTGTACTGCCTGCTTCCCTGGGCCACTTCCCTGTAGCCCCAGCACCTTCTCTGCCCCTTTGTGTCACGGCCCCAGTCTGGCAGTCATCAGTCCAGAGCTGCCGCTGCCGCTGCCCCATCCCCATCCCCATCCCCATCCCCATCCCCATCCCCTCACTCCCTAAGAGCCAGTTCTTCCCCCTTTGCCCTCCAGAGAGAGACTGCCTTCCTTTCTGCCCTGCAGCCTTCTTATAGTGCCCAGCTTGGCTCTGATTGGCTGCTTTCAAGCCTCCACTTGACTGGCTCCCAATAAACCCTTCCATGATTGGCTGGGGCTCTGTGCAACCCTGCTGGCTTGCTTTAACCTTTTGCAGGCCAGCTGCCCCACTACAGTACCTCACCAGTAATATCAGGGTATTAATGCTTTTCTTTTCTATTTAGATTATAACCACTTGGGGCAGTGACTGCTTGTTTTATATGTGTATATGTACACTGCCTAGCACAATGGTACATGACAATAACGTCATCTGTGTTTTTCTATACATTTAGTTCCTTCACATACACATTCCTCCAGTCAACTTCTGTAGCATTTATAACCAGCCAAAAAGTCTGGAAAAAAATGTGTACATTCTAATTCACTGAGTCCCCCACCCACCCGCCCCGCGGGATTAGCAAAACATTTCTGATCCTAAAACCTTTGCCATTATTCTTTCTTTTTATTGCCTTCATTCTTATAGTCAGGATGTTTGTATATTACAGACTTCACTCCTAGATCTGAGCTTGACGGTTACTAGATTTATAGCCAATGAACAGGACAAAGGGAAACTTGCTTCTGAGATTATTTCAGCTCCTGCAATCCTTCCTGTACAATTTCTTTTCCCCAGAGGTGACGATTGTGGGTCTCAGTGTTCTGATAAACTCTCTAGTCTCCACGGAGGCCCTGGGATACGCAGTGCTGCAGTCCCAAAGGAGAACCTGGAGCCATAGAAATGTGAGGAGGTACCTCCCCAGGCACTGAGTGAGAATTAGACAATTCCAGCAGTTCGGGCTAGATCCACAAAGGTACTTAGGTGCCTAACTGGCTTTTAAGGCACCAGAATCCACCATGTAAGTGCCACTGACATTCTCAAAACCACCGCTCGCTTGCCACCAGTAATCACAAGCAAAACCAGCTAAATATTGATGCCTCCCCACAGGTCACAAGGGAATACTTCAGCATCTCACACTAGGAGTTCGCCCCACAGCTCACTGATGGGGCCTAGTCATAGAGACATGGTCAGAGTACACCTCACCTACACAGAACACTGGGGTATCGGTGCTCCCATCCATCCCTTTGCCTAGTGGTTAGGGTGTAGGAGATCCAAGTCCAAATCCCTTCCCTGCCTGATTTGGAGCAGAGACTTGAGTCTCTTATATCCCAAGTGAATATCCTAATCACCCGGCTTTACTGTGGTGGGTCCCAATCTCACCTGTTGGAGCTGGTCCACTATATATAAAATAAATATCGATGAGGCCAAAGAGCAAGAATGACTCTACAGAGCAATGGTTCGGGTCCTCACTCAGGATAGGAGGGAGTCAGGCTCAAGTCCCTGCTCCAATTAATATGTAATTATTTATACAAAGTAGGACAGCTCCAACAGGAGAGGTTGAGAGAGGCCTACCCCAGACTAGCCAGTAGCCTGCTGATTAAGGCGTCCAGTTGGGGTCAAGTCCCTGCTCCAAATCAGGGTCATCCTGACAAACACTCTGAGAGGAGGATAATTGAAGTCAACAACAATCCCTCCAATCCACAACCCACTCCCTCCCAAGTAGCCTGGGGGGAAAGGGCTTTGTAGCATGCCTGTAGGGTGACCAGACAGCGAATGTGAAAAATCAGGAGGGGAGGGGGGTAATAAGAGCCTATATAAGAAAGAAAACCAAAAATCAGGACTGTCCCTATAAAATCAGGACATCTGGTCACCCTACAGGCCTGAAAGCTTCACAAATCCAGGGCAGGGGATGAATCCCCTAATTGAGGGATTCTGATAGCCTGCCCAAAGCTCCTTCCTTCTCCTGGGGAGGAAGCTGATCTCTGCAGTAGGGCCCAGTGGAGGGACAGTCTCTCAGGGAACCAGGTTCCAGACCTCTCAGGACTTTAGGGTTTAGCACACACACACACACACGCTTTGAATTGAAGCCAGGCCAGATCCTGGAATGCTGATGTCAAGTTCTGCTGTCATGAAACTCCATTTAACACAAGTTATCCAGAGAAGCTCACAAGGACCCTGGAAATAAGATGTGCAGCGAATGCTAAAAAACATCCTGATCACAGCACAACCCTCTCTCACCCTGCAGTGAAGGACACAATGACCTGGCTCTAAAATGTCCTCTGTTTCCTTTCCTTTATCATGCCACAAAACAATAGAAGCAGGAGGGGTGCTGCTTGGAGGCTGGTTACTTGTGTCTCTGATGCCAGGAGACTATGGCTTGAGTTTTCAGAGCAACCTCTGGAATTTGAAGCTTCCTGCCAAGTTATCAGGCAGAAGACTAGAGCAAACAGGAAGTTAGTTGCGCAAATGTGCTAACAGCTGTGCCTTTTGAGAAGAACATTCCCCATTTTAACAAGTTATTTACCGTTTCCCAACCTGCTCTTTTAAAGGGGGCTCTTTCCCAAGTCTACTGTAGTTCAGTATCCCTGCTCTTCTCCTCTTGTGCCTTTATCCGTAGCATTGGCACGGACTGAAATGTCATCGGTCTGCTAGAGACTCTCATGGCAGATCGTCTGTAAGACTCCCAGCTATAGGGGCTCATCCTTAGCTCACATAGTGGTTTGCACAGGTTTTTACAATGGAGTTACCCTGGGTAAAGGAGACCAGAGCGAGGTCAGGGAATTGCATCCCCCAGGTTGCACCTCTTTGGGCCATTGATTTGTTTTTAGTTTGGGTTTTTTAATTGGTTTGGTTTGGTTGTTTAATTAACGAATAGGAATTCTGTGACTCATCACATTGAGCTCCAAAGTTACAAGCATAACAACCAGTATTAACAAGTAAGAGGATGTAATTCTTTGTGCAGTGGTTTAAAAATCTAGCTCTGATCCATCTCTCTTCTGTGAAGGAAACACAAACCTCACTGCCACCTTGCTCCGACTACCCTTATTAAGATGTGATTTACGTGCCCAGCTCTCACTGAAATCCAATAACTCCTTCTGAAAATCCCACCCTGAATAAACAATTCCGCTGTCGAACTGACAGTCCTAGAATTTAGGGAATTAAACTCTTATTCAGCAAAGCCCTAAAATGCATGATATGTTCATCTCTGCTCGACAAACCACTTACTAACTTTAAACACTTGTTAACATCTCATTGATGTCAATGGGGCATACGCATTTTAAGTGCTTTATTGAAATGGGATCTAAAGAAATTAAATATGATCCAGAGAGGAGAGACAAAAGTTTGAGTTGTTACCAGGGAGCAAGAGTGGATCTGCTGCTGGAAGAGTCTACATTTCCAACTTGTCGGTGAACTGGTCTTCTGGCTCAGAGTCACCATGTTGGGGTCCACATACCTGTCTCCTGGATATTCACAGACACTATTGGTAAATGGGATGCATCCCAAAAACTGAGGGGCAATAATTCATTCTAGGGAAATTAGCCTCTGGCACACTGAATAGTAAGATATTTTCCAAGACAATGGCATCTTAACGCAAACTTTTAATGGGAATCTTTAACATTTGAAATCCAAATTCCAAGGACCCACAGCAACAAATAAAGACTTTGCAGAAACTGGAACCAAACTCACTGGAAAACCTCCTCAACCTGGATTTCCAGAAACAGCACTCAACCCTCTCTATGGCAAAAGGAAAAGAAACCTCCCAAGCCCTATAATTCCAGGAAAAGTCCCAGCTGGTGATGGATGAGCAGAACAAGGATTAGAGAATCCCATTATGCTAATTTTCCTTTAGACAAGCGGTGGAAGACACAGTACAGAGAGTTGAAGTGACTGGCCCACAAGAGCAAGGGCATTACACTGGCTCATGTCCTGATGCTCCGTCAGTGGGGTTTCTGCCGCATGGGGTTTCTCTGAGGGATGATGAAGGCTGAGCTTTGGCTGAAGCTGTCCAGGCTCTGGCCACATTCGTAGGGTCCCTGCCCCATGTGCACTCTCTGGTGTTTAACGAGCGCTGAGTTCCAGGCGAAGCTTTTTAAGCAGCAAGGGCATTCATAGGGGTGCTCTCCCGAGTGGGTTCTCCGGTGTTTGACGAGGTCCGAGCTCAGGCCGAAGCTCTTCCCGCACTCGGCGCACACGTGGGGCCGCTCGCCCATGTGGGCCCTCTGATGGTGGAGGAGGTGGAAGCTCTGGCTGAAGCTCTGCCCACACTCAGCGCACCTGTAGGGCCGCTCCCCCGTGTGGATCCACTGGTGGTGCACGAGGTGGGAGCTCAGGCTGAAGTCCTTCCCGCACAACCCGCAGCTGTAGGGCCGCTTCCCCATGTGGATCCACTGGTGGTGCATGAGGTGGGAGCTCAGGCTGAAGTCCTTCCCGCACAACCCGCAGCTGTAAGGCCGCTTCCCCATGTGGAGCCGCTGGTGCCTGGTGAAGGCGGAGCTCACGCCGAAGCACTTCCCGCACTCGGCGCACGCGTAGGGTCTCTCGCCCGTGTGAGTTTTCTGGTGCCGAACGAGGGCAGAGCTCATGCCGAAGCTCTTCCCGCAGTCGGGGCACGCAAAGGGTCTCTCTCCCCCGTGTGGTCCTTCCAGTGCTGGAGGAGGTGCGAGTGCTGGCGGAAGCGCTTTCCGCAGGCTGCGCAGTCGTACGGTCTCTCCCCCATGTGGATCCGCTGATGCTGAACGAGGCTGGAACTCCCGCTGAAGCGCTTCCCGCACTCGTGGCATATGGTTGGCCTATCACCTGCGGGCTTCCTCTGGGCGATGATGTCGCCCCCTGGTGGAATAAAAAGAGAATCCAGACAGGAGTTGTTTCCTGCATAGGCGCCGGCTCTGTGGGTGCTCCAGGGCTTAGTACCCACCGGGAGCCAGTTCCCCTTCCCCCATCGCCTCCCACCCACCAGCAGCCCCATGCACTGATCAACTCCTCCCCCTCCCTTCCAGTGCCTCCTGCCTGCCACAATCAACTGTTCCGCAAGGTGCAGGTGACGCTGGTGGGGAGGGGGAGGAGCGGGGTGCGCTCAGGGGATGGGGGCGGAACTGGGTGGGAAGAGGCAGGGACGGCAGAGCGGGGACAGAAAGAGGTGGGGCGGGGTTGGGACCTTGGAGGAAGGGGTGGTGTGGGGGCAGGACCCTGGGCTGAATGAGGGTTGAGCAGCCCTGGAGAAAGGAGGCAACCAGCACCTATGATTTCCTGCAAGGATGGGCAGGAAGAAAACCCGTGAAAAGGGAACTGAACTTGCAAAAGCCTTGTGTCCCTTTTGTTCCTACTGTTGCTACAAGTAACCCCATCGTCTGATTGTTCCCTTGTGCTCCCCCCACCTGTCTGTATCCATGTGTTGGCTCTTGTCTGATACTTAGATCATCAGCTCTTTTTGCTGTGGTCACACAGAGAGGAGCGAGGGGGCCTGGGAATCTTTGGCTGTTTTGCTCACAGGCCCATCCCCAAACCCTTTAGGGCAGGGGTCTCCAAACTACGGCCCGGGGGTCAGATCCAGCCCACGGAGTCAATTTGTCCAGCCCCCTAGCTGAGCAGGCACGTAGAGAAGCTGCCGCTTCCCCCACCCCCGCACGAGCTGCTGCCAGCGGCCCCGTGAGCGAAGGGGTGAGTGCCCCTGCGGTGTGGCTGGAGGAGCAAAGTGGGGGTCGCAGCAGCGGCGCGGCTGGAGGAGCAAAGGGGGGGGCCGAGGCAGAGACCAGAGGAGCAAAGGCGGGGGGGGCGTGGCAGCGGCCCGCGAAGCCCCTTCAAAAATCTAATATGGCCCTCGTCTAAAAAAGTTCGGAGACCCCTGCTTTAGGGTATAATCAGGGGAGCAAGAAACCTCCTATTCCAATTTTACGACATGCTGCTAGAAGGCTGTATCCGAAAACGGGTTGTTGGGTTTTTAAATTAGTCAATTAAAAAGCAAGTCCAATTGGCAACGTCTAGCGGCAAGCAGGGTTCATTGCAATGAGACTGAAAATCGGGAATCGAATCCCTGAACTGTCCCCAGAAGACAGACGGAAAGGGAACAGTTCTGATGCCACACCCTGCTGAATTTATACAGAAAGGATGGGTGAGGGGACGGACCCCGGCCAGGTGTGAGTTAGGATGTGTCAACAGCCCTGATTGACATCCACCATGTGGGCGTCACCCACACCAGCTATGACAGTGAAGGAGCTCAGAGGGAGATGAGAGGCTATGAAGGTGCTTCTGGATTCCCAGATCTTCATTCCTGAGGTGGGTTAGCCTATTCCTCACCTGTTCGGGCACCTCTTGGGATCTGCCTTTCCCGGGAGCTCTGGAGGTCTGGGACCCATGGCTGTTCCCCTCGTTCCAGCTGGGAAATCACATCAGGTTTGGGAATGGAAGATCCTGCTTGGGGGGAGAAAGGAACTCAGCGTTTGTCAACTATTCCCCGACTATCTGCTATGAAGAACGGCCCCTGATTTAAACCCAGCTCCTCTTTCTGCTGGGAGGAGCCCTTTCACGTGAATCGATGGGGGCTGTTCCCCGAGGCCCTTGGGAAAAGCAGACAGTTGCTGGGAGATGTGTTGTTGTGCTCCTTCTAGATGAGTCAGGGACCTGCACACACTGTGAGGACATAACTTAGGCAAGGAGAAACTAATAAGCCTGGTGCTTACGGCTATTTCTACTGCAGTGAGACCAGGGCCTCTCAGAGCATGGAACCGGCCCCAAGAGGCGAGGGGACCCGGTGAGCCGCTGTAGGAGAGACCACGTACCGGGGAATCGCACAATTCTCTCCCCACCGAAAGCCCCGGACCCATGTTCTGTCTCTGAACGTCCTTTCCTACGGGAGGAGGTGACAGACCCTCTCCGCACCTTGGCCAAGTTGGCAGCCATCCCCTCCGCTGCTGTTCATCAAGATGGCTGCCATCCCATCCGCTGCTGTTCATGCATCCCGCACCTCCACCCCTGTCTTCAAGACTTCTCTGCCCTGCGTACTCCAGCTTCTCTGCCAAGCGGGGAGGGTTGTGACCAGGAGCAAACCCTGCACCACCTCAAGAGGCTTTTGCAATTGTGTTACTGGGGGCCTGGGGGGGTCTGGTGAAGGTGAGTTGGATGGAGAAGCCAGTGACTGGTGGGCGTGTCTCTCTAACTCTGTGTGCGACTGATACGGTACATGCTTGTCGGGGGCTACAGTGAGTGACTGTGGGGGGGTTAGATTGAGGGTGGGGTGGCTGTGACTGGCGAGCTGTGATTTCAGACCCCTGAGAGAGACATGGACCAAGGGGAGGTGGAGGGGAGGTGTGGAGATGATTGAAAAGAAGGGATTGTGGGAGGAGGGTGGAGACGCCAGGGGAGAACAGTGGAAGAGGAGGCAGAGAGCACCGCCAAGGGCAGGAAAGGGGAAGCCAGAGCGAAAGAGAAAGAAATAGGGAGATGAGATGTAGTGAAATACAAAGAGAAGAAAATAGGAATTGCCAGCCTGGATCAGAGTCAAGGTCCATGTGTCCAGTGTCCAGTGTCAGTCACCTCAACTGGCTGCTTCAGAGGAAGGAACAATCTGCTCCCCATGTTAGGCCTCACCCTCATCTCTAGAGATTAGATTAAACCATGAAGGCTGAGGGTTGTATAAGGCCAGACAAGACCACTGTGATCATCTAATCTGACCTCCTGTATAACACAGGCCATGTGACTTCCTTAACCATAAGGCAAGTTTTACAATCTTTTAATCATTCTCCTGGCTCTTCTCCAGTTTTGCAACATCCTTCTTGAATTATGGCTCCCAGAACTAAACACAATATTCCAATAATGATCTCACACCAGAGCCAAACAGGGAAGTAAAATAACCTCCCTGTGCTTACTTGATATTCCCATTTATACACCGTAAAACTGCATAAGCCCTTTTCGCCACAGGATTGCACCAAGAATTCATGTTCTGCTGGTTATCCACCATGATGCCCAAGTCTCTCTCAGAGTCCCTCCTACCCAGTACAGAGTCTCCCCATCTTGTAAGTGGGACCTAAATTCTTTGTCCCTAGATGTCTAATTTTACATTTGGCCTCATTAAAACAAATCTTGTTTGCTTGCACCCAGCTTACCAAGGGATCCAGATTGCTCTGTATCAATGATCTGTCCTCTTCATTATTTACAATTTCCCCAATCTTCATGTCCCCTGAAAATGTTATCAGTAACAGCTTTATGTTTTTATCTTTATTAGGCATATAAATGTCCCATCCTAAGTTCTTGTCTGTATTGATTTCCCCGCCTAATTATGCATCATTTTGAATATCACACCTTCTTCATTTTGTTAACAGCCCCTTGAGAGTAGGCTGCAGAAAAGGAAAGAAGAAAGAACACCCCAAAGGAGAGAGAGTGGGTCATGTTTTAAACAAGTTGTGTAACAGAAAGGCTAGTGCGAATGTAACAATTAAATCCACGTGGATAACATTTGCGTATAAGGGGGTGGGGAGGCATACCTACAAGGGCTCAATCCCTCCCCCTCAAACTGCTTACTCATTAATGGGCTACGTGAAAGGTATTGTCTGGGGTCCCCCCCTGCCACTCCACATCTGGCTGGATCCCCAGACATCTAAGGATACGTCTACACCAGGGGTAGGCAACCTATGGCACGGGTGCCAAAGGCGGCACACGAGCTGATTTTCAGTGGCACTCACACTACCCAGGTCTTGGCCGCCGGTCCGGGGGGCTCTGCATTTTAATTTAATTTTAAATGAAGTTTCTTAAACATTTTAAAACCTTATTTACTTTACATAGAACAATAATTTAGTTCTATACTATAGACATATAGAAAGAGACCTTCTAAAAACATTAAAATGTACCACTGGCACGTCAAACCTTAAGTTACAGTGAATAAATGAAGACTCAGCACCCCACTCCTGAAAGTCTGCTGACCCCTGGTCTACACTGCACACTAAGTCCAAGCTCTGACTCCGATTTCAGCCCAAGCCCCACAACCATTACTCCTTCCACAAACGCTGCTCCTTTTAGCCCCACAGGCCTGAGTCTATCAGGTTTTTCTTTGCAGTGTAGACGTACCGAGAAGGGCCTGGGGCCTAGGACAAAGCCTCCTCTGGCACTTCGGCGACCACAGAGCTTCAAATAAATGAGAAGAGCTGAATCCTTATGCAGCGAGACCAGAGTCTGGTAATTCTCCTGCATGCTGTCGCTGTAGAGGGCCCCCTGCATGTCATCCAAAAGACCCCATTGCTCCTGAGAGAAATACACAGCCACGCCCTCCAATGTCACCGGGACCTGAAATCACAAGCATTGCCCACTCAGAACCTGCTGGTTCTATGAACAATGCCACTGCTCAAGCCAGGTGCCCCCATCTCCCATACCTTATGCTCTGTGGCACAGCCTGGCACCCAAAGCTCAGGTGAGGCTCACCTGGCACCATGGGACCCCTGCTCTTCCCCAGGTGTGAGCCCACCCCGCGCTCACATGCCCACCCTCAGACATCACTGAGCTCCCAAAGGCCAACGCTGGGAAGCCCAGAGGCAGAAAACACTCTTCGTGGCTGGATCCTGAGCTCTGGACACTTTTCCGTTCATTTGCCCCCATCTTGGGATCTGTGGCTTCACGTTGGGGCCTTGGCAAGACTGGGAGAGTCAATCAGAAACTTCTTAATGCTGCTCTGTTATTCACCCATCCTGCCAGAAACAATTCCCAGCAGCCCTTGCCCGGCGCCGAGAGGAAAGTGCTAGGCTTTGATCCATATGCTGCAGCTCGGGGATTTCTCCCTTCCCCTAATCATCTCCTTGAGCCTATTAGGGCCGGTGAAACCCATTAGGCAAACTAGGCAGTCACCTAGGACACCAAGATTTGGGGGCACCAAAAAGCGGTGCCCCCCCCCATTTTTTTTAAAGCGTTCCTGGGCTGGGCTGCCCGTGGCCCGCTGACACCTGCGGCCCACTCCAGGCTGAAACTGATATTGCCAGTTGGGGGAGGGGGGCGGGGAGCTGCTGCCCGCAGGGCTCCCCAAGTTGGTGGGGAGGGTGGGGAGCTGCCACGCGCAGGGCTCCCCGAGCAGAGCAGGGAGGGCAGGGAGCTACCACAGGGCTTCCGGGGAGGAGGAGGGGCGCAAGGTGGAAGTTTCGCCTAGGACACGAAATATCCTTGCACCGGCCCTGGATCCTATAAATCAGCCCGTGTTTCGAACACATCCTGGCAGGCTGCTTGCCCTCTCTCCCCTCCTCCCCGTGCCTGTGTATTCAGGCCTCTCCCTGCATAACAAGCCCCTCGCCCCATGAAAATGCCTTACCTGCGTTGGCTCCAGGGCAGCCATTTCTCTTGTCTGTCCCCCTGCAAAGATCAAAACAGGGGACTGTCATTCCCTAGCTTGTCAGGGCACTATGGGCAAATGGGGAGCGATGAGGACGGGCCCCTGAATATTTTAAGGCCCAGGCCTCTCTCTGGTCTTTGTCTGCCTGCAAAAGTTGCAGGCTGAGAGGGGTAAAATGCTGGGTCACGTTATGATAGTGCGGATCTGGCACCTGGCAAGTGCCAACAGAATTGAGAGCCTGTGTGGGGCAGACTCAGACCTTCCTGCCCATCGCCAGCCCGTGCCTGAGTTCTCTCTCAATTCCCTGCAGAGTCCTGTGTCTCCCTAGCAGACAGTCCACACCTGGGCTAGGAACAGGACCTTGCTGTGAGATCCCGCCCTGGGGTGAGGCCACAGAGCATCTCAGGCAGGCCTCTGGGCACAGCAGGGGCTGTTGCAATTGCAAATGACAGGCAGGGGCAGCAGCTACCTCTCAGGAAACTCAACCCCTGGTATCCATAGCACAGGAATTGGCAAGAGGAGAGACAGGTACAGCTTCTCCTGCCACAAGAACCGTCCCCCTCTAGCGGTCACCACTACAGCAACCTAGACACACAGCCTCCCCCACAGAGCAGTCCAGGATCCTTTCCTCAGTGTTTAACGAATAGAAGATCAGAGGGGAAACAACACCATGTGACAGGGATACCTCTGTCCTCCAGGGCTGTGCAACCTCTCCTGGACCCGGTTCCCATCAGTTTAGGATCCTCCTGGCACAGGGCTGGATCACCCTGCCAAATCCCCTCTTCACCTCTGTCAGAGGCTGCTATGTCTGAGGGGAGAGGAGGGGAAAGAGTAATGATCAGTGGGGATTCCTGTCAATATCTCCCCTGTTGAGCTCTTCCCAGGGTGACCAGACAGCAAGTGTGAAAAATCAGGACAGGAGATGGGGGATAGTAGGAGCCTATATAAGAAAAAAGACCCAAAAATCAGGACTGTCCCTATAAAATCGGGACTTGTGGTCACCCTAGCTCAGTGGTTCTCAAACTTTAGTACTGGGGATCCCTTTTGCACAGCAAGCCTCTCTGTGCAACCCACCTTATACATTAAAAACATTTTTTTACATATTTAACACCATTATAAATGCTGGAGGCAAAGCGGGGTTTTGGAGGGAGGTTGATAGCTTGCAACCCCCATGTAATAACCTTGCGACCCGCAATTTGAGTTTGGTTTAAGGATATTTACTTCATCTATCTAGACACGTGATGGTGACGGTTTGTGTTTCTGTAGTTACAAAGCTTTAACTTTATGAATTTCAGTGTCTGCTGTCATTAAACAATTCTTGTCTGGTCTCCACCATGTTTAACTGCCCTACAACTGCGAAAGTGGATGGATTAAAATCGAAGACAATGCTTAAAAATAAAAATCAATATTAGCCATTAAAACTGTAAAAAAAAATTGAATTCTGCCAAGCTTCTCTCTGTCTCTCAGCCTCCCCTGATCCCAGGTATATCCTGTGGCAGTTCCCCTCTGAATCTCTGACTCTTTCTCCCATCTCCTGGGGGTCTGTGTAGAATTGTCACTAGCCTATTTTCCAGGGCTTTATCTAATTTTACCTGGATTTTCAATGTTCCTAGTGATGGAGGTGGAGCTACTGCTCCTTCTCTTGAGGGGGAGACTATTTCACATGGCCAAAGTCTCCTCATCATGAGGAATGGTTTTCTTGTAACCTGCCACAAATTTCCACTGGAGAAACAAAAATGATTTCTATTGAGTGGGACTCAATAAGGGGCAAATAAGCCAGGCTTTCTCCTGGAGCTGGAGAAAGAAGGGTTGAGCAGGGAGAGGAAACAGAACTTTAAAAGATTTTAGTGAGGCTTTTTAAATTTAAACTAGTAAAGTCCCCAAACATCGCCACATCCTGAATTTCAAGAGCAACAACATCCTGACCCATCAGCAAGAGGAAAAGTACCCTCCTGGAAGAGAAACAAACAATGGCTAATGCCTAACCATTGGAGTTGAGCCCCATCTTCTAAATAAGGACATGAAAAAGCCCTATATAAAAAGTAATGAATGTTCTAGAGAAAGTTCACAGGGAGCTTCTGTTCAGCCTCTCTCGTAATTCAAGTACATGGGGACATTCAAGGGAATTGACAAGTGGTCAGTTCAAAACTGACAAAAGGAATGACTTTTATAGAGCATGAACAATTGGTCTGTGGAACTCATTGCCACAGCATGTTATAGAGGTTATTTTAAAAGCTAGAGAAGCAAGGATGGCCAGTGGCTAAGGAACTAGCCTAGGACTTGGAAGAGCTGGATTCAATTCCCAGTTCCCTGCTCTGCCACAAACTTCTTGTGTGACCTGGGATGGGTCATTATCTCCTGGTGCCTCAGCCCACCATGTGTAAAATGGGAATAGTAGCACTCCCCTACCTCAAAGAGTATAGCTACTTTAAAGGGTGTGAGGAACTTGGATACTGTGTTAGTGGGCTGGGGCGGCGGGGAGTAAAACTAGGTAGCTCCGCAGAATTTAAACAAGGATTGTTCTATGTGTAACAAAACTATCTTGTGATGTAATAACAAAATAATAACCCCTAAACCCAGGAGTCTTGGAAATGATACAAATCCTCATGTGTCAGGGGTGGGAAAATTTCAGTTCTTTAGTGTGTGGCTCGTGGAGCCCTCCACACGCCTCTCCCCCATTCTCCGCTTACCAGATTGGGGTGGAGAGGGAGCTCAGGGCTTCTCCTTCAGCAGGAGCAGGGCAGGAGCCCACACCCTGCCCAGGCATCCCAACCCCCTGCCCCAGCCCCCTCCCGCACGCCATACCCCTCATCCCCGGCCCCATCCCAGAGCCTGCCCCCACCAGCTGGAGCCCTCACCCCCTTCCACACCGCAACCCCTGCCCCAGCCCGGTGAAAGCGAGTGAGGGTGGGGAAAAGCGAGCAACGGAGAGAGGGGGATGGGAGTGAGTGGGGGCGGGACCTCGGGAAAGGGGCGGGACATGGGGCGGGGCCACAGTGTTTAGTTTTGTGTGATTAGAAAGTTGGCAACTCTACCCACCAGATGCTTTCGAAATCTTTTTATTTATTTATTATCATTAGTTATTATTTTTTAGTATCTTCTCCGACGTCTGGCTCTTGACTACACCTTGACCAAGACATTTGGACCTTGCCAACAAATAACTGATTACCCCTGGCCTATGCGCAGGCCGAGTGAGTTACGCTGTACTCCTGGCCGCCTGTGAACAGTGTCAAATTCACACGTGTGCCCCTAGCTGTTGCCACTAGAGGGTGATGGCTGTTGGGATAAGACAGGAGGCTGCTTCTCTTTCTGCCTCTGGATTGCCTGTCCTCGGGATTTTAAGGATGAACTTCCCGGGTGACAAGGTCCCTTCCCTGCTCCCTTCTGTCCTGGAGCCCACAGCCAGGAGCTGCTCATCTCTCATCTCCAGGGGGTCCTGGGGACAACCACTGCAACCCCAAAATGGGCCCCACCCAGGCTGGAACTACTGGCTATGGGAAGCAAACAGAGTCTACAGTCCTCTTCTGAGCCAGGAACTGCAGGTATCTGAGAGAGGAGGCAGGAAAATATCTGTCAATGCCTTCTCCTTCCCCCCTACCCCACTGCTGCTCCCTGGGTGCCTGGGCCCCACATCCGCTCACTGCACATCCCCACAGCGGCTGTTCTTGTCCTAGCCTGGGCAGAGAGATCCCCCTGGAAATGTAGCAGCGCTCAACCTGCCAGCTGGAGGGGGAGTGGCCCTGGGAAAGGAGAAAGGCTGAAAGGGGCAGAAGGAGAAATAAGGGTCCAAATATGGGCTCACAGATCTAGCAACTGCATCACCACAGGGCCAGTTTGCTTTCCTTTTAACCAGAGGGGGAAACACAAATCAAAGTCAGTTCCCTTCCTCTTCAGAGCAAACACGCTTCTGGGGGAATATGCCGCCCCGGGGAGCAATGTCACCACAGGGGCTGGTTTGACTCCATTGTTGGATGGCGTTTTGTTCATGGAAAGTCAGGATTTAATATTTCTACAGGCAGAATGAAATCCTGTCCCTGTGACTTCAAGAATTTCCCCCCTGGATTTTTTTTTCCCCCCCCCTGAAGCATCTGGTTTGGCCACCGTCTGGGAAGGATGTCTAACCAGCTTCACCTTTAGTCTAACTCGGTCTGGCAAGCCCCCACTTTGCACTGTATCTGCCGCTTAGTAAGCTCTTTAACCTCACCTCTGTGTTCTGCATCCAGCTGAGGACATGGCCAGATAAATAAAATAGGAGGGTCATTTCCCTGTTCTCCGGACTGTAGTGTTTGTGCAGACACCCGGCGATATAGAATTCCTGGGCCCTCTCCACACCGGGCCTGTCCCTGGTCGCTCTGCAGATGTGGAGAGGAACACAAGGGCGCTGGAACAATTTGTACAGTGGGGGTGCTGAGAGCCAGTGAATCAATCTGTAAATCCTGTACATAATGGAAACCACTTCAAGCCAGGGGGGCTACGGCACCTCTCGCACCTCTAGTTTCAGCACCGGAACAAGCAACGGGCTTCGTCCTTAGTTTTTGCCTAAGTCAGGGTCTCCAAACTACGGCCTGGGGGCCGGATCCTGCCCGCTGCTTCAATTTGTCTGGCCCCCCCAGGGGTGACCAGACAGCAAGTGTAAAAAATCGGGACAGGCAGTGGTGGGTAATAGGAGCCTATATAAGAAAAAGCCCCAAAAATCAGGACTGTCCCTACAGAATCGGGACATCTGGTTACCCTACCCACAGCGGAGCAGACACGTGGAGAAGCTGCCGCTGGCCCCCCACTCCACCCCCACATGAGCTGCTGCCGGCGGCCACATGTGTGAAGAGGGGCACAGTGTGGCTGGAGGAGCAAAGGGAGGGGAAGTCGCATCAGCAGCCGGAGGAGCAAAGGGGGTGGGCCCAGTAGCGGCCCGTGAAGCCCCTTCGAAAATCTAATATGACCCTCGTCTCAAAAAGTTTGGAGACCACTGGCCTAAGTCATCGGGTCCCCTTCAGTGGGAGGTCTCCAAATTTCCTACAAGGGAGCACGGACGCATCTGCCAGCAGACGGTGACGTTCCCAAACAGTCTGGTTGCAGAGCAGCCCGCTTCACTGGGTAGCACGGCAGTCCGCTTGCCTTAGTGTCCCCCACTTGGTTCTCCAGGCAAGGGAGTTGTAGCCAGGAGGTCTGAAATAACAGTGCCGCTCTTAGGAACTTAAAGGTCTTCTGGCCCTTTAAGCCTCAAGCCATTCCCTCCAGCTTGGGGGCAGACTCTCCACAACCCTCTGTCCAGCAGTTGTGCTTGAATCCACAGCTGCCCCTTGCCCTGAGTGTATTACTGCAGGAGCTCCCTAAAAGCGCCGTAGCTGGGAATATGGTTGGCTGGCTCTGAGCTCCCACCACCCTCTTGCAGCCTGTGGCCCACCCTCTATGCATCCAGGCCTACCCAAATCTGAGCAGGGCAGTAGCCCTGCTGGAGCATCGCTCCGGCAGCTGAACTGCGCCGCTGCCCCGCTCGGCCGGCGAAGTCCCGCATCTGGCAGGGCCAGGGAGGAGCAGGGAGGGCCTCGCCTGTGCACGCACCGTGTGATGTTGCTGCTCCAGACCTGCAAGGAGCAAGAGCCAACCGGGCAGGGCGGGGACTAAGGGCCAGCCCCATGCGACAGGAGCTGCCTCTGCGGGGCGAGTGCAGTGCAGGCTTCCTCTCCAACCCCCCTCCCTTGTGGCCTCCCCTCCACACCGGGCCGGGACAGAGACTGGACAGTGACAGACACACTGGAGAGTGGGGCCCGGCACCCTCTGCCAGGCCCCTCTGGGAACGGCTTCTTCTTCCCACCCATCCGCAGTGAGTGGGGACTTGCCCTACTCATTCCCCTAGAGAACCCTTTCCCACAGAGCTGGGAGCCTGGTCACTCCCCCCACACCGATAGAGAGCCGCTCCCGGGAAGCAGAGCCCTCCCCGCACTGACTCCTGCTCCCTGTGCAGCTCCTCAGCCTCCAGGGAGACCAGAGCGTGCAGCGGAGGGAGACACTTCTTCAGCCAGTTTAGTTTTTCTTGCTTCTTCCCTAACTCAGCCTCAAAGAGGTCGGGTCGGCTTAGACTCGGGCAGCTAACCCACGCCACGATGTCACCTCGAGCAGAGCTAGCACGAGTCAGTCATTACCTGCCCTCTCGCCTTTCCACTCCTAGCTACGCGACCGGCCTCCAGGAACATCTTCCCCTCTGTGGAGATGAGATCTCCCCGCCATCACAAAGGAAGGAGCGTTTAAAAACCGCACACCATTTTTGTAACAAACGCTCCGCAAACATGTGACAAACCCTGATCTCACCCACTTCCTTTCCCCGGAGCAGGGCTGCCCGTTCCGAAACTGGCTGTGATCCCAGACAGAACAAGGGGAAGAGCTGTGGGCCTCCGAGATGCAAGGCCGTGAGGCAATCGTCAGCGGTGCCCACACAGGTGAGGAGTAAGCTCGTCCCAATCCCAAAACTCGGTGAACGGAGAGGAATTGTGGAATTCCATCCGAGCTGTTGCAAGACCTCACCATTCTGTCATCCCGCCTCCTTCATGGCATTAACAATATCCTAGACATTCAGGGCTTCCCACCCATCCAAACTGATATGAAACAGGGGTCCCTCCCCTCGCCCAGGTGGGATTTTGAGGCACCATAACTCCCCCGCCCAGAGAAGGGGTTTTGTGGAGTTTAGTTCAGGTGACTTTTAATATTCATGACAGGCCCCACTGCCCTTCCTGCTCCTGCGGTTCTCTCTCCCCAGCACAAACCATGGCTGGTTTCCCTTTTCATTCCAGCAGGTGATGGGATGCCGAGAGGGAAGGAAGAGCAGATGCCCCCGCATGAAGCCCCTGAGATGGTGGCGCCTCCCGTGACTTTACCCACGAGACCCCAGAGCCCGAAGTGGGGAGGAGCCTGTGAGAGTCGGTGCGGATCAGAAAGGCGACGGAGGAACAGGCTGGCAGATAAACCTGCTCAGGTGCACAATGGCCTCACCCGCCAGGAGAGACCAAACACGTGCACGGACTGTGGGAAGAGCTTCAACAAGAGCTCGTCTCTGACAATCCACCAGAGAACCCACACAGGGGAGCGGCCCTACGCCTGCCCCGAGTGCGGGAAACGCTTCACCCAGAGCTCCACCTTCCTGCGACACCAGCGGATCCACACCGGCGAGCGGCCCTACGACTGCGCCGAGTGCGGAAAGAGCTTCCGGGTCAGCTCCCACCTGGTCCGGCACCAGCGGATCCACACGGGGGAGCGGCCTTACGTGTGCGCCGAGTGCGGGCGGCGCTTCAGCGTCAGCTCCCACCTGGTGCAGCACCAGCGGACGCACACGGGCGAGCGTCCCTACCGCTGCGCATGCGGGAAGAGCTTCAGCCTGAGCTCCCACCTCATGCAGCACTGGACCATCCACACGGGCGAGCGGCCCTATCAGTGCGCCCAGTGTGGGCGGAGCTTCTCCATGAGTTCCGCCCTCATCAGGCACCAGAGACTCCACACGGCGGATGCACCCCGCCAGTGCGCCCAGTGCGGGAAAAGCTTCAGCCGCGGCTCGGAGCTGAGCGAGCACCAGAAGGTCCACACAGGGGAGCGGCAGCATGAGTGCGCCCAATGCGGGAGGAGCTTCGGCGCGAGGTCCAACCTCCTCCAGCATCAGCGGACCCACGCGGGCGAGAAGCCCTACACCTGTGCCCACTGTGGGCGGAGCTTCAGCCGGAGCTCGAACCTTATTACACACCAGAGAATCCACACTGGCTAAGAGCCCAGCCTGTGTGAAAACCATTGGCCATAGGCTACAGGCCACATCCCATCCAAGATGCAGCCTGGCATGGAAGCCAGGACATCTCCTTTTTGTGGAGCATGTGGCGCTCTTTGCCACACGTGTGCTGCTGTTGGGATATGGTGGGGTGAGGAGACAATGAGGAGATGTTGGGGGAAGGGATCGTTTTGGGGTCAGGATGCAAGGTGATGGGAACCAGGAAAGGAGCCAGAGGTGGGTGGCGGTGATGAGTCATGGGTGGTTTCACTTGGGTGAGGGAACAGAGCAGGGTTCCCGGGTAACTTTGGACCTGTTTGAGTCTCAGTGAATTTGCATACTTCCGTTCTCTTTTCCCCTTTTTATTGGCTAGCAAATCTTTTTTCCATTTGGGTTGCCTGGGGAATCCGGAGCCGTGCCTGGCTTGGCCTGGGGCAGGGAGTGAGCTGGTCAGAGAAGGGCATTCTGAGATGCCTTCCAGTTAAGGAAAGCTTGCAGGATTAGAAGGAGGGATTCTTGGGACAAGTAAACACATCCGAGGCTAAATGCATGTGAACTGGGTAATCTAAATGGCAGAGGTGATTGAAAACCAATAAACTGATTTTTCAGGGGGGAAAAAAAGTCACAACTGATAACAGGGCTGCTGTATTGATAGTGGTGGATAGTGGTTCATTTTCATCCCAAAATCATTAAAAGCCTCCATTCTTGATTTAAATGAAACTGCCACCAAATTTCCAGTCTGCTGCAACAGAGCACTGCAGAATCCGGAGACTTCGTTGCAAGATTTAGGTTCAGATGCTGCAGGGGCTTGGCTAGAGGACATATCCCTACAGGCGTCTTCAACCGGAGTTTGGCAGTATAGCGATGTCAAGTTAAAATGGCCAAATTAAATAAAAACCTGCCCATTTCTCAATTTGGGTCATACTGCTGCACGCAGTTAATACTATGCAGACTGCATGGTAACATACATAGTCCCACCGACTTCAGTGTGACTGTAGACCCTAGTAGGTACTATGCTTGATAAGCGTTGGCATGACTGGGCCCTTATTTGGTATGAGTTTCCCTTGTGCTTGTACAGAACACGTGTTTTCCATCCGGTTCCATGTAACAGTGTTTGCTCTGATTTCCAAAAGTTAATCATATGTGTGACCATCAGAAAACGCAACATCAATAAATTGTATTGAAGAGTAGTGGTGATATGGATCAATGTGAGAGTGAAAGGTTGGGTGGTTCATATCCTGGGATTATAGATGCTGCTCTGAAAATTGACTAAATGGGGACGTTCCCATAACACGGATAAGGTCATCTGTGAATTGAGTGCCTTTTACCAGTCAGGAACGGAACTGTGTATGTGGCACACTAAAGAAAAAGAAGCCCAAGTCTCTGACACTGCTGGTGTCTGGGCCTTCACTTTGCTTGCTAAAGAAAACAGCAAGGAAACAGGATGGGATGAAAAGACACATTAAAAAGCAGGCTTGAGAACATGTACATTGTAGGGACCAGGCCCATCGTTATGGTCTGTGTCTGTCCAGTGCCTAGCACAATGGGCCCTGTCCATGACTGGAGCAACCTAGGGCTACTACCATCCAAATAATCAAATCTTTACAAACATCTAAAGGCCGGATTTTTAAAGATATTTAGGTGCCTGAAGCTGCAGATACTTTTGAGAATCCCACAAGGTGCCCAGGGGCCTAACCTCATTCGGTTCTTTTGACAATCCCACTAGATGCCTGTCTACATCCTTAGGTGCCCGAGACCTTTGGAAATTTGTCCCTAGGTGTGGGGCATAGGCTGTTGCCCACAGCTTCCAATCTAGGCCTGAGCCAGCAGCCTGGATCCTAAATGGCCTGGTATCGTATCTTTCTCCAGCACAGCCTGCAGACTCAAGGGTCAGAGTCTGGCCAGAGAATGAAAGACATGCCCCCCTCATCCCCACTCCCTATCCCTATCCCCCCAGAGCCCAAGCAGCAGGCCCAAGGGTGTATTGTCCCCAAAGGCTGGGCAAAGGAGGGAATATTTCCAGTCCAGGATCCTTCACAGTGTGTCACTAAAATGTTTGGTGATTAGCTAGCTAGATTACCCATCGCCTCCTTCTCTTGCCCTCTCAGCTCTATAGTCAGCCAGGACTGAGGCTTCTGTGCGTTGTCAGACTGTTCATGGATCCATCTGATTCTCAGAATCAATGGAGAGATGGGGGGGAAATCTTTTCCCCTAGTCTACACAAGGATTAGGGGGAAATTCATCCTGTGCAGAGAGCCAAGACGCACCCTCCTCCCCACCTGCTCCCGTACAATGTGCACTGAAACAGGTAAACTCTCCAGTTGGAAATGAGACCAAACACTTCCAGCGGTTTTGCAGTCAACTAGGTAACAGATGAAAAAGCAGGCCCGGGAAACCAACAGCCGTCACCTCTTTAATAAATAAAATGTTTCCACGCAATCTTCCAATGTCAGTCATGTCACATAATGCACTACTGGGTAGAGAATAGAATAGAATAGAATAGAATAGGCTTCTGATGTTGTGTACTAGGTGACTTCATGGAATCAAAACTTCCTCTGGCCTAGAAGCAGTATCATGGAACAATTTAACAACAAACAAGTAGAACTGAGACCAGTCAAGAGTACAATAATATCAAACCTGCAGTTCTTCACTGTGGAAAGCACTAGGTGGCAAGTAAAAACCAGGCTAGGAACATGTGTGTTCAACCCTGTGAAATCCTCTCTCAGGATCTAATGATTGAACAGTGCCGTGGTCATGGGGCGGGTGTAAACCAGACTCTCCGAGATTTTGCAATGCTTAGGGGCTGTCAAGGAAAAATCATTACATATCCTTCTTGGCCAGATTGATCTTCCTCCCTGACATCTGGGGAATGAAGCACTAGCTGGAAAACAATCTCAACTCTTTAGTATAAAGGTGTTAAATAGAGAATTGCTGACACCAACATTTAAAGGAAAGCAAGTAAAATGAATGGGACGCAGCCCCGCTGGCACCAAAATACTTACTGAGTCACACAGGGGGTACGATGTGACAGGAAACTTTCTTATCAGGTTCTTGAAGTTGGGAAACTGTCCACACAACGAGCCAAGGGGAAACCATCTTACAGCTGGAACGTGGAAACCAGGATATAAGGGAGATTAGAGTTCCGAGGTGGAGTTTACTTATTGTATTTTCTTACAATACAAAAGGCTCCCAGGGCTGAGATGCTCACAAAGCATGAAGGTGAGAAGACAAGCAGAGCTGCCATTGCAGAGCCCAGCACCAGCCATGGGAAAAGCTGCCCAGCAAACCCTCCTCGCCTTACTCTGTCTATCAGCCACAGTTTGTGAGACTCAGGACACCTGCCCAGGTGAGCTACAGACACACCTGTTACCTTTTCATAGCATGGATCTGACTAGTCCCCACTTTAAGATGCAGAATTTAGAATGCACCGAATTCCTCACCAGTCAGAATATGAAGTTTAATATTAGCCCTTCTCATTTTCTTCCTTAATTAAATCACTTTTAATCAAGAAACAAGAGAGCATACATATGCACTGTAGAACTAATGCCTTTCCTTTGCTGTTGGGCCATTCCAAGGCATAGTATGAGAACTGTGAAACCCCCCGCTCCTAGATTGGAGATGAATGGCATTCACAAGAGGAGATGCTTTTTAGTACATCCGCTCTGATTTTACTCTTTGGCAGTCCTCGAAGAGCAACATTCTCCAGTTGAAGAATATCTGATAACTGAAAATCTTGCTGTGTTCCATTCTCTACCGATTCTGTCCAGTGAGCTCAAATACTACAGAGATGGAGCTGATCTAAGGAACAGAATATCATGGACAGAGTAGAATAGACTTAATAAAAGGAACAAAATATGATGCACATGATATAAAGTAGAATAGAACAGATCTGATGTAAGGAATAGAACAGAATAAATCTGATATAGAATGTAAACCAGAATAGAATAGATATCTCTACCCATATGTAGCAGAGCAGCGACTCACCCTGCAGCGCCTCCCGCTGGTCGTCCAGGGAATTAGCTCTTCCCAGCATCCGGAGAGCCCTCTGCAGGCCGTAGTCCCGCTTGCTGCTGGCCCAGTGTCCTCCCCTGGGCCCCAGTACCCTCTTCCGTAGGGTGCTGCACCCCTGTAGTACCCCCACAGTCTAGCTCTGGGTCCTCCCTCCCTGGGGAACCCCCACCCATTATCCCCACCTTGCCTCAGTCTAGGCAACTGCCAGTCACCACTTACCCCCGTTCTCTGGGGCAGACTGCAGTGTCATTGCCATTCATCATTAGCAAGGAGGGTTTGGCCTGCTGCTTCTGCCTCTAGAGCCATGGGCTGCCCCCTGCAACCTCAGTACCCTTTGTTGGGCCATCCCGTAGGCCCTGCAGCCTGGGGGTTTCCAGGCCAGAGCTCCCCCAGCTCCTCTTGCCTTGCCCCAGCCCTGCACCACTCTAGGTACCTACTCAAGCTCCCAGCAGCCAGGCCTGTCTGCCTCTACAGACAGAGGAGACCCTCTCTCTACTCCTGGCTTCCCTGCCTTTATACAGCCAGCTGGGTCTGTTTGGGGCATGGCCCCCAGCTGATCCTGCCTCCCAATCAGCCCAGCTTTTCCCTAACCAGCTTGGGAGCTGTTTGCTCCCAGCCACAACTCTTTCCTGGGCTGTTTTAAGCCCCCTTTTCCTGGAGTGGGGCAACCGCCCCACTACATCATAGCTACTTTTGGGTTGCTCCTAGGGAGAAGTTATTCAGATCTTTGAAATTAATGTGAGTCGGAAAGTCTCGAAAGTTTATGGCAATTCACGCATGCACAATACTATAGCCTTTCTCAAATATTCTCTTATTTCATACTTCCGAACAGACACTTTCCTCCCAGCCTCCTGAACCCTGGTTACCTACTATGGTTGTAGAAAAAAGTCCCTGGGATCATATGAATAAGACAAGATGAAAGCAGTGACTGTGGTTTGTGTTGAACACAGTAGGTGAGGCTGCTTGGTTACATCCCATGTAGTTTTCTTGATTTCCTCTCCCCAGATGCAGGGGTACGATCCCAAGGAAGCCAATGACAAAACTCCCACTGACTTCACATTTCCAAGCCTTGAATCTTCTCTTGTCGCTGGCGGTCCCCACTGCTCTCCTCTATCCGGGTCCCATGGCAGGGTGATTAGTTTTCACCCAGACCCACCAGTTTCAGTGTCACTTGAAAATCCTTTTTGAGATTCTCTCGTGTCTGCCGTCTGGTCTCTTCTGGTGGTTAATTTAATACATGCAAATTCATGAACGTTTTAAATGGTCTCTTAATTCTTCAAATTGAGGTTGGATTTTTGTATTGAGAGGAGAGGAGAGGAGAGGAGAGGAGAGGAGAGAGCTAGCTTGTAGGGATTCTCATTTACAGGATTTCTTTTTCTCAGGGATCCAAGGAATGTTCGATCCTATGGACCTTCTCACACGTCATTTATTTCTCCAGATGTGAAAATAGTGGGTCTCAGCGGTTCGGAGAAGCTCGCTGTTCTCCAGGGCTGCCCCGGGATTCCTGGCGCCATGGGGCCCAAAGGTGACCCTGGACCTGCAGGAACGAGAGGTATGTGCCCAGGGGCTGAGGGAGACTCTGCCTTGGATGGCAGAAAAATGAATGACTGATGTTATAATAGTTCAGCTCTTGGAGAACCTTGAGTCCCCAACCTGAGGAAAAGGAGCCTCGAACAGGCTGGTCACTATGCAAGTCTATGACTCCACATTGAGGGGCCAGAGCTAACAAGCTGGCTCTGAAACATCGTCAATTTCTTTTTCCTCTGATCAGAACAATGGTAGCCTGTGGGCGGCTGTGGAAGGGAAGCCAGCTGTGTATCTTTGATGGCCACGACCTTGGCCATTTCACCAGGGATCTCCAGAGTTAAGGGTGTGAACTGACAGCAGCACTTGGCCCTTTGGCTTCTGCTCTATCTCAGAGGTGGGCAAACTATGGTCCCTGGGCCACATCAGGCCTGCAGGACCATCCTGCCAGGCCCCTGAGCTCTCAGCCGGGGAGGCTACCACCAGCCCCTCCACCGCTATCCTCCCTCCCCTGCAGCCTCAGTGCCACGTC
>ML677396.1:4677375-4688226 GCA_007922305.1 Dermatemys mawii | reverse complement strand
GGGCACAGCCTTCCCTACCCAGCCCTTCATACAGTTTCACACCCTCGGTTTGGCCCTTGGGCCAAAACGATTGCCCACCCCTGCGCTATCTACTGCTGTAACAGGCTGACATCCTCCTTCCCCTGTGGCTACAGATCTCTAGGCCAGGACTCACACATGCCAATACACCATATAGAGCAGCTGTTCTCCAACTTTCACAACCTGAGGACCCTCAGCCCTGCCCTGCCCCCCGCTCCACCCCTTCCCCCATGGCCCCAACGGGCCACTGATGTGATGTGAAAATCCAACAGAAGGATCCTCTCTATCGATTCAAATCAGAAATGGCCAACATGGAGATTCAGTTCACTGCTAGTTGGTATGTTTGAATTATTCAGGGCTTGCGCTGTCAAATATTTACTCTCTTGTGTTTGTAGGAGAACGGGGAGCCCCAGGGATCCCTGGAAAGATGGGACCAGCAGGGGAGAAAGGTAAAGAAAGCAAGAGCGAGTCACTTTGATCCCATCACAGTAACAGCTTCTGACCGTGTTTATCGTCCGGTTACGTTGGCGAACCCATTTACCCCAATAGAACCTCCGTTCCGAGTCCCCCACTGAAACTCTTACACTTCAGATAAATCTTTCCACTGTTTAACCAAGAGAAAATTGGACTGAAAGGTGATTGATTCTCTCGAATAATTCTCACTGCAAAGCTGTGGCCCTTCGGTACTTTAATAACATCCAAGGGATGGCTACACAGCAGCCAGGGGCCGTGATTTGCAGTTCATGTAACCGTACCCACATTCGCTTTAATCTAGCTAGCTTGTTAACAACAGAAGTGAACACATGGTCGCACGGGCTAAGCTACAAATATGAGTCTGTAGTCAAAGGGGTCAGGCAAGCTTGGGCAGCGGACGCTGAATCTTGTACCACTGCAGCCTCGCAGCTATTTTCAGCAAGGTAGCAAGGTGACATCTAGAACGAGTAGGTCTACACGAGCTGCAGATCACATCTGTGTAGACACACCCACAGGGAAAGGCCGGTAAGTGCCCGCTGGCTCACAGAGACATGTACTTACAACTACTTCTTAGCCCTTACAGGAATTCATGCTCAGCTCATCCAATACTGTACATGAGGGGAACTGTGACTGAGGCGTGTTACAAATACCGTTTCACCCGCATCGTTCTTTGCAGCCACCCACTGCTTTGGCTCAGGTAGACGTCCTTATCCCAGCCTGCAGCTAGAACTTGCTCTGGGTTGCGAAGGAACATCGGGTACAATTTTCAAAAGTGCCTGAGGAGGAGAACTGGTTGGAATATTTCCACCAGAATGGAGGTTTAGTAATGGGCCAGGGCTCTCTAGAGAGCAAGATTCTCACAGGCCGGTGATCAGCACACTGGCCTGTGATGTTGGGCAGAGCTCAAATTCTCCTGGATTATTTCCTGGAGTCCCCTACGCGCCCTCTCCCAACACGCTATATAAACTCCAGGCCTGGGGGAGTGCAGGGGATGGGTTCAGCTGCTGGGCTGGGGTGGGTAGGGTCAGGACTTCTATATAAGAACAATCATACTGGGTCAGACCAAAGGTCCATTAAGCCCAGTATCCTGTCTACCGACAGTGGCCAATGCCAGGTGCCCAAGAGGGAATGAACAGAACAGGGAATCATCAAATGATCCATCCCCTGTCGCCCATTCCCAGCTTCTGGCAAACAGAGGCTAGGAACACCGTCCCTGCCCATCCTGGAGAATAGCCACGGATGGACCCATCCTCCATGAACCTATCTAGGTTCTTTTTTGAACCCTGTTATGGTCTTGGCTTCTGCCCCGAGAGGTTGCAGGGCTCTAGGCTTCAGGTGAGGAGAGGGGGGTCTCATGGCTTAGCCCTACAGCAGGGGGCACTGGGGCTCGGAGCTTCAGCCCCATGAGTGCACAGAGGCTCAGAAATATTTACCAGAGCAGAGCTCTGGACAGCTCCGGCTGAACTTAAGCCCTGATGTAAGGGAGCCAGGATCAAGTCTCTCCTCTGGCTGATTCAGAGCAGAGTTTTTCATCCCAGATCATCCTGACTCAAGAAGAAGAGGGACTTGAACGCCTTTATCCCACATCCCAGTGTCTTAACCACAAGCCTGTAAAGCGTGAGAGAGATTCTCTCTTGTCAGAAGTAACCAGAGAGCCCTGTACCCCCAAAATCTCCAATAGAAGAGCTCAGGTTTCGATCGGAACATGGATATCTCAACACAATTTTATTTTCACAAAAAAAAACTTCAGACGGTTTTGTTTTCATGCCAACATGGAACGAAAAACTTCAAAACCTCCATAGTTGCTGTGAAATGGAATTGTCATTCTCCGGACAGCCCTGCTTAGGCGCGTAAGTTACATAAGTGCTTTTGAAAATTCTACTCATTTCATCTGGCTGCCCGAAGTCTCTGGACAGTCAGCCGGGAGCAATTCTGCACCAAGCTACTTTCACCTGTTTTCCCAAGTGAATTAATTTGTACGAATGGAGAATAAACCCTCAAATATTAACTCTGTACTTCACACACTTCTAAATGTAATGCCCCTCTTCTGCCCTCATAGTCTGTATTGTACCATCTATGCAAATTCATGCAGCTCTGGAGATGTTGGAAGGGCCTTAACAACAAGGAGGCTGGTGGCACCTTAAAGACTAACAGATTTATTTGGGCATAAGCTTTTGTTGGTTAAAAAAAAACACTTCTTCACGTGCATGGCATTAGTATATTTTCCTGCAACAAGACAGGCTGACACCCCCTGAGTTCTGAGGTTACAGTGTGATCTCCAACTAATGCAAGAATTTGAACCTGTGCTCCATTTTAGGAGAGAAAGGAGAGCCCGGAGAACCAGAAACAATAGGTAAGAACCTCAGCACTCTCCCATATGGCAAAAGAATGATTTAGTTGACGGTAGTAGCTGTGTTAGCCACAGGCTAAATTCTGTTCATCAGGCATTTCTGAGCTGCAGTCTGTCTCTGATCCGTCTCCATCAGGAGGATGGCTAACCGTTCAAATAGCCAACATTTCAAAACAAAACAACCTATTACCAAAACACTTCCTTCTCCCTCTTCAGGGTAGGAAGTACTGCTCCCTTGCCCCAAGCATGACAGCGGCCCAAGGCCCAAAACGAGTAATATTCAGCCTTATTTCAGAAAGAGCCACTAACCCATCATATTAAAGTGGCCGGAGCAGCCCCTAATGCCCTTGTGAAAGGTGCCTCCTGGACCTTCCTCCAGCCCGTGTGGGGGTGCCAGCCCGGTCCCACTGATGAGTGGCAGGCTACTCTAATCCCACACTCTCCAGGCCCTTTGTGGGCACTGTTGGCATTTGCTTTGAGCAGCCCTTTTGCTCCAGGAGCAGGAGGGCAGGGATGGGGCTTAGGAGTAGGGCATGAAGGTCCAGGTACCTTTCCCTGCCCTCAACAACCACCAGGGCCAGGTAAAAAGAGATGAAATAAATCAGCTGTCTAAAACTGCACAAACTCTGCTGAGTTAACCCACTGGCGAGTGTGTGTCCCAGGTCCCCCTCTGTGCCAGATCCAAGCTGGAGAGGAGTCGGGGGTCTGGTGTCTATTAGGGGCCTTCACCATTTCGCTCAAAGCATAGCAGTGCCCATTTTTTGTTCTAAAGGCCCCAGTATATCAGTCAAGATCACATTGACTCCCTTGAACGATCAGAGCCAGACCTGCACTTTCAATCCATGCATGTTTAATTTTCCATTTTGTCTAGGACCCAGAAACTGCAAGGAGCTGTTAGCCAAAGGGAGAACGCTGAGCGGCTGGTACACCATCTACCCAGGAGTTGCTGCTGAGTCAATCACTGTCTTCTGTGACATGGATACAGATGGCGGAGGCTGGATTGTAAGGGAGAGGAAGTGTGGTGGGGAGGAGAATGTTCTAGAGAATCAGAGGTGTGAGGCCTGAAGGGGAGGGATAGCTCAGTGGTTTGAGCATTAGCCTACTAAAGCCAGGGTTGTGAGTTCAATCCTTAAGGGGGCCACTTAGGGATATGGGGCAAAAATCTGTTAGATGACCCAATTGGGGATTGGTCCTACTTTGAGCACGGAGTTGGACTAGAACTTCCTGAGGTCCCTTCCCATCCTGCTCTTCTATGATTACCACTTTCTGGTAGCTGAAAATCTGTCCTAAATTGAAGAAATGTTGAGACAGAGCTGAAATGATTTGTCCAAATATGTCATCACAGATTTCATATCCAGGCCAGTTCCCTCAGCTCAAAGAGGAGAAATTGGGTTTGTGGAAACCTGGAAGTTTTCATATTTGTTAGGTTTTGGTTTATTCACATTTGCTCTTTAGGTCTTGTCTAGCCCAGAAGACCCTACAGGTGACTTCAGGTGTAATAACCTACCTAATGCATGTGACCATGTCTCCCTCTAGTGGCTGGGAGGGCTAAACCTGCTTCCTTTATCTGCTGGCCTGGCTTCCTTTGGAGTTGGTCACTCCTTACATCAGCCCATGAGGTGTGGGAACTCCGAGGGTATGTCTACGCCGTAGCTGGGAATGAGGCTCCCAGCCCAGGTAGACAGACTCGCACTAGCAGGCCTTGAGCTAGCACACTGAAACTAGCAGTGTGAACGTAGTGGCTCAGGCGACAGCTTGGACCCTCAAGGTCTGAGCTCGGATGGCCATCTTGAGTCTTTGCTGGAGCCATGCAGACATACCCCACATGGCCTACAACAGCATTCTCACCACCTGCCACCCTGGCCAAGGCGTGAAAGACCCTGGTGTGATGGCAAGACTGCAAGGCCATAACTCTGTCGTATCCGAAGGGATTTTACGTTCTTCAAGCCAGGGAGTGAAAGAGAGATGGGGCATGGAGCAGAGAGGTTACCAGCTAAGAAGGGCTTTGCAACACTTCCTAGCCTGAAGAGTTAGCTCCATCAGTCTAACTGTAGTTACAAGTAGATAGAAATGGATTTGCCCAGTTCAACGAGCAGATGGGAGCCAGAGTCACTCTTTGAACTTGGCCAGGTCACATCTCATCTCTGAGCCTCTTCCTTCTCTACAGATGAAGGTTGTGGTACCCGTGTTTGTAGAGCAGGACTGATCTATTGCAGGGCGATGTATTGGAATACATTACGTGAATGTGAAGTATATGGGCTGCGTGAGCAGGTCTGAAGTAATAACATGTCAGGCAGCCGCTTTATGGTGCATAGAAACCACGGGGCAGTTTTCCACTTCTCAGCCTCTCATTTCCTTGCAGGTTTTCCAGAGACGCGCAGATGGTTCGGTGGATTTTTTCCGTGACTGGGATTCGTACAAGAAGGGTTTTGGGAATCAGCTGACAGAATTCTGGCTGGGGAATGACAATATCCACCTTCTAACATCCCTTGGTAACAAACTCACTGCTGGCTTCTTGTCTGATTTTTGTTCTCTGCCAAACCATCCTGTTGGAGACAGGATACGTAAATTGATTCATCGGCTTGTATTCCTGGAGTTGGAGAGACCTGTCTCAACCCTTCCTTACAAAGATCAGGCAGAACGTTAATGGAATAAAGAGTGCAGAACATTAATAGAATAGAGTATTGTAGCACCTTATAGACTAACAGAGATGTTTGGAATCATGCGATTGACATTTTTGTTTCCGTTTTGCCTCTAGAAACTTGTGAACTTCGTGTCGATCTGAGTGACGTGGAAAACAATAAATCCTTTGCCCACTATGAGACCTTCAGCATTTCAAGACAATCCGACAAATACAGACTGAAGCTCGGAAAATTTCTTACAGGCACTGCAGGTAAGTTTGGGGCCCATTCTGCACCTTCTGTACCAGGGAGGTCTCATGAACAACCATCAAAAGGATACAGTATCTCTGGCAGTTTGATCAACTCAGAGATTACCTGAAAGGGGAGGCGGGAAGAAAGTCCATGTGATATTCCAGTGCAGGCCATGGGCATGATATTTTCACCACACTTTTGCAAAGTGGAATCAGAATATTAACTGAAGTTGAACTCAGAATTCTTGGTCCTCCAGAGTCTAGAAAGAGGATGTTTGGTTGGGGGAACTTAATAAACTGAGACCCTGCTGGGTAGGAGGTTTTTTTCCACAGCTAGCCTCCTATTTTTAAATGTTATTTGGGAAGGGAAAATAAGTTGTTAGAGGCACACTACAGATTAAACAAAAGGAACCATAGCTGTATAGCCTAAGTGTGGAATAGAGACTCTCTGTTACTTGATCAATAGTCAAATTCAGGGGAGCGGAACATCTCTTGGAGCCTGAAAGTGCTTTGTACACACACAATCCTGTTCTTGCTTCTGGTGTTTCAACAGGCGACTCCTTGTCTGGCCATAAAAACATGACGTTTACAACCAAAGACAACGACAACGATCAGTATGCGGGGAACTGTGCTCTGCTGTACAAGGGAGGCTGGTGGTACAACAAGTGTCATGGTTCCAACCTGAATGGGCTGTACCTGCTGGGGCCCCATAAGAGCTACGCAGACAGTGTCATCTGGGCAACAGGCAAAGGGGCCCACTACTCCTACAAAGTCTCAGAGATGAAGTTCAGGCCAGTTTAGCCCAGGGAAGGTGCAGCGGGAGGTCGCAGTCCAGCAATGGATGAGAATGGACCTGCACAGGTAGTTAGGTGCCTAAAGCCCATTGATTTCCATGGAAGTTAAGCACCTAAGGGATCTGGGCCTTAGTGACTGATCTGAAGCCCAGTGAAGCCAATGGGAGTCTTTGCACTGACCCAAGGAAACACACAAACATTTAATACCAACCCTTTCCTTTTCCTGGTCACGTCGAGTGGCCAGGAGCTCTCTCTTCCAATGTGAATGCTGATACCTTACAGCCCAGCCCATATATATTTCCCCCCTGCAGTTTTGCATTTAAGACAAGGATATTTATGCAAAGGATACTAATCTCATTTACATCAAGGATATTTACACCATGGATTTTAAGCTCTCCCCACTTCCCAGCAAAGACTGAACACCCCATGAAATCCAGGCACCAATGAGGTCAATGGAGGTTTTGCCATTGATTTCAGTGGGGTCAGGATGGCACCCAGAGCTCTATACTGAAGTCTTAGATTACTGAAACCCCTTTATCTCTGCAGTAGTGCTATGGTAGACTATGCAGCATAATCCTCACTGGTTAAAAGAAAACTGTATATGTCACAATAAATTAATGAAGTATGTTTAACCAGGCATGTGAAGTACATTTTGTGCTGCACGATTCCATCTTTTGCATTGCACTAGCTTTCTTACTGGCTTATGCACCGTGGCCCTCCCAGTCAGTCCCCACGCTGGAAATATGAAATGGACAATTTGCGAGATACAGTGTCCAAAAATGAATCTGAGAGGTTAGTTCCTCGTGTTTTAAATGCATTTTGGATCAAGACTCTCAGCCCCACTGTGTAACAAACCCCTGCTTAGCCCCTGATTCAGCAAAGCACTTAATCAAGTGCTTGCCTTTAAACATGTGCCTAAGTCCCATTGAATTCAAGAGAGTCAGGGGCCAGGAACCACCCATTAGCACAGCCTTTGATCTCTGTGGAGTACCACAATCGCTGTTCCAGGCTGGGGGCACTGTCAGACCGGCTCACCAAGGTCCCTTCCAACCTGATAGTCTATGATTATCCTGCTGTGAGTATGGATTTCTCTGTACATTGGCCTCCTCTCCATTTTTAAAACATAGCTGAATGCTCTAAGTTCCCCCATCCCTCCTGTACTGGGCCCAGTGATGATCCTTTTAAATAGCCACTTGATGCTTAAATTGAAGAGACTCATTTAACTGGAAAATAAAGTTCCAGAGAAACAGATGCACAGGTGTCCATGTTTCTTGGAAATGTTCCCAGTTCAAAGCTCTTCACAAAATACTTTCATTATTCATTCCTTTCTTCCGATAGAGGTGAAGACAGTGGGTCTCAGTGGTATGGGTATCTTGCCATTTTCCAAAGATGCTTTGGGCTGGCCGGTGCTGGAGGTCCCAAAGAGAATCCAGAGCTGCAGGAGTGAGGTACATTCCCAGGCGCTGAGGATGAATAAGCTTTTTGTAATTAAATCCGTCTCTTATAACTGAAATTATCTAGCTGTGCTGCAGAATCTGGTGAATGTGCATATGGACCTCTGCCCTCTAGTGGCTTAAGGCCTACAGAAGATAAAAGCGTTTCCACCGCTAACATTAAGCCCATTTTCCCTTATCTCAAATACTTGGGCAGACAGCCATCTTGTGGTCTGTGTCTGGTGCAATATCTGGAATAATAGCAGATGAAACATTTTGACAGCAGACATTTACTTGTTTAGGAATGAATCTGGCCTAACAGTTATAAATAGGGTTGAAACAGGATTAGATTTTTATCAGTAAATGTCAACAAATATCAGTTTCTCTGTATACACACAAACTGACTAATATTCCTATCAATAATCATCAAAATGTACAGATAGACAAAGTATGAAAAGGGCTGCTTGAGAACTTACTAGTTTGCTTTAAGGATATTTACTGGGTCTATTTTGACAGTTTGTGTTTTAGCCTTTATAAAGCTTTAACTTTTTGAATCTCAACATCCATTGTCATTAAATAATTCATTGTCTACCCCTCCTCAAAACCTCCCACAACTGAAAATTTTAACTGATAGAAATTGGAAAAAAAATGCTTAAGGCAAACACCAAATAAATGCATGTCAGAATTATAAGAAAATAAAAATTGAGTTCTGCCAAGCCTAATTATAGTGTAAAAATTAAACAGAGAACTCTATTTCTAACCCATTTAAGGTCAATTTAACCCCTCTACTCTACAGCTCCCATGTGAGGGGCTAGGAATCCTAGGGGAAGTTTTTTCCTGACTTGGTTCTTTTCCTGTCTAACTCATCTTGACTTGACTTTTTTTTTTTTTTAACATGTTAAGGCCAAGCAACCTGATTTTCAGAGGATCTGAACTCCTGCTGCAATGAAAGGGCATTGTGTGCTCTGAGCACTTGCAAAACCCTCTCCATTTCTCTTTTGAACTCCAAATACACTTTAGGGTGCCTGGCTTTATGCAATCAAATGTGGGGGGGGGAGGCGGCTAAATATACCTCTTCTAACATGATGTAAAAGAGTATGTGGCACCCCTCCATACCAGCTCTGGCCCTACAGGTGAGCCCCCCCTTACTTTGCCCCAATTGGAGCATTAAAATATTCCCTACAAAGGATCTAAGCCAGTAGAAGCCAAAACAAACCAATCAAAGTAAGTATGGCTCCTTTAATAAGATTTCAGGGAAGGAGCAATTACTACAAACTGTTCATGATGATCCTAGTTCCCAGGCAAAGTCTCTGAATCCGGTCAGATTAGTCTTCCTGAACCAGAAAAAGAGTTCACCATCTCCTGTAGACTGGATGCCTTTTTATCCTCTCTCCTAGGCCTCTCTAGCTTTGCAGGTTTCCCCAGGTCTCCTTATTACACCTGCTCCTTCTGAGCCCACCAATCCTTAATGACAGCTCAGCTAGATAGGCAGTACCTGCACCCTCAACAGCTGCACCGGATGCATGCACAGAGCAGATGGGCCCCAGGCCACTGGCAAAGGAGCAGCGTCTTGTCTTGTTTAATCTAGTTTGTTTTGTTTTACAAAATCACTTAAATAGTGTGAATGTATCCGCCCCAATCCCAATGAAAGAAATGCAAAGTAACAATTCTTCAGGCAAACACAGCCCAACAAACATCCCCTTCGAGTCCCTTCAAGACACAAATATAGACCAAAGAGCCCCTCTAATTTGTCCAAATTAAATTCACTCCATCAGACATAATCTCTCCCTATTGCGCACAGAAGGTAGAGAAGCAATCTCTGCTGGCATTTACGCTAGAGTAAAGCTGGAATTACTCTGCTGAAGTCAGTGGAATTAGCCCACATTTACAGCAGCATAACTACAAGCAGCATTTGACCCTTAGCATCTGATTGTGGTATTGAGTTCTCACACTGCTAGGACTTTGTTACCGATACAACATATGCTACAGAAAATACACAAGTACATTCTCATTTGGCTTGTGTTCAGGGGCCGGCAGGAAGGTAGGGTGACAAGGTGTCCAGTTATTGACCAGAACACCCAGTCGAAAAGGGACCCTGACGGCTCCGATCAGCACCGCCAACTGGGCTGTTGAAAGTCAGTCGGCAGTGCTGCAGAGCCAAGGCAGGCTAGTCCCTACCTATGCTGGGCACCACGCTGTGCCCCGGAAGTGGCCAGCAGGTCCGTCTCCTAGGCGGTGGGGCCATGGGACTCTGTGCGCTGCGCCTGCCCTGAGCACCACCTCTGCATTCCCATTGGCCTGCGGTCAAGAGTAGCACACGCCAGAGAGTCTCCTGCCCCCCCCCCGCCCTGCCACCTAGGAGCCAGACCTGCTGGCTGCTTCTGGGGCATAGCACAGTGCTTCAGGACAGGTAGAAATTAGCCTGCCTTAGCCCTGCTGACCAGGAGCTGCCCGAGGTAAGCACATGCCCCAACCCCGAGTCCCAACCCCCTTCCCCAGTCCTGAGCTATCCCAAACCAGGAACCCCTTCCTGCACCCCAAACTCATTCCCGGCCAAAAGCCCATACCTCCTCCTACAACCCAACCCTCTGCTTCAACCCTTTGGTCCCACCCCCAGCCTGAAGCCCACTCCTGCACCCCAAACCCCTCATCCCCAGCTGGAGCCCTCACCCCCTCCTGCACCCCAACTCCCTGCCCCTTCTCCAATGCCCTGCCCCCCATCACTACATTACCCCTCCCTTGGTGGCACGCTCTGCCCCACCCTCACTTTCACTGGGCTGGAGTTTGGGGTGTGGGAGAGGGTGAGGGCTCCAGGGTGGGGCCATACATGAGGGGTTCAGGGTGTGGGAGGGGCCTCTGAGCTGGGGCAGGGAGTTGGGGTGCAGGAGGGGGTGAGGGCTCCAGCTGGGG